>JBBIGC010000145.1:12677302-12693697 GCA_037576955.1 Lepidarchus adonis
GTACTCTAATAGTTGATGACTGGAAAATTACAATGACTGCAATTCATATAGGTAATTTGGAAAATCTAAGAAAAATAAGATTTGCATAATAATTTGGAACGCAGTGTGTATATATATATATATATATATATATATATATATATATATAAATTGGACATGATAAAAATGATGATGTTCATGTGTTTTATTTGCAGTAGGGCCTAACCATGGAAAACAAGCCCAACAACAGCTTTCCTAGTTTTGATGATCTGGATGATTACCTTAACAAACACAATTCCAATTTAGTCTGGCTGCTTGTGGGTAAGACAACATTTATTACTGTATTTAAAAGCTACATTAAGTGGCTAGCTGTAAATAACAAAATGCTAACAAAGTACATTAAAAACCTAAAGACCATCCTATGCACAGTAGATCTGTGAAAAGACATTGAAATGCAGCTTAACTTTTGCTGTTTTTACTTTCTCAGCTACTATTCTGTCCTGTGGATGGATCATATACTTGACGTACTACAACTCCCGTAACATTGGACTTATCCTTACTGTTATTATCAACAGACTCTACAAAAATGGATATATACATATTGGTCAGTGAATGTTTTTGAAAGCATAAATCTGAGTCAAATGCTGTAGCATGTTTACTGAGGAATTTGTCATGTGTTCTTTCAGGCTCTTTTTCCTTTTCTGTGCTCTCTGGGAAGGTCATGTTCCGTGATGTCTATTACATTAATAAGGACATGTCTATTAGGTATGTCCAGCTAAGAAACACTTTCATTCAGTATTTATTGATGTGGGTACTTTTTATTCTTGGTGAGATCAACATGCACTTTGTTGATTAATGTGTGTATGTGACCTATATTATTTAAAACATGCTTTATATTCTAGCAACAACACTTACTGTTTAGTAAAGGTCTGAGTACGTCATCAGGCACATGTATATGTTTAGCATGAACATTTCACTAATCAAACAACCAAATGCTTTTCACAGAATTCAGGATGGCTTCCTAATATTCCGTTGGTGGAAGATCTATAACCCCAAACAGAAGCAACATGGTAAGTATTGTATTCCATTAACACACATTAACATGTTTGAAAGTTATAACAGACAAAAATATCAGTTGTGCTTGAATTTGATCAACATTAAATATTACATACTCCACAGCTACCAATTAGATGCCTTTAAAACTTGGACTAAACAGAAATTTGGACTAAAATACAAGCTATAGCAAGTGACTGGAAACATATTAACGAATTAAGGATAATGTATTAAAGTAACAGTGTTACTGCTTTGTATCATTGTTACCAGGACAAAACCTTAAATACCTTGAAATTAGTCTTTAAAAATTTGCTACATTGTTTTGTGCAAAGATATCTAAAATAATTTTCCAGCATTAATTATCCAAAACTAGGATACTTTTTTTTTTATCAAGTTTCATCAATTTAAAAAGTTTTTGTTTTTTTTGATTATAGATACAAAAGATGCAAAAGTTTGTCTTACAGCTTGGCTGAAAATTCTATTCATACAGTGCTTTCCATAATGTTTGGGACACGACACATTTAACTGTATTTTCCCCACTCTATCTCAGTGTAATATTTTAAATCAAACAATTGAATTCAGACACGATTATAGTGCACATTCCAGACTTTAAAGTTATTCGCATATATTATAGTTTCACCATGTAGAAATTACAACATGTTTTATACATACATTAAACTTTAGATTAAATTAGACTTCAAATTAAAATTTGGAATGTGTGCATTAAATCTGAATTGCTTGATTTAAAAATTTATCCTGAGGAGCAGAGAGGTAAATTAAAGATAAATGAATCTTTGTCCTAAACATTATAGAGAGCACTGACTATAAACTGACTGTCAGTTTGAAATTTCTCAATTCACAAATAAAAAAAAATGGTCATACTGACATCAAGCTCTTACTGAAAAATTGACCTTTCATGTTTTCCTCCTTTCTGCAGCCATCAAACTCTCACTTTTGTCAAGTAAATCACATGTTTTTCCCTATAGTACTGATTTTGGGGAAAAAAAGATGATGTAGGGACAATGGTGTCGCTGTCGATCACCAGAAAATCTAAATCTTTATTATAACCAAATTCAGACACACTTTCGCAGAATTTGGCCAAGACTTTAACTTGTAGAGACTCTTACAGTGTGTTATGTGTATTACTCACTGTATGACTAATTCTGTTGAAAGATGTAGTTTAGATCACACACCACCTGCAGCAAGCCTGATAGTATAGACTGATTTACTTCTTAGTCACTTATTTATATGCAGCCATGTGGGGTTGTTGAAAACTACCTGTGTTCCCATTTATGCTAATTTTTGGATTAAACAGATTATACTGTCAGTGATTTGGTTTGTTGTTTTGCAGACCCAAAGGCTGAGACACGGCTGTATGTGACTGTCAACGGCTTTGAGTTTCATGTATATAACCGCACAGACCTGTATGCACGGCTTCAAGAGATATTTGGCTTGGAGCCAACTCTTATCCCACCCCGGCGAGATGAGGAGAAGGGCAGAGAAGAGCAAAACAAAACTCTTGACAGGTAGCAATGTAGACCGTACTGGTCTATTGGGAATTTTTCCCATTAGTATAGAAATTTGATTACTCATGTTTATTTAATATGATGATATAGCTTATTTAGTTTGTTTAACCGTTTTTGACTTTGTCGGATTTAAAATTGATTTCTGTTACTTTTAATGTTGTTTGTACCATATGTGGTTTTGTTTGTTTTAGCCAAGTTACGCTTCATGTCTTTAGTGATCTCTTCACACTTTCCTTTAAGTGTTAACATCAAAGCTGAATCTCAGGACCCTACTTCTTCCTGGAGGTCTCTAATACCAGTTGTAAAAGTCAACATCAGCACAGTGAGTAAAGCAATGACCGTTGTTTCCATTCAAGCACAATGCTCAAAGATACACTATGGTTTATCATGGTAACATGGCCATTAAACTAACAACTTTAATCTCTCTCTACCCTTCTCTTCTTTTCTCCTGTTTTGTCTTCTCCCTTCTTCTCTCCTCCTCTCTTTCTTCTCTCTCAGGGTCGGATAGCATTTGGTAATAATCATCTTGCTCAGACTCTGTGTATGAACTTTGATGATGCAATACTGACTTACGCCACCAAGCCCCCCAGCAGCCATCTGGATCAGTTCATGCACATAGTGAAGGGCTCACTGGAAAATGTTCGTGTCATGCTGGTGCCCAGTCCCCGCTACCTTGGCCTGCAGAGCGATGAGTATGTTTCACCAGAAATCCTTTGATCTACTTATAGACTTTATATCTAAGGAGCCTATAATTGCAATATAGAACACTAGAGAACACATGTGCTGTCTCAGTAAGGTAAAGGGTGTTTATTATTTGTTCTGTGCACACAGTGTTCTTTTTATTCTTATATAATATTCTGGGAATTTATTGTGTTCTGGATTTATTTAAAAGCTTATTCACATATAAAAATATGAAATGTCTTGAGTAGTGCAGAGTGCCCAATTGTCTACAAAGTGCAATTATATGGTAAGTGGAGCTGATGAACTAGATAGTTACAGATTTGCCTACCTGAAAGTGCCTTGCAAGTAGCACTATGAGGATTTAATAGGATGTTTGTGCTTATTTCAAGTTTAATTATTTGAGTCTACTTATGAGGGTTAGAACAGATATGCCACTCAAATGCAGTTTAGAGTTCAGATGAGTAGGTTTCTAGTTCTAAACATATTCACTTTTTTTTAAATTGAGTAAGGGAAACTTCTTACACTATTTCCTGCAAGCACCCAGTTATGACATAAAGGATTACAAAACACTGCAGGAGGGTTACTTTAGATAAACATAGAAGTGTCTTTAACAGCACTCAGACTGGACACTTTAACATCTGTTAGGAGAATAGAAGAAGAATAGATTCACAGATGGAATTATTTCTGGCAAAATGCAGTCAATAAAGTAAAACATACTTCCAACACAAGAGCTTTTGTGTAGATGCCAAGAAAAAATGGAAATGTATGTATGTGTATCTTCATGCGTGCATTATTATCAAAATTGTCACATTTGACAGTCAGCTCTGTTTTTATCGTCCGCTTTGACTGTATATGATTTAAGATTCAAGATTCAAGATTCTTTATTTGTCACATACACAAGTATGACCAGCAGTGAAATGTAACCTGATGTGCTCCGTGGACCATACAGAATATTACATGTATTACATGAATTACATTTAATTGAAATACATATAGAGTAAAAAATGTGTCATGGGTATTGACACCCTTCTATTTAGCACCTGTGCACTCTCCCTTTATCAACATAGCGAGTGAGTCTACCCATTTATTGCTTGATGAGACTGGAAAAGATCTAGCAAGCAACCACTCTTTAGAATCTCTCCTGTGACTCTTTTTAGACTCTTCAGGTTTGTGGATTTGGATAAATGTTTGAGATTGTCCTTTTACCAGAATCTTAAGCAGTATGGACAAGCATGAAAAATTGTGATTTCATGAAAGTTGTCTTCTTGGGCTATTGCCTTTATTCTATTCATTTTCTTAAATGTCTAAATTTTTAAAAAGCAAAATGTATTTTTAAATTTTATTTGGAGTTGGCAACCAGCACAACCACACAGTTCTAGATGGATTCACACTGGCAGGTTTGGACAGTTTGCAGTTAACATGGGGTGGATCATGAATAAAAAATAAAATTCAGGGCAGTCTGAACATTTGAATCTTGAAAAGTATTGGATCTGGAACTGGAAAATGTGTACGAACCCTATGAAAGATCCAAGCACGTGCTAGTTTTAGTTTTGAAAAAACTAGGTTTCCATTGGAAATGTCTAAAAGAGCTGAGCTGAAACCCTGACAAATTTGAAGCAGTGATTGGTATTGGACATGTTTTTTTTTAAGCCTTTAATTAGATTAAATTAAAAGAAGGCAAAATTAATATAAATGGAGTTTTTTGGTGTAAATATAATTACCTGTAGTGTATTTAGGGTTAATATTTATTATTTCTGAAGAAACATGATTGAATAAGAAATGTACCACTGATGTAATTTCCAAATAATTATATTTACATATAATTTATTGAGTATTTTTTTTCAGGCCACCTAGACTCATGGGGGAGGGCTTTGTTGTCATGCAGTCAAATGATGTGGACATTTACTACTACCAGGATGAGCCAGGTTTGTGATTTTGGTTCTTATTTATTTGGGACCTGTCTTCTATTGCCTGGGTTGTTATAATTTGACATACTCAAATAGTCACATAGGCCGTAGTTGTTAACAGATAGAATTCTGTAACCATTTCCTTCATTTTACATGAGTAATATACATACTTGTGGTGTTGAATGCCTCTGATCTGACAGCAGTGCTTGAATTTTCTGATTGTTTGTTGTTTGCAGGTCTGGTACCAGAGGAGATGGAGAATGGAGAAGCAGAAGCCTGCTCTGAGGGAACAAAGCTGCAGGATCTGCCACCATGCTGGGGCTTAGATATAGTGTGTGGGAAAGGAACGGACTTCAACTATGGGCCATGGGCTGACAGACAGAGGTACTTGCGCACTAATTCATAGAATCAAATACAGATGTGCTCATACAAGTATTTTCTTTTTTATATTGTTTTCTTGTTCTGTGATTTTGCACCCACAGGGACAGTTTGTGGAAATTCTTCCTACCTGCAGACTATCAGCCAATGAAAATGAGCGATGTTCCTACACCAGGAAAGCCCCGACAAATTCTGGCCTTCGAACTTCGCATGAACATTATAGCAGATGCTACCATAGATCTGCTATTCACCAAGAACAGGGTATTGTCATCTGTCTGTCTCTACTTCTCTCTCTTTTGCTCTTTCTTTCTTGCTCCCTCTTTTTCTCTCTTGCTCTCTCTTAAGCAAACTTTTACACATTTCTCACAATCAGCTTATTGCTTTTTCACAGGAGACAAATGCCATTCATGTGAATGTTGGAGCAGGTTCTTATCTGGAGGTCAACATTCCAATGACTGTAGGAGCAGATGGTAGTTATTACATGTGTCATATTTGAAGATTATATTTTTTGTGTCTCTAGATACATTTATATAATACTGTCTTTTGAAATGTAAAATATGTTTGCAATTACTACTAAGGTAGTATAATTAATCAAAAACCGTCTCTCTCTCTTTCTCTCTCACTCTCTCTCCCTCGCATTCTCTCAGGTTATTCCCCCACAGTTAAAGGTCAGCTGCTACATGTGGACACCACAAGCAGCATGCAGTACAGGACTCTGCTGGAGGCTGAGATGCTGGCTGTGAGTACATATCGGGAGAGTGTGTGTGCGTGTGTGTGTGTGCATGTGTATATGCATGCTTGTGTAGTAAAGGTTTTAAGTGTTCTTTTTTGGGGGTCCTCTTCAGTTCCATGTGATAGCCAGTTATCCACGTGTTTGGAATATGCCTCAGTCCTGGCAGTGTGAGATTGAGGTCTACAAGGCCACTTATCACTTCATCTATGCACAGAAGAATTTTTTTTCAGGTAAACAGTTGTGCCTTATTCTTGCAACAGGAGTATACTTTTTTTTTTTAAAGTCTGCAGCAAGTTTCTGATTTTATGTCACTGTTTGCAGACCTGATCCAAGACTGGGCCAGTGACAGTGAGCCAGATATCTACTCATTTGTGCCATACTCCTGGACATTCCAAATGCTTTTCCACCAGTTTGAGATGATATGGGCTGCCAATCAACACAACTGGATCGACTGTTCTACCAAACAACAGGAGAACGGTGAGAGAGACCAGAAATGTTATCGAGTGTTAAGGTACAGGTACATCTTTAAGGTATTTAAACATTAATGAGAATGAAACTAGATCTGCTTCTTCTAATGGGTAAACCTCAAGTTTTATAGGCTTCAGAAATTACGAACGCACACACATACACACGTGCTTCCATAAATGATGAATAATGTTATTTCAGGATTATACTTCTACTGAGGAATAACTGATACATCAGCTAAAGCTATGATTGCCATAAGTTTTTTTTTTTAACTTCTGAATGTCCTTCTCTCTTAATATCTCCAGTGTATCTTGCTGCCTGTGGAGAAACACTTAACATTGACTTCACTTTACCATTTCATGAGTTTGTTCCTGCTACCTGTAACACACGTTTCTGTTTAAGAGTGAGTATAGACACAGACACCAACGTACTTGCTTGTTTTGCTGATCTTTGCTGATTAATATGAACTGTCCTGAGAAAATGCTTCAAATTTTTGAATCCTAAATATCTATATGTTTCTCTCAGGCTGAAGACACAGATATGCGACTATGTTTGCCTGACTGCCATCCCAGTCGATATTCTCTACTCACTCTTGCCAAGGATTACCAACACGGCAAGGCTGTGCCAGACAGTGGCATGCCAACTGAGGTGCAAGGGGGTCCTACAAAGAACAGCAAAGCTCGTTGGAGAAACATGACTCATGCTGAGTAAGAAGGCTCTGTCTCTGTTACTCTGTACATAATTTTATTTTATTTCTCATTTTTCTAATCCTCTAACTATTGTTCAGTTGGTGAATATGGATTTATGAATTTTTCTCCAGTGCGGGATGGGTGGACTGCTGGAGTGTGCCGAACTTTAGGCTCATAATTGACTACACCTGGCACCCTATCTACCCTCAGAAATCTGACCTTCAGCTTAAACAGTCCTGTGAGTTATCTTAAATTTGCTTTTTTTCTGCCTTGTTAAAAGCCATTGTAATTAGCTGAGGAATTGAATCAGGGGTGTTAAAGGAGGTGAAATTCAGTGCTGTGGCCTTTTCACACCTATGACATAGTGGTGTAACGTATGGAAAAAATATGTCATAATACTTTGAGAAAATTTCCTGATACACAAAATGTTACAATATAAAAATTTCCATTATCTTTTTTTCAGATTTTCTTATTAAAATAACAAAAATCTTTCTCTTTTAGTAATCGATTTTTATTGATTAAATCGATTCGTTGTTGCAGACCTATAAATGAGTATTCTATAGTATAGTGTATTTCACTAAAGTGTGACTAGTTATGCTCTTTGAGATGAAACATGAAGCTTACCAGTGTTTATAAGTGCTGAAGACATCACATTATGCTAAAGAAAAATTGTATTGATAAATATCATCGAATTGCTCAGCTCTACTGTAATGTAGAGAGCCCCTCATCTCTTATCATTCAGCATGGTGGCTAGCCAGCATAGCTGTCTGTTAGCTGTCATAACGGAATTGGTAGTTGGAGTTATTCTCCAAACACTGTCCAAAGATGTTGCGTTAGCAGCTGATGGAAAAGATGTGTGGTTTGCTTTACTTGGCTCAGAGGAAGCCTTTGCCAGCCTTCATCCTACAAGCGTTGGTAGTATTGTTTAATTTGGGGAATTCTAACTAATGGGTGGAATTGGAGATGGATAGATAGATAAAGTAAAAACCTACAGCATATTTTCATGTACAGAATGCAGTATTGGGTAGATTGGCACAATTAAGTACTGTGTGTGCGAATAAAGCTTATACACTCTTATATTTGGGCCTGACCTACTAAATGCTAAGCTTATATTGCATATATTGAATCATTGGACAATTGATCAATGCTTAGAACTAATATGTCTGGAAAACTGTCCAGTTATGTTTAGAGACTGTGTTGCTGGTTGTGCTAATGGCACTATGTAAACAGTGGTGCCACTTGGAGTGCATGTTTTCTGCAAGAATGTTAATATTGGGTGGACTATAATGAAAATATTGTTTGCAGTATCTGAGATGGAAGAGTCCATGTTGTCAGCTTTGCGGCCTCCGGAGCATGCACCTCCTGTTCCCCCTCCTCCTCGAGTTCCGTCTGATCCCAGCCTTCTACCTCCAGACCAGCTGCATGTGGAGATGGAGCTCAGCCCTGACTCCCACATCACCCTCTATGGACCCCTGCTCAGAGCACTGGTGTCCATCAAGGTATGAAAGCAGTTTGTGACCTGAACTCACAGATGAACAATGTGTATTATACAGATATTTTTTTCCCATAACAACTTAAAATGTGTTTAGGAAAATATATGTCACAATGTATGTGACATTTTTAAAAGTATTAAGACTGTCAAGACAACAGCACTTAATATGACTCTGTTGGCTTATGTAGGAGAATTACTTTGGAGAGGATGATATGTACACAGATTTTGAAGAGTCTCTGTCCAGTCCAGTGCTGAGTTCATGCTCCTCCTCTTCTGGCTGGACTGGAGTGGGTCTAGAGGAGAGAAGCCACCGAGACACACCACACCCTCTCTCTCTTCGCCCCTGGGACATCACAGTACTCATCAATTTGCACAAGGTCCATGGGCGTCTACCTACTGTAAGTAAAGCATCACACTCATGAATGCAAGATCACCATGTGATTGTCAATGACTGATCCCTAAGTAACTTCCTTGTTTTTAATGTTTTTTATCTTTTGTTTGACAGCATTGCAGCAGTGACAGTCCAGAAGGTCCAGCGGGATATTTGGAGCGTCTCTGTTTTGAGATGAAGAAGGGCTACAAAGAGACCCTGCTGCAACTTGTTCTCTCTCCTATCCATGTGTTTGTCAGTGACAACTATCAGGTGAGCTAGGTGTATCTTTCCCCTGTTTACCATACTCTGTGTGCCACTATTTCTTTCATTTTCTCTAATACTTGCTTCTTTTATAATTGCGTAGCGACCTGCTGTTGATGGCGTGCTCCGTGATGGTCATCTGAGTCTATCAGGCCTGCAGATGAGAGCTCATGCCATGTTCTCAGCTGAAGGTTTACCAGCAGGCAGCGACACCCTTGAGTATGCCTGGCTTATTGATGTGCAGGCTGGAGCTCTCACAGGCAAAGTCACTGTGCCACAGGTTTGAGTCAGGATGTGATCTAAGTGTCCAAACTAAAATATTGTGAAATGGAACAAATCAGTCTGATAATAGGGGATGTTGATTGTGTTTTTCAGTGCGCTTCTCTACTGGAGTGGGGGGAGACGTTTTTGTTTCATGTCGTTTCTCGAGAGTTCCAGCTGGAGCAGCCTAAACCCTCTGTCACCTGTCAGCATGGAGTTGACCGGAGAGTGTGTGATGCCAAGGTACAAACCTCTCTTTTGCAGATAGACAATATCCCATGCTTGATAACAGTGTGTAGACCAAAGTAGTTTGTTAATATGTAAACTCCCTAAACTATTTGTAATTTTTTTGTGTAGTATGCAGCATTGCCTGGGCCTTGCCGTACATCAGAAGAATTGAAGTATACTATGACCCGACTGTCAGTAGATGGAGCCCAAATATTCATTGTGGAACATGGCTGTGCAGCCAATATTAAGGTAAGTCACATTATAGCCTTCATGTTTTCTTCCATTACTAATACTATTTAATGAACACTAAAGTAATTCTTAGGTTGGAGCTCTTTTTATGGCAAGACTGATATGATATAACTGATATGACCTGTTGTGTGTGTGTGTATGACTTTCTCAGACAGGTGCATTTCGGTTGGCTACCTGTAATCTGCACACAGCTGCGGTAGGTGAAGGCATCAGTGCTGTTCTCCAGGATGTTGTTATTGCTCAGTTCATTGAGCAGCAGGAAGTAGCCAAGCTTGTCCTCCCTCCACCCCTTCTGCGACGATCTAATTGGCTAGAGGCTGGCTCTGTGACTTTTAACTTCATCACTGCTGATGTGGCCTTGGCTGCTGACCATCCAGCCAAATATGAGGTACAGAGAAGATTCCTGGAGCTCCATGACACACAAACAAAGAGGTGAGTGCATTATACACCAGCCACAGTATTAAAACCACTTACAGAGAATGTAAGATTGAATACCTTGTTACAATACCAAGTTGTGGTCACTCTGTTTTTGAAAAATAGGTGTTTGTAAGAATATGAGCAACTTGATCATAGGCCATAATTATGATAAATGGATCAAAGTATCTCCAAAAATATGTTATGTGGGTAGTATGCGGTGCATAAAGACTCATAGGTGCTCAAGGCTCCTTGGTGGGTGTGGGGAGAGAAGGGTCTGGTCTGTTCTCAGAGAAGAGCTGTTTTAGGCCAGATTGCTGAAAAAGCTGGGTAGGGTAGAATACAGAACATACAGTGCAACAAAGCCAGATCTATTTTGGTGGACTGAGGGAGGCCATAATTGGCACATTTTACTGTAATGGCTGATCGGATAAATATGCTGTAGTCATATGCTGGACACCAAATGTTTGTTTATTCTAGTATAAAATATGCATATTTGGGTTGTGTGCATATCAGGTTATGGTTCCTGTGGCCAGAGGAGAAGTATAAACGGAGCAGGAATCGATGTGGATGTTTAGGTGGATGCCGTTTTTTTGGTGGCTCAACTGGTGGTTTGGACTTTTTTCGACTGGAAGAAATCACTCCCTCGTCAAGCTCTGCTTTTTCAAGTGGAAGTGCTGAGAGTGACATGACCTATGGCCAATCACTGTTGCAACCTGGAGAGTGGATAATCACCAAGGAACCACCTAAACTTCCTGATAGTATGTAAACTGTCTAAGCCTGGAATTAAAATATTGAAATGTTCTATTCTTCTCACTAAAAAACTCTTTGGCTATAGGCTTGATCTAAATGCTGGCTAATTGTTCATTTTCTTGCAGCTAAAGGTGTGGGTATACGAAGGGATACCCGTTCTCCTGCTCCAGTGTTGGACATAGAAAGGCGTGGCCAACACTTGAGCCTACAGGTACCTCAGCGTTCTCACAGTTCTGCTTCCTCCTCTGAGGAAAACTCCTCTTCCAGTGCTGCTCAGCCTCTATTGGCTGGTGAGCGAGAAAGTCCCTCCCCCTGCACAGAGTGAGTCTATCATACATTTTGTAGATGCACACACTTAAGTATCATAAATATGATTATGTGTGTACATTTTTGAATAGATATTGTCGTGAATTCTGAAATTGATTATTTTTTGGGTTTTTGTTTATATACAGGTTAATGAGTGTTACCACCGATGGGCCTGTCCCTGAAGGCCCACCAATGCGTTCTCCTCTCCGTTCACCCCTAAAGCGACAGTCCTCAGTCCAATCAGCTCGTCTTGGTAGCACCAAAAGTCTATCAGCTGCTGTTTTTGCAGAGAAGGCTCCACCCCCTGCAGGTGTGCAGTTTAGCAGTGAAGTATCTCGTAGTGATGAAAATGTCCTAGACTCTCCTCGCCAGCGACGGAGCTATGGCTCTTTCCCTTTCACTCCTTCAGCAGACTCTAGCACTTTTCATCAGTATCGCTCAGTGGACTCCTCCATGTCTGTCGCAGACAGTGAAGCTTACTTCAGTGCCAATGAGGATTTTGAACCAATCAGCAGTGATGAGGGGCCTGGTACTTTCCCTGGAAGGAAACGGAGGCGGAGACAGCAAGGACAGCCTCATATTGAACACAGTAGAACCTCAATATATCACAGTGTGGAAGGACCATTGTCAATCACAGAGACCCGTCCACCTCTGTTGCCAAGCCACACTTCACAGGCATCTTTTGTGTCTGCATTAGGATTGGAAGAAGAGGGTTCTGTGGAAACGGAGAGGGCAGAGTCCGGCCTACTAACCACACAACCCCACTTAATGGCTTGTTACCATAATTATCTAGCTCATTATCATGTGTCAAACTGGTCAGTCAAGCAACCAACCAATAAAAGAACATCCAAGTCCTCTCTTCACCGCCCTCTTGACCTAGACACACCCACTAGTGAAGAAAGCTCTGCATCCTTTGATCAGTTGTCTGTTCCTGCTTTCAAGGTGTGTGTGTTAAATTAACATATTTTAAATGTTATTTTAAGATGATGTTTTATATTGATTTTTATTGTTTATACCCTTTTCCAGGTGGTTAAAGCAGGTTTGTCTGCAAGCTCTCTTTTGGATAGGGGGCTTCAGCTTATGGGAGATTTGAGCAGGTAATCTGACTTTTTTTTTTTTGCATAAAACTGTTCATTATTTTGCATTATTTTGCACTGCTTATTTTATTACCAGCATTGCTGACAATGCATTAATGGACATTTTAGTGTTCACATTTACATCTGTTTCTGTGTATACACAGTACTCCGTACACACCCCTTGACAAGCGGGCAATGGAAAATACAGATGAAGATACAACAACAGAAGATTGGACTGTGGATCAGCCACTGGCTCAGACAAGGACCACTGCTATTGTAGAAGTCAAAGGACCAGTTAATGTTGTGCTGACCCCTCTAGTGGCTGAAGCATTGGACAGGTCTGTAATCTGTTAACAGTAACTATGAACTTAGATTATGAACATCTACTAATCAAGATTAATTGTTGGCATAATTTAAGCTAAATGTTCATGCATTGTGTACTGTAGGTACATTGAATCCATGGTGCACTTTGCAAGTATTCGGCATCCAGCTTCTATCCTGGACCACCTCCATGGCAATGTGCTGAATGAAGCTTATCAGATCAGCAAGTCCACTGTGACTGAATCTGTGAGTAAACCAGGACACACTCAGACAGTATTTATGTTTGTATTGAGATGAAGGAGGACTTTTTTAACAGTTCCTTGAATGGGTGTCTTTGTGTGTCACAGAGCAATGCAAAGCCAGAGCATAAAATATCTAAAACTGAAGGCACTACTCCTGGATCCCTAAATACACCTCATGGCCAGACTGATTTGTCTGTGAAACCTGATAATGTGAAAATAAAGGGCCTTCAAGCTAACGTTACTATCCCAAAGGTATGTGTGTCTGACGGGGAGAGAGATGAATGTCAAATGTATGGGTTGACTTTGATTGATTCTGTTTGTCTGTGTGTGTTGTCAGGTGAATCTGTGTGTGCTGCAGGCATCAGTAGAAGAAGGCTCTCCCTCTAATAAGAGTGTCACACACGTCTCTCTTGTGGCCCTTTGCTTTGATAGGATTGCAACCCAGCTCCGAATGAACCGGTAACATTAGAGAAACATTCACTTATGAGTTTTTATAAGATTTTTCTATATTTAAACATGCTTATCTGTAATAGCATGTCAACCTGAAAACAACACATTTGTAACATTTATATAACAGTGGGCAGGTGCTGAAGCTAAAGATTTAGCTTGTGTTTTGTGTTTCTTCTTTTTAGGACAAGGCAATTTATGTCTGTAGCAATCAAACATATGATACAGATGCAGCACATAGAGATTAAGTTGCAAAGCACTGAGAGAAGATAAGGTCTGTGTCAAATGTAAAAGGATGTGCTTATGTGATGATTGTAATGTATAGGGGAATAGTGGAGGACACAGAGAAGTCTTCTGTGATGATGGAGAAGTTCTCATCTGCTTCCAAGATGGCTCCTCAGTCCAGTGGATCTCTACGCTCAAATGCAGGTATAGAGAAGGGCAAAGAAATAGCAGCCAGACTCAACATCCATCGCATACATGGTCAACTACGTGGCCTTGACTCATCAGGTAAAGCACAAACGAAGATCATGTTAAATTCAAATCAGTTACATTTTTCAGACATTTTCATTACATATATTTTTACATGACATGACACTAGGTTTGTGTGTTTGGCTTTGGTGTGTTGCAGACCTCGGGGCATGTGCAATAACTGCCATTCCATTTGAGAAGTCCAAAGTCCTCTTCAGTTTAGAGGAGACAGATGATTTTGCTTTAGTGGATGAGACGGAGCCATCAATCAGCACAGATCACGTCTCAGGACATTCCTCTGACCCAGCACGCTCTGGAACAAGCCCAGAGAAATGGGGCTGGATCATGTTTGAGTGTGGGATAGAGAACCTTACTGTCAAAGGTGTCGTAAGCATAATGAGAACTTAAATGTATTAAATTTTCAGTGTGATAATTGTAATGAAGCTGTGTTACAGACCTGTTGTCTGTGTATGTATATGTGCTTGCGCTGTCCTTTCCTAGGTGGGCGTCAATCAGGGGCAGTGCTCTACAGTGCATTTGGAGTGATGGGTGGAGAGGACACTGGTGTTAGGGGTGGTGTTTCCAAATCAAATGGTTCTAGTGGCTCTCAGACAGGCAGTGGTTACAGCACTGATGTTTCTGATGACAACCTGCCTAATGATGCTCATAGTCCTGCCTCTGAACCAAACAACAACTCAGACTCTGATGAGCAGGTACTCATGCATCTTATTAATCTTCTCTTTGGACTTTTCTGTTTTATCTGCATTCTAAAGGATTATGAATTATGCATGCAGGATGAGGGTGTGGAGTCTGATGACCTGAAGAAGGACCTCCCCTTATTGCCCCCACCACCTGACTCTAGCAGTATGAAACTTACCATTAAGGAAATTTGGTTCAGTTTTGCTGCTCCAACCAACATACGATCTCAAACACAGACCATGTCCAGGTATATTATAAGCAAAAGGTTTATTTGCACATTTTATTACATGTTTTTGAAAAGATAAAATATGAAATGTGCTAAATAGAAAGTGTGCACATAATATTGCACAGTTCACAGTTGATGTAGTTTCCACCCAATGTGTTAATTGTATCAAATAAGCAGTAATTGTGTAAAAGGTGTGCTATTTATTTCATTTAGAAAATACTTTTTTTGTAAATGTGACCAGTGGCACCCCCAAACTCGCATATGACTGCAGAAAATCATAAAGTATGTGTTCTCAGCAATCCTTGGGTTTGGCTTTGTTCTTGTAGGCAGCTCAATCTGTTGAGCACTGCAACACCTGCTGTTGGTGCATGGCTGGTGCCCATCGACCAACTTAAATCCTCACTGGAGAAACTGGACATGGAGGCCACGTTACGGGTGTGTGCAGTTATGGGCTGCATAATGTCTGAGGCTCTGGAGGTCAGTAAAATTGATAAGATTTGTACTAACACACCTACACCTCTTCTAAATAACATGGTGTTGCCACTGACCTAATATGAATGTGTGATTTATTTATAACAGAAGAAGAGCATTCACATCCCATTCCGGAGCAAGTATAACCGAGCGACAAAGAGAGCACGCTATCTTCATGAGAATCCATCCTGTCTACTTTGTAACATTTTACACCGCTACCTTCAACAAGCTGACTACAGTGTTATAGAGGAGGCTACTTTGGTAAGGCTCCATGCGCATGGTTTGTTTGTGTATGTGTTTATAAGATGTGCATTCTTACTGGTCGTCTTTTACTCTTAGAATGATGGCCTGCCTGCCCTGGTCACGCTAAAGAAAGGTTTGGTTGCACTTGCTCGTCAGTGGATGAAGTTCATCGTTGTCACGCAGGGCTTTAAGGCAGTTGGTCTGCTACGACCCAATCAGTTGCCAAAACCAAAAGAGCCTGTCCTCATAGATCCTGACCCTGCCCAAGGATTAGATAGTGGAGCTGCCCTTCAGAGTGACACCAGTGCTGATGGTGTTGAGTTTGAGTTTGATGCAGGTAACTGAGACTTGTCTCTGTTTGTCTCCCCCATATATATAATATACAGGTCCTTCTCAAAAAATTAGCATATTGTGATAAAGTTCATTATTTTCTGCAATGTACTGATAAACA
>JBBIGC010000145.1:12705198-12719453 GCA_037576955.1 Lepidarchus adonis
ATATACACATACATAATCTGCTGTAAGCTGTTGCCATGTTTCAAAAAAGTTTTGAAAACAGCAAGTAGAACATTGAACAAATGCTTCAAAACAGCCCTTAGATGGCGCTGCATCAAAAATGCAGGCATTATTCTATAGAGGAAATTTAATCCTAAGACTTAATAGAACTCTTGTCTGTGTTTGCTGCTGCATCTACAAATGCAGGTAAAAAAAAAAACATATGTAAATATAATTTAGAAACAGGCCCCTCTCTCTTGGCCCAAGCTTATTTAAGATGGATTGAGGTGACATGGAAAACTTACCTGTGGTCTAACCAGTCAAATTTTGATTTTTTTTCTGGAAATGTTGGACTAAACGGGAGAAGTACCATTCTGCTTGATATCTGTGCACAGTTCAGAAATCTTTGTCTTTGTGGTAGAAGTATAGCAGTAGCAGAGACCAGGTGATGAACAACAATGCTTAATCAATGCTTTGTTCTTTTCTGTTGCCATTTAGACCAATCACAGTTTAGATTTTGACACAGGCTCAGCACTGGTGCTGACCATTGAGAGCACTCTGATCACAGCCTGCTCATCTGAGTCTCTGGTCAGTAAAGGACATTTTAAGAACTTCTGTATTCGCTTTGCTGAGGGCTTTGAAACTTCTTGGGACGACTGGAAACCTGAGATCAGAGGAGACCTAGTCATGAATGCTTGTGAGTAATCCAGCAACATGTCACCAATGTCTACAGATTGCATGTTCATTTCAGACTGAATGTCTTGAGAGAAACTAGGAGTATGTTCACATTGATGGTTCAAGTGAAACCAATGAAACTGTTTTGGGTAAATGTGATGGATCTAAAGCTTTTCAAATCAGATCTGATTAACTTTCATGTGTGATTCTAGATAAGATGCATATCTGAATTCATTATGTACCTACACCTTTCACTGTTGTTGTCATCTAGAATTTTATTAGCTCAGAAGTTCAGAGAAATACTGAATCAGAGTAAAAAGATTTAGATTTAAGTGAGATGTGTTTTTATATAGGTGTTGTCCCTGACGGCACATATGAAGTATGCTCAAGGACAACAGGCCAAGCTTCTGCAGGTATGAATGTGTGTTGGTCTGCACTTATTTATTTCAAGCGTATGTGTACATTGTTCACTGAGAAAGAGATGCATACATCTTGCAGAGAGCAGCAGTGCTGGTACATGGACCCTGAACATCCTGTGGAAGATGTGTGGAATAGATGTGCATATGGACCCCAATATTGGCAAGCGTCTCAACGCCCTGGGAAACACTCTCACCTCCCTGACCGGTGAAGAGGACGTAGATGACATAACAGACCTGAACTCAGAAAACATGGCTGACCTATCTGATGAGGATGAAAGTGATGGCATGTCCCCCACCATACACATGGTCAGTTCTCTCTGCTGAAAGGCCAAAGAGCTCATATTGTTAAAAGTTCTTCTTTAGGTATTTGTGATCATTCATTTTTGAAAAAAGGAGTACTCCAAATATTTTTCCCTGCTCTTGTTTTTTACTCATTGAGTAAAGCACTTTTTACTTTTTGACATTGAAGTCTGTTTATTCAACATATTCAGCTGTGAAAATTTCTGGAGTATCCCTTTTAGAGCTTTGGCAGCAGTTTTTTGACCTCTGTTTTTGTCTGTTAGTGTATAGCATTATATGGAGTCACTGTGATAGTGCTTTAGTATTCTGTGTGCCCTGTGGAAGGTATGTACTGTACATGCTACATGTTTGTGGAAGTGTGTTTGGCTAGCTTTGTGTGTGGCCGTTGTTTACAGTGTGTTGAAGGGGACCTGAGCCCCAGAGTCTCGTTCAGGAAGAGGTTGGTGAACAGCATTCTGGGCCTTAGTCCCACACTGCCTCCTCGCTCTCCCTCAACACACTCAGAGTTTCGGGATGTTTCTGCTGCGTCCTCGATCACTCGCTCCAAGTCGAGAAGTGTTCGACTGCCTCCCTCTGCCAGTGCACAAAGAGCTAGACACCCAAGACCCCTATCATGGGGCTGTGTATGTACTTAAGAGTCCATCCTGTTTTCTCTCTCTCTGTTGATCTCTCGTCCTCCTGTTATCTGCATCTGTGTTGCCCTTGTTTACAAAACTGTCTAGAATTTACAAGAACTAAATTGCAAATGCGCATTACCGATTTATTCTGACAAAAATATTTCACTTTGTAATGAACATGTGATTGTTCTGGCTCTTTATATATGTTGCTACCTTTTGACTTGCAATCAGTTCTGGTTCAGTTGTGCTCTTATAGATGACATTCACTTAACTGAAGTGACACTGAATGGGCATGACTGATTCCTCACAGTGCTGGAGATTAAGGGGCAGCTTGGACTTTTCTGGAACCTCTTGCTTATTGTCTGCTGTCTTGATTTTTTTTCACTTTAAGAAATGGGTGATAGATCTCATTTCAGTACCCCTTTTCCCACAATCCCCGAGGGCCAAAAGGGTATGGTCTCTGTGTGAGTGTGTGTGAGGATGAACTGTGCTTCAGTAATCAGTGTGTGTCCAGTGGGCTTGTGGTGTGCTATTTGCTATGGTGTAAAAAGTGTGGGACGTGAATTTTCTTGTGGCATGCACGGCAACTCTCTAGGAACATAGTATTTGCCTTGGGATTATGATTTTGTGTGTGTGCGTGTGTGTGTGTGTGCAGGTGGCAGGTATACATGTTTTAGTGATGACTTAATATTGACCTTCTTCTTCTTTATTTAGGAGTCCATTGACCCACGCAGGCAGGTGGTTGTGGGAAATCAGATCACAGATGCTCGGGGGCGTAAATTCACCAAACGCCTGGTGGACATCAGAGAACTCAATGAGCAAGCCAAAGTCATTGATGACCTCAAGTAAGACATTTACTGGATCATTAGGTCAAGCCCACAAGCAAACATGATTGAAAAAATACCAAATGATATCTGTCTCCCTTCTCTCATATTTCACACTCTCTCTTTCTCTTTCACTTTCTCTCTCTCTCTTTCTCTCTCTCTTTCTCTCTCTCTCTCTCTCTCTCTCTCTCTCTTTCTCTCTCTCTCTCTCTCTCTCTCTCTCCCCCCTCTCCCTCCCCTACCCTCCCCATACGCACCTCCCCCCAGAAAACTGGGAGCAAGCGAGGGAACTATAAATCAAGAAATCCAGAGGTACCAGCAGTTAGAATCAGTTGCTGTGAATGACATTCGGCGTGATGTACGCAAAAAACTCAGACGCTCCAGCATGAGGGTGAGGAATACTTTATCAGCACATGTTTCAGCATTTTTTACAGTAGCTTTGTGCTCCCAGTAAATAATACAAAAGCCATTTGTGTGTGTGTGTTTTAGGCAGCGTCTCTTAAGGATAAATGGGGCCTGGGATATAAACCCAGCTACAGCAGGTCAAAGAGCATCTCCGCAGCAGGCAGACCACCAATGAAGAGGATAGAGAGGCAGAGGTAAATGCATTTTAATGAACAATGCATTTAATTAATTTGTATGATTACTGTTATTTTATAAATGGTGTCTAATCTAAACTGTTTTAGTTCCAGACTAGGAGATATGGATGACCTGCCAGACATTAAAGTGGATGCTGCATCTCCAGGACCAAGGGTTACCTTCAACATTGACACGGTATTTGTGTGTGTATGTGTGTTTGCATGCATGTGTGTGAGAGATTGAGAAACCTTGTGTACAGTGTGTATAGACATATGTGTGCACTATTTTTTTCCTAATTTTATGGTTTGTAGTGTTATTCTTGTTACTTCATTGCAATTTGTTTCATGTTCTTCATTCTATACATCCCTCTTTACATCTCACATGTCCTACAAGAATACACACACACACACACACACACACACACACACACACATTTTTCTAGTTGCTTTTGTTTTTTGTTCAGCTGTGTGTAGTCTTTTCTGTGTCCAGTATGTGTCATATTAGGAAAGGTTCTTTAATCTTCTGTTGTTGGAATTTTTCCTGCGTTTACACATACTGGAGGACACAGACCTTTCATATTTAGATAGGTTTTTCATACATGTATTTATGTTTAAGATGAGTAATGTGGCGCTGGACACCCTACAAACTCCACTCCCACCTGTACAGAGTTTGGCCGACTCTGTCTTCAAGGTACTGCCAAAATGTGAAAATTCCTTTATAAACATCGATTTATTTCTGGATAACCAAATCTGCCATTTCAAAACCCAATCAAAGTTGGCTACAGAGCACAAATAAAGCTGCCACACCTCTCTATCCTGACCTCTGGTTTCCCACTGGATCAGTTTCATGCCTGTGTGTCCTGTCATAGCCGCACTGGAACTGAAATGTGATGGTCTTCCTCTTTGTCTCAAAAACACACACCCAGCCTGCTCGTCATCCCATGCACGTCTTTCTGGTCAACAGTTTCCTCTGCAGCTCTGGAACTGGGTTTATGTCTATTACATTTCTACACTGTTGTTGTTTACTATAGCTTTCTTTTCTTCTGTCTTTTCATTGCTTCATCTCTCATCCCTCTCTCCTCCGTTGGGTTTTGGAGAAGTGCATGTATTGGGAAAAGGAGAATTACCCTCTCCAAAGTACTAAACCGCTGGTCAACAGATTTGGTTACCATGAGCATTTGTTTCATGCAGTAGGTCTAAGTGGATGTGTTTTTAGATGGTGTGTGGGTTTGTCTTCATATAGCAGTTGATGGGACATACGAACTTGTGTTCACAGATGGGTACATTTGTCTTGTTTTAGCCAGGTGATAACACTTTTTTTTTTAAAAAAGAGCTCCTGAGTAGTGCAGTAGTGTTGGACCTATTATTGGGAGACTTTAAATTTGATCTGTGGTTTTGCCACAGCTGTTTGTGACCACGAGTCCAAGACCTTACTATCTCTGTGTGGGTAGGATGGCCTCCCTTGCTTCATTGTCCAATGTAATGCTAGACACAAAGGTTCTATTATCTGACGTAACAGAATTGGGAGTTAGGGGTGTTCTCCAAATGCGCTGTCTGGAGTATTAACCACAGCCTGGAAATGTTACTCTTTTTAATACAGTGTCTACAGATAAAGATGAAATACCTGAACAAAACCACCATGAAAAATATCTTTTTAAATGCTTATTCAACAAAAATATAATATTAAATTGTGGAGAAAATAAACACACTTTTGGCCTCAGAAGCTGGCATTGCAGTTCTTGTGGGTTCTTTTAGGGCTTATGCAGAGTTGTCCACATTAGCTAGATTTTTGAGCATGTTTTACGTTTTTCCCTTTTCCCAGCAACTACATTTAAAAGGGGTTACAATCTTGGCCTTGCCTAGACAATTTCATAACCCTCCTTTTCTTCTATATAGGAGGGTATTTAAGAGTTTTTTAGATCTTTTCATGATGATCACTTCTGTAGTTATTTTTTTGTTCATTTAAATTATGAACATGACTACAAAATTTCTTGGATTACATCACCTTAGTTGTAGGCACTGTATCTAAGAGGGTGTTTCTTGTTCACATATGTTGGAATTTTCCAAGAGCTGTTCTTCGTGTTTTCTTCCACATGTTTGTACTTCCACCTCTACATAATGCAATTGTTCTAGACCACATTATTGGTTCTTTCTAGATCCTTTACATTATGCAAAGGTTCTTAAAAGGTTTCTTTTTACTCCCATGTCACTAACAAACAAGTAGTTAAAAAAACTTGATTGAAAGTTGTTTTTATGGAAACCTCTATAGCATCAGTCCAAGGTGCCTTTTTTCTCTAAATTTATTTATGAATGTAGAATGTTTGGATATAAAATTAATCCTATGTGGAACATTGTGGAGAAATTGCCCTGATAGCTGGATCAGTGAAAAGACTTGAAGATGTTAGGGTAGATATAGTTATAGAAAGATAGTGAAATGAAATGAATGAGTAGATTGGTGCTCTGACTGTTGACTCTCGCTGGTTGTTGAAGTTCCCGGAGGAGACAGAGATGGACTTATTGTCTGTCACCATTGATGATCCTGCTCGCCATTTCCCATCATGCTCAGTGTTCAGTGCACCTGCCACGCCTCAGGTCTTCTCACCCAGCATTCCCTTCCAGCCTGATGACAGTCGCCGTGACGACTTGTCCACCTCTTCCTCGGAGGACTCGGACAAGGAAGAAGAATTTGACCGTGAGAGGCCACACAGCTACTACCGCCGGCCAGTGTGAGCACCATTTAAAGTGTATAATTTGCACACATTCAATAAACAAAAACACAAAACTGGATCCAGTGAACAGATTTGAGTTCAGCACAAGGTAAAAGGAGAGTCTCACATTTTTTCATCATTTTACATAAATGATCTTTTAAAAAATGACGTATAATTTCTTCTGTAATACTTAGTTATGCTCAGTGTGTGAAATACAGACGTCAGGGCGTCTAGGTCACTTGAATGACCTAGACTGGGATGTCTTTGAAAAAATTCTTGTGTTTGAACAGCAATACAACAGCATACATATGTCAGATTTGAGTGTTCTCATGTACGTGCACCAGGTTAGTGTGCTTTTTGTTGCAGGGCATAGTTGTTGCTTGGGTGTTGAGTTGAGTGGCCTGTATATCATGCACAGCCTAGTTCATTACCCTGACTTGAATCTGCGATATCTTGTATATTGTGTATTGGCTCTGTATACAGGTTAAGCATAACACTGGTGCATTAGCTATGGTGACTTCATTGATTGTCACTGTTCATTTTGCACACTACTTAAAAAGAACACAAAAAGACTTTTATTGTCCAAGAATGTCACCTCACCTGAATCTTAATTTGGAGCAGCAGGTGACACATTTACATTTATTCATTTGGATGATGCTTTTTCCAAAGCGACTTCCAGATACAGGAAAAATCGAGCATTAGTTCAGACATGACCGCACTGATGTGAGAGCAATGAAGTTGCCCATATACATGTTCTGGCTGAAATGTGTGCATTTTGTGAAACAGTGGGCTAAAATGAACAGTACCTCAAGGTGGAAAAATAAATCTTACAGTATAAATGTGATTATTAAGGCAAATAGACACACAGCCTAATATTAGCAAATAATTTTTTTATTTGTTTATTTGCTGATGGTATTTCAATCCATAAGATTTTCGTTCTTTTCTAAGCACAGGGAACCCTCTTGAAACTGCTGTGTATGTTATGATTGTACTCTACAGCTGAAATAGAGACTAGGTTGAAGAACACTTGAGCATTACTTTAAACCATGATACACTTTTCTGTGAATGGACTGCTGGCATGAATCCTGATTTAACAGACAGAGATGCATATTTACACAGCTGCTGGCATGTTTACTTGGTTTTGTGTAGCTGTAGATTCCATGCTATTACACAAACAGACTCAAATGTATACACTTGCTCCATTACTGACAGCGTATATCTGCCTTTCTAAGAACATCTCAGAAAAAGTCGTCAGGATTGGCTGCATTATTCAGTGAGCGATGGCCAGCCACGCCTCCTCAGCGTGGAGCTTTGACTCCACCCAATGAGCGGAACATTGACTTTGAGCTGGATGTACGTGTAGAAATTGACAGTGGAAAATGCGTGTTACACCCTAGTACCCAGCCGCCAGAGCATGAAGACCTTGCAATGCGCAGGTATTGTGGTTATAACCCACATGCACACACAAGACAGATATCCTAGTTTGTATCATATTTAAGTGTTTGTACTGTGTAGTTCCATACACTGAGTAATCCAGTGTAAGTGTGAACCCCTCTCTTCTTCTTTAAGGAGTTGTGATCGGAGCTCTAGGAGCCTGGACCAAGATTCTCCTCCAAAGAGACGGAAATTGCAGCCCAGCTTCAACTCCAGTTCCAACATGCTGAGTGCAAAGAGGGTGCCGTCTTCCCTGCAGAGCAAAAGCAGTGACATTGAGACCACCGTCTTTTACATCCCTGGAGTTGACGTTAAGGTCTACCATTCACATTCAGTTTGACTCACAAATACTACATTATCATATTCATTGCGCCAGTATTATACTTCTATTTTTCATTCAATATTTGTTGTCCTCATTATTCTATGCAATTTCCCTTAAACCCTTAAACCCTTAAACCCATGATATATGGATGTTTCTCAACTCTGTTACTGAACAATAAGCCATAAAATTATTATTCACATATTTGATGAAAATTTTCTTTCCGCAGCTGCACTACAACTCCAAGACACTGAAGACTGACTCACCGAATGCCTCCCGAGGTTCCTCTTTACCAAGAACCCTCTCAAAAGAGTCCAAGTTGTATGGTATGAGAGATTCTCCTGGCCCTGTGCCCTCAGTCCCCAGCAAGACTAACACACTCCTGTCCCCACCTCCCCCTCTGCCCTCAGGTACACACACACACACCCACTCATCCCATCTGCCTGACACGCCAGATGCATGTTTCCAGCCCATCTTATATCCCTGGAGCATGGCCAACCACGCGGCATTCGGCTGTACTCTGCTGCTTGTGCATTAGCGTAGTACTCTTCTCATTGTGCCATTCTTATTTTTTAGCCTGTTATTTTATTTTTGAGTTTGTTTCCTGTCACTTTTTTATCTCAACATAGCCATGACTAACACAAATGCCCTCTCTGTCATTTGGTTTACATGAATCCCTGCTTTGGAATGAATTTTAGAATTTAAGCTTCTGGAAAACATAGGAAAGATCTCCATTATCACACCTTTGCTGTTCTGCATATGCATTGATGGATCAAATGCATTATCACATTGTCTTTTCAGTAGCAATTCTTAAGGCATGCAGGATCACAAGTTCTGCTTCTCACATGGTGCATGCACACTGACATGTTTTGTTACTTTATTGTTTTCTGCATGACGTTAAAGAAAGAGCAAAAAGTAGGATAATGCAGTGGTGCTTGAACGTTTGTGAACTTTCAGTATGAGTTTCAGTATAAGTTTAGAATTTTCTTTATGTTTTTGTAAATATGACCCAAAACAGCGTCAGATCATAATAAGTCCTTCAATTTTAAAGATAAAGAGAACCCAATTAAATAATAAGACATATTATACCTGTTCATTTATAGGTACATCTAAAAAAAATTTAATATTGCAAAAAAGTTCAATATGTCTTAATATTTCTTCCAGAAAGTAAAATTCATATATTATATAGATTCATTACATATAAAGTTAAATATGTCAAGCCATTATTTCTTTGAATTTTAATGATTATGTATTATAGCTATGACCCCAAATTCACTGTCTCAGAAAATTAGAATATCACCTAAGATCAATAAAAATGGGATATTTTAAACAGAAATGTCAGGCTTCTGCAGATTATGTTCATTCCTATGCACTAAATACTTGGTTGGGCCTCCTTTTGCCTGAATTACTGCATCAATGCGGCATGACCTGGATGCATTCATCTTGTGGCACTGTTGAGGTGTAATGGAAGCCCAGGTTGCTGTGATAGCAGCCTTCAGGTTGTCTGCATTGTTGGGCTAGTGTTTCTCATCTTCCTCTTTACAGTAACCCATAGATTCTCTATGGGGTTCAGGTCAGGTGGGTTTGCTGGCCAATCAATCAGAATCGTGTTTATTGGCCAAGTATGTGAGTAAACACATACAAGGTATTTGATTCTGATAGATGGTGTCTCTCAAGCACAGCAGAAAAAGGAAAACAACAACAATGTAAATATACAATGAAAAGAATACTTAACAAATATAATATACAATAGTATACAATCTACAGTCTACAATATGAGTATGTGTTATTGATTTATATTTATAAATATACGTGTATATAAGTATAGTACATATAAAATAATATGCATATACTATATATAATTATAAATATATGTATGAATATACCTATGTGTCTATACATGTTAATAAATGGACACTTGTCCATATAATATAAAATAAATACAGATATAAACTAAACTCACATTCATCACGCACAGTACCACCCTGGTCATTGAACCAGCTTTTGGTACTTTTGGCAGTGTGGCCAGGTGCCAAGTCATCAATGTTTTCATTTCTAAAAACTTTCTGCTTCTCAAATATACCAAAAACTTTTTTTGGTCCCATCTGTCCACAAAGCATTTTTCTGATAGCTGTCTTGCTTGTCCATGTTCTTTTTACTCTGTCTGTAAATGAGTTGCAGTGTTCATTTTAGAGAGCAGTGGCTTCCTCTTAGCAAACCTGCCGTGTACAACATGGTTGTTCAGTGTTCTTCTAACAGTTGACTCATTAACATTAACATTGCTCAAAGATAGAGATGACATAAGTTGCTTAGAAATTACTTTGGATTGGTGAAGTCCAAATGTTATAGAAATGGTTTTCTAACCTTTTCCAGCCCAATAGGTACTATTGTTTTAATGAAGTCCAAAGAAATGTCCTTTGTTAATGCCACAGTACACTTCCGCAAATTTGTGAAGATTATTTAAGTAAAACAGTCTCTCACTCCCACCTGATTGTCATCCCATTAATTAAAAACACCTGACTATAATTTCACCCTGAAGTGAACTGTTTACCTACTATGAGAACTAGGTCATATTTATGCACAAAGTGTTAAACTTTCAAGCATAGCTGTATATTTTTGCCTGAATCTACTTTCCAAACACAAAAGAATTGTAAGAGTTACATTTCTCATGATGAGAGGTTAATGTGTGTGCCTGTGTGTGTTCAGCTAAAGGGAAGGCAAGTGTTGGTGTGAAGACTGCTAAGCTGTATGCGTGGGTGGCCCTGCAGACTCTTCCAGAGGAAATGGTGATTAGCCCTTGCTTGTTGGACTTTCTTGAGAAAGCTTTGGAGACCATCCCCATTACACCAGTAGACAGAAACTATACAGGTGTGTGCACTGGAAGATTTCAGCCAGGTAATCCATCAATGAATTATATGCTGATTTGAGAATTTGAGGTTCTCATTTTGTGTGTGTGGCGTGTGTCTGTCGTGTGTCTGTCGTGTGTCTGTTGTGTGTCATGTGCGTGTGGATATAGCAATGAGTGCCCCTGAGGAGGACGTTGGCCATTTTGATACTGTGGACCCACTGGAGGAGTCTCAGGTCTCTTTGGTGTCAGCCTCTGCCTCTCCATACTCTTCCTTCCCAGTGGATGTGGTTGTCTACGTCAGAGTGCAGGTATATTTTATTGGTGTCTAACGTTAGTGCTCATGAAATCTACTAGGTAATTAAAATAAAAAAAAAAGATCAAATTTTCTAGCCTTACGTAGATTATAATGTGATTATTTGTTTTGTTATATAAAGTACAGAGATTTGTACATGTTCTGTGAGTGATGATATGGGTTTTTTGTGTTGTCTTTCAGCCTTCTCAGATTCGCTTCAGCTGTCTGCCCATGTCTCGTGTGGAGTGTATGCTGAAGCTGCCTTCACTGGACCTTGTCTTCTCCTCCAATAGGGGTGAGCTGGAACCCCCCAGCTCCACCTATCCTGCTGAAACCCAGCACACGCCCTCTTCCACACCCCCTTCTGTACACAATGTGCACAGAGTGCCTGGTAGCAAAGGTAGGACTTAGTTTCTTTGTCAACATATCATTTTAACTCAAATATTCAGAACATTTTATGGGGAAAATGCACCTTCAAATGTAGAAAATGTTTGAAACTTTTGGCAGGGTTGTCAACTGAGATCCATGTTATCCATATCATTTGCATTGTCGTGTCATTAATAATCACATTAGCCCTGTTTTTTAATGTCTGTATAGTTATATACAAAGGGGAAAGAGGCCAGTTGCATGGGTAAGATGCTGACACACCTAACCACTGAAGAAAATGTTCTGTGTGGCACTTTTGGGGGTTCTGGAGTGCTGCAGAAGTTATGAATGAGGATTGTGATTGTGTGTCTTGAGATTTGGTGCTCTCTACTGGATTTAGTCAACATGCTGAAGACTTTTACCCTGCTGCATTTGTGAAATGATGAAAAGCACTTGAAATTTGATTGTATCTGTGTGAAAGGTTTTTGAGCCCAAATAACAGCTCTAATTCTTTGAAAGATTCTTTGTACTTAATATTGGATGTAAACACTGTTTTCATGGCCAATTTTATCTTTCACCAGGTCCACCTTTGGGGTTGGGCAGTCCTTTGGGCCGAAGTAGACACAGTAGCAGTCAGTCTGATCTGTCAGGTCCATCCACTAACTCTTCAGGGCTGAGCTTCACGGCATGCATGTCCGATTTCTCTCTCTATGTGTTTCATCCCTATGGGGCTGGCAAACAGAAGTCAGCTGTAACTGGGCTGCCGCCAGGATCAGGGCCACTGGGTAAGAACCAAATATTTTTATAACAGTTTGTTAGGCTGTCACTGTGTAGACTTCATAGTTTGTGTGTCATTTTTAGCATTTCTTTGCTCTGAAGCTGGTAAACGCTTGTGTTTCAGTGGAAGAGGAGAGCACCTCTGTGACTGGTAGGAAAGACTCTCTCTCCATTAACCTGGAGTTTGTCAAAGTCAGTCTATCCAGAATGAGGCGCACAGGATGCCCTGCCTTTATTGACACATTTATCGCCAGCAAAGGGGGCAAAATGGACACCACGCTCATTAACATCTCAGGTAAATTTATAATGTCCAGTACTGCAGTTTGAATATTAATTATATAAATTGATTTCTTTCTATTACACCCTAACAGCCATAACATTTGCTCCAAAGTGTTACAATTACTTGATTAGTTTGGTATAATTTTTAAAAATTAAATGTAAAAATGTCTGAATACTTCTATGTGACTGGACTCATATCCATAGTGAGTAGAACTATTTGCTCTGTTGAATATGGACAATAAAACAATAAGCCAAGCTTTTTTTTCCCCATGACTATCAACTATAGATTGATGCTGTCTGAAAACAGTGTTTCTACACTGGTAGCTTTACAGTTTGTCAGACATTACCAGCTTACATGGACTGAGGTGCTTTTACTGTATGTTCTTATTTAGCGGTGTGCGATATTGGCTCTGCCTCCTTTAAGTATGACATGAGACGACTCAGTGAGATCTTAGCCTTTCCAAAAGCCTGGTATCGACGCAGCATTGCTAGGCGACTGTTCCTTGGAGACCAGACCATCAATCTACCAGGTCAGACATCATAACCTATTTTGCAGGTTTATTTACAGCCAGATAATACATATTGTTCTCTGTTTTACTGCATTGCTTGTGTGTCTGTGTTTGTGTGTGTTTTAGCATCCGGCCCAGCCACCCCAGACTCTGCTGAGAGTGTAGCACAGCATCTGTCACCTGAATCCAGCCGTAGAGCTTACTGGAGGACATGGGATGGACAGTCAGCCCAGCACCCATCTTCCAGTGTGTTCAATGATTCAACTCCCAGTCACACACACCTCAAATCACCAGCTCCTGGCCGCTCCCGTAGTGTTTCTGACTCCTCTGCACCCCGGCGAGGTAAATGCACAAACAATCCGCTTATATAGAGTAGTATAAACATAGTGGCAATGTTGATCAGAGTACTGCTGCAGATCCAAGCAGGGGAATGGCATTTGATTCCCCAACCAAGCAAACACAACACAATACACTAGTAAGTGTTCTTGGGCACTCTTAGTTCTACATCATGATTCTACATGATGTAGCATGATTTTTATTTTAAAGTATTCTGATTTACTCTGAATTTAAAAAAAGATTTTGTCAAATGGATGAATGTAAAATAATTCCCATTTACTAGTGGTCTTATAGTGATCCTTTTAGAGTATTGTATTTGCCGCAGAAAATGCTCATTTATTTATATTTATATTTATATTTATATTTTTAAAAATCTAAGATAAGCTGCCCCATGTTATTGGCTGCGACGTTACTGAGTTTACCAACCTGAAGTAGAAGCATGACACACCCCTGCAGGCCTTTGCAACTCTGTACTGGTAGTGACATTATACCGTAGTTGAGCATAAACAATTAAATTGATCACATTTTGAACTTACCAATATCATGCCACAACGCAAGAACTACGCGATACAGGTGTTGCACTGAAAGCCTTCCCCACTAGCAATTTCTTTCATGGGCACACGTCTCTGAGGTATCACTTCTTACCGCAGTATTTTAACCAAAGTTATATTAGTGTAACACACGTAATTGCTTATTTCTGCTTCGATATTTGAGCAAAGCGGTTTTGTTTAAACATATTGCTGCATTCAGTGATAAATCAACACATGCGTGTACATTAACAGTAATTAATAAAAGAGAAAAACAACATTTTATGTTCAAATACCTGTGAAGTATAATGTGTGAGTTGTACTTGAAGACATTTATACAATATACTGAAAATCTGCATGTGCTGAGAGGATGTATTACATTTACATTTACATTTACATTTATTCATTTGGCTGACGCTTTTGTCCAAAGCGACTTCCAGGTACAGGAAA
>JBBIGC010000145.1:12719553-12730964 GCA_037576955.1 Lepidarchus adonis
ATGAAGGAGAAGAGTCTGGAGTGGTGTTTGACTCCTCGTGGGGGTGGAATCTCCAGTCGCTGTTCTCTCGCTGATCTAAGGGATTTTTATTATGTTGTATTCAGCACTAGGGGGAGGATTTCAGCACAACACCCGGCAGAACATTGTCACTGATCTGTCTTTGCTTTGCATTGCTTTTCAAACTGTTCGTCACTGCAGTAGATTTAAATTCAACAAATCATTTGGGGATGTTGCACTGAATTATACAAATGTGTTTTTATGTAGGCTGCACCCAATACCAGGTTTGTAAAACTCATGTATAGGCCGCAGCCTATCGTTGGGGAAATACGGTAATGTACAGCATAGAGGATGACTGATTGTGCATAGTAATACATTTTCAGTCAGTAATTGTGTCACACACACATTGTTTGATTAATAGTATGGTGTCTCTCTGCAGATTCTGTGACCAAGACATCCACCCCATCCTTCAGAAATAATAAAGCAGCAGGACAGCAGGGGTCGCCTTGGGAGACGCTGGTGGTGTTCGCCATCAACCTCAAACAGCTAAATGTCCAGATGAACATGAGCAATGTCATGGGCAACAACACGTATGGGACCAACCAGATAACACACACTACTGAGAAAATTTAAACAGCCTAGACATCGTCTCACGCAGCTTATAAAGTCAAAAAATATAAGAACCACCAACAAGTAGACTAACAAAACATAATAATGTATGTAGTTAAACATAATGTTTCTGTGTATTTGTAGTTGGACGACAAGTGGCTTGAAGAGTCAGGGGCGTTTGTCAGTGGGCAGCAACCGAGATCGAGAGATTAGCATGGCAGTGGGACTGGGCCGTTCTAAACTGGACTCTAAAGGAGGAGTGGTGGGTGGAAACATTGACGTCAACACACTAGAGATGGTCTGTAAGTATGCACGTTTTGCATTCAAGTGCTTTGAAAGAATGAAGGGTTTGACTGATTTAAAAATAAGGATGGCATTACCTGCTGCATTTGGTGGCATTTTGTTTCTAATTTCAATTTTCTTTTAGCCCATATTTCAGAGCACCCCAACCAGCAGCCCAGCCATAAGATTCAGATCACAATGGGCTCAACAGAGGCCCGTCTGGACTACATGGGCTCTAGCATCCTGATGGGGGTTTTCAGCAACGCTGACCTACAGCTCCAGGATGAGTGGAAGGTCAACCTTTGCACTGAGGCCAGTTTATCAGAGAAAAGGTGAAGACAACATTCAAATTTGAGATGTTGTAGTAATCTAGAGTAGTTTTCATTTCAGTGGCATTGTCTCAACAACTGTTGTTGCATATCATGTGTCCCACAGTGAGATCTTTGTGCATGGAGACCTGCAGTGGGATATTTTCCAGGTAATTATCTCTCGTTCCACCACACCTGATCTCATCAAGATTGGCATGAAGCTGCAGGAGTTCTTCACTCAGCAGTTTGACACCAGCAAGCGTGCACTGTCCACCTGGGGCCCGGGTTCCTTCCCACCCCCTAAAACACCTGTGGCCAACGTGGAGAAAAGTGCTACTGACCTATGTGAGTGTCTTTGCATGTATTTTATGCAAGCCCTGGATGTATGTGATCCGTCATTAACCTTACTTTAGTCTTCTAAAAGTGCCATTAACTGGTAACTTTTGAACATTCCAAACAGGCTTTTTAAGAGAAAGAATAGAAATGTTTCTCTTTCAGATATGGATGCAGCTCATCACCGACACTGGCCAGCAGTGCTGAAGATGGTAGCTGGCTGTCACATCTCGCTCTTCCAGATGCCCCTTCCTGAAGATGCTGTGCAGCTTGGAGGCTCCATGAGTCTACATGGCAACCATATGACCCTGGCTTGTTTCCATGGTCCCAACTTCCGCTCCAAGTGTTGGGTTCTGTTCCATTTGGAGGAGCCTAACATTGCCTTCTGGACTGAGGCTCAGAAGATCTGGGAGGATGGTACTGAAACCTACTGAACACCAGCCCACAATGTCATTTTTATTTAACATCATCAGAATACTGACAGCAAAACAATTCAATAATTGTAACTAGAATAAATCTGTCATGTTTCATTAAATATGAATGTCTTTTGTATTAATGTACAAAACTAACAGCCCCCACTTCCCTCTCTGTCTCTAGGCTCCAGCGATGACTCAACTTATATTGTACAAACTTTGGACTTTCACCTTGGTCATAACACCATGGTAACCAAACCTTGTGGTGCACTGGAGAGCCCTATGGCAACCATTACCAAGGTTTCCCGCCGCCGACATGAAAACCCACCTCATGGAGTTGCCACAGTCAAAGAGTGGTTCAGCTACGTCACAGCAATGAGGAATGAAGGTAAGATGTGGCTGCATTTATTAATTGCTTTTGTTCAGTCACCTTTTCATAGTTTCTTATGCCTTCTTACACTTTTTTGCTGTTTCACATTTCACACAGAACTGAATCTCCTCCGTAATGTGGATGCAAATAATTCGGAGAGCGGAGTTGCTGCGAAGAGCTCCAGCCTCCTGAGTGGTTTCCGGGGCTCATCCAGCTATAATCACGAGACTGAGACCATTTTTGCTTTGCCAAGGATGCAGCTTGACTTCAAATCCATCCACGTACAGGACCCTGATGAGCCCTCTCTCAGTGGTACTGTCATCATGATAAATTAGAATAGCAGAAGCCTCCTTCAACCCAGACTTTATCAAACTTTATTTAACTTGGCTGTGTCTCATACCATTTTTTAGCAGGGGAAACAATGTAATTGTTTTTTGCTATTTGGGTACTGGTTAAAAACAATTTGTGTGCTTTTAAGAGGCAGAGTCTCAGCTAAAATGTCGTTTTGAACACTAAACTGTCCGAGTATGTGCTTCTCCATTTGTAGATACCAGCAGCAAGCCCAAAGTGGAGTGCAGTGTTGTAACTGAGTTTACAGATCACATCTGTGTTACCATGGATGCTGAACTCATCATGTTCCTGCATGACCTGGTTTCTGCCTATCTGAAAGAAAAAGAGAAAGGTGAAATGCCTCAAACTGTATTGAAACCTGTATATAGTTTAATAAATAGAACCCTACCACACAACCAATAGATCAATATTGTTTTATTTTCCACACATACTACACTGTATTTTTTAAAATACCCCTGCCAAAATTATGGTCTGCAGAGCATTGAGACAATCTTTGTATGGAACATGGTTGTTTTTCCTGTAGAATAAAGAATACTGCATACAAGAACATATACATTGCAAAAAAGATCTGTTTATTACACATGAATCTACAGTGTTCTTTTGATATATTCATCTACTTTTAGCATTTAAATTGCTAAAAATAATATTTCTCTGTATACAGCATCTGTATTTATTACTGTGAAGTTGTACTAAAAGTGTATTTTTGCATGTGATTGTAGCTCTGTTTGCCCCCCGGATGTTTTTGTCACGGCCTGGCCAGAAAAGCCCCACAGCACTGCAGGAGGAGGGTTCGACTGAGAAGGAGAAACCCAAAGAGGAGGGAGCAAACTATGCCACTGTGGACTGGAGAGAGTTCCTCTGTAACACCTGGCACCTGGAGCCCACGCTGCGGTAACACCCAGCTACTACCTTCCACATTCTTAATTCAGACCGCTACTTCGTTATTACAACTGATTGAAATATTCACACAGTGGTGAAGTCTGTAATTTCAACTGATTTCTTGCAAAATGCTCAACAACTTAACACGTGTGTGAACACTTTAAAAAAGGAAAGCACAAAAAATGAAGACGCCTACAGAGGAGTACACAAAAAATTATGTCAAACATGAAACTGACTTTACAAAGTCTTCATTGCAGGCATACATGTCTTAAAATTAGAAATTTAGATTAGAAATGTTAAAATGGCCAGTTTACAGAAGAAAGGGGAAACGGACGCTGAAGTAAACACTAATGCCTACAGTGGAGCAATGTTGTATATAGAGGGTCCTCGACTTACATCGGGGTTCCGTTCCTCATTGTGTGTAAAATGATTTTCGACGCAAGTCAAAACTCCTTACATACTTATCTTCATGTGTAATGCACTGAGGCCATAAAGGTACTTTTGACTTTCGCTTTTCACACCATTAAAAAATAAACAATAAAACAGGGTTTAGAGGCACCACACATTATCCCAAGTCGAGTATGTTGTTAGTCGAGGACCCCTGGACTGTTGTATACTGAGGAGGACTGTACAGCAGGAATTTTAACAGACTTTAATGAAATTCCTAAATATTAAACCTTGTTTCATTAACTTACATTGACCACACCATTTTCCAGATGATCGGAAAGTGAAATACACATTCCCAATTTAATCAGCTTAATAATTCTGACTGGTTTACTACTGCCCAGCATTCTTACTCCAAGTTCATTTTGTAGAGTTTCTTCAGTTTTTTTCTTTGCTTGACTGAGGAAGCCAATTGTGATTGGCTGAGAGATGTGTCTGAAAAAGTTCAATTACTAATGACCTAGACCTAGATTTTGTGAACTGTGTGTGTGTTTCAGGTTAATTTCTTGGACAGGCCGAAAAATTGATCCAGTAGGAGTGGACTACATCCTGCAAAAGCTGGGTTTTCACCATGCAAGAACAACAATTCCAAAGTGGCTTCAGAGAGGAGTGATGGACCCACTGGATAAAGTTCTGTCAGTTCTCATCAAGAAACTGGGAACTGCACTGCAGGATGAAAAAGAGAAGAAAGGAGTAAAAGACAAAGACGAACATTAACACTGTCTCACACACACACTAGCGTGCACTTGAATGTGATCTCTGGATCGATGTGATAAGCTGATCTGAAACACTGGAATTATTAACAGTACTGTACAGTGCACTTTTGCTCGCAAACACAGTCACTAAACCATCCTGTGTGAAATTAGCGTGAACGTATATGTTTACTGTGATGCATGTGGCTATTTCGTTTCAGGGATGGTTCAAGGAAAATTTTCTTTATTTTCTGTATATTTTGGTTTGAAACTGCAATCGCCCGTAACCTGCTGCTGAAAGCTGGCTGGACTTCTTAACATGGATTATATGCACTTATACATTTAAGATTTCATTAACACGTCACTATGACTGCCAGTGAGGCCTGAATGTGTTGTTGGGAGCTGTGGCTTACATTTTGGCTTCAAATATGTAGCATCTTTGGGTGAAATGCTCTCTCTAGCAATTTTAACATTTCAATCAATTTTTAATCTTTTATATGATTCAAAGGCCATGTGCCATGTGTTCTGACCACACACTTTTTCTACCATCTGCCAGAGTATGTGTGGTAGTCATGTGTCCTTTAGTTTCTTTAAAATGACCAAACGTCTGGGTGTCTAGGCCAAGTTTAGCTTGAAAAGTTGCAACAGTTGTTCTAACAATCAAACCAGAGATTGTATTTTAAAATGTGAATTTTTCTAATACTGTATGATTTTTATTGGCATTCACATGTTTTAATATCTTTAATGTATAACCTGTAACCCATGTTAGGCCTATGTCCTGATTTAATATTTTTTAATGTACAGTGAAGTGCAATAGATTGTTCTGTATATACTGAAGTGAATAGATTGATTTGTGCTTTAACTGAATAAAATCTTTGGGACTGTGCTTATTGTGTTTGTCTTAAAATTACAAATCATGTGAAATATCAGGGATACAATAATTACTTTGCTACAGAAAAGCTGGGATCTACAAACCAACCTTTGTAGCTGTAGACAACAGCTGTGAGATGTATACTTACTACTTGAAAATGTACTTTACTGTTTATCTTCACCCTGTGCTCCAGGCTGAAATGTGTTCTGTATAGTTCAGTGTTGGACAGTATCTCACAGAAGTGAGTACACCCCACACATTCTTTAAATATTTAAATAAATATATTTATTCTTTTGGGACAACACTGAAGATATGACACTGATACAATGTAGTCAGTGTTCAGCTTGTATAACTACATTTTCTGTCCCCTCAAAATAACTCGAGCATTAATGTAGAAACTGCTGGTAACTAAGACTTGTTGCTCTACTTAAAGATGGCCTCTGCTATAAGAAGATTACCAGCCCCCAGAAACTGAGCTGCAGCACGGTGGCCAAAACCATCCAGCGTTTTAACAGGTGTCAAAGAGAGTTCAGGCAAAGCTGGAAAATAATAATGGCCACACAAAATATTGACACACGGCACAGTTTGGACATTTTCATTTAGGGGTGTACTCACTTTTGTTGCCAGAGGTTTATACATTGATGGCTGTGCGTGGAGTTATTTTGTGGTGACAGCAAATGTACACTGTTATACAAGCTGTACACTGACTACTTTACATTGTATCAAAGTGTCACATCTTCAGTGTAATCCCATTAAACATATTAAATAAAATATTTACAAAAATATTGTCAGTGACAAAATTTATAGTCAAAGATCTCCATCCATTTTCAACGGTGGAGTCACCATCATTTGTATTACTCTGACCTAAAAAAAAAATAGTATTGTAATGGTTTTCTAAGAGAAAAGTCGAAACTAGCCAGGTCTTTATTGCTTGCTCGTACCAGTCTTTAAAAAGACTAACCTGAACAGGTGTTACGTCACCTGCTACATTAGCGCTAGAGGGCTTCTCTTTATCAGGAAATAACGTTTCCCCTAATAATTAGATAAAGAAGTATCTATAATGACTGATAATCACTCAGGTACATTAATACATGTTGATAAAGTAGTGGTATTCGTACTGAGGTCCAGAGTTGCTGTATGGTTGCTTTAACAGGGGGGAACCAAATATTCTGTATATTTGGTGTTAATGTAGGCAACAAAGTATGTGTGATATCTGAAATCAATGCAGGTACATAATGACATCAACACAAACTAGTTTTATTAGTACTGAGGTCCAGAGTTCCTGTGCAGATTTACCAGAGGGAACCAAATATCCTGAATATCAGGAAATAATATTTCCCTTAAAATTTGGGTAAGATGCCTGAAAATCACTCACGTACTTCATTACATGTGAATACAGTAGATTGTCACGCATATAATCTTACAAGCAAGACTTCCGTTTTCACCAAGAAAAGCTGTATCTCTATCCAGCGATTCAATCATTACCATTAGTATCTGTAAAAATAAAGAAACATCGAAAAGGCAGGTGATGTTTTAAACTATATGGCTTGTTTACCTCAGCGGCTTCTTATAAAGACATTAGAATGATAGAGAAACGGTCTGACTAAAGGTGAACTACTGGCCTCTTGGCTCTCAGCACCTGCAACAGAACTATTTACATCAACATTTCCCACACTCTGGTTACCAGCTGAAGGCTGATAGGGCGCCAGCCTGTCCCTATGGAGTACCACCACCACTTTGCCTCTTTTGCACAACTTTACCCTGTACACCACCTCCGAGAGGCGCTCCAACACAGTGCAGGGCCCGATCCAGTGTGACGCTTCTTTCTGGTGGGGTTGTACACCCAAACCCGCTCACCCCAGGCAAAATCTCGCCCCCGGGTGCGTGTGTCGTCTGTGCACTGTGCGGAGCCTCTCCCGGAGGTGCTTAAAGTACTCCAAGCCTGGCTTTCCAGGCTCGGGGGGAGGCCCAAACACCAAGTCCACTGGCGTGCGCAGCTCGCACCCAAACATTAATGCTGCTTGTGTACTCTTGTGTACTCTTGTACTGCTGTGCGATATGACCTTGCTACCCTGACCTCACAGCACCAGCGGGACTGGGACCAACACCTGCCCCTGGTGCTGTGAGTTCAGGATAGCAAGCTGCGTGGCTAGTGTCCGGTTAAACCGTTTGACGAGGCCGTCGCTCTGGGGGTGTACTAGACAAACCATTAGCAACCGACTCCACCACTTTGGCTTGAATGCCAGACGATCATTGCAGCTGACTCCACTGACACCAAGACACCACCGTGAACGTTTGCAGTGGGCACAAGACCATGTGACCTGGACAATGCAGTAGTGGTCTACCGTCCTGTTCACTGATGCAATGTTGACCTGACACTCATTTTTCAGATCTAATGCAAATAATCTGAATCTTTGAGATATTTTAGACCTTTTAAGACTCAGCAGATGTTACCAGGTCATGTTTCTAGTGGGGGTCACATAGCTCAGTTAGTATATGTGCATCCCCTCCAATGTTGGAACACATGCTACATTTGAACATGTCTCTTTCAATATGGGAGCAGCTCATGTTCCACAGTAAAAGTGGGGGGGGGGCTTAACCCAAATTAACCAATTAGATCAACTGCAGGATCTGATCGCCTAATCGGATCGAAATTCCTAACAGCATTTCCAGTGTGTTACTGATTCTGGCTGCTCATCCAATGTAGAGCATCACGCAGGCGAAGCATCGGTTATGCGCCCTTCTAAAGGCCAGGAAGAAAACTTCATTCCAAATAGAAAGATATGAAAGAAGCCAGCTGCCCCACACATCCACTGTTTCTGAAAAACATACACAAGCAAGATACATTTTAGTTTCCCTTTCACCATTATACAATTTATAATTCAGAAAGGGGGAAGAAAAACACAATAAACTGCTCAAAAAGCTTTATTTCACCCAAATATAACAGAAGCGCCCTGTCAATGAACTGTGCCTTTAAAAAAAAAAAAAAAGAAAAACTCTGAATAGGTAGATTTCACAGAGAATTATTTAACATTCTAGCATGTTACATAAACTCAAAAAAATGAGCTAACAAAAATGTGCTAAAAATATGCTGCTCTATTGTTAAATGCATTCTATAAATGACTATAAAAAAAATTCAAGGGCTATCCATAGTGTCTTAAATTTAACAAAACCACTGGTTATTTAAAAAAGAAAATAAAAAAGACTCCATTCACAATCTGTTGCTATCAATAATTCCAGTATTATAATTTTGGTCTTTCATATACATTTCCATATACATATCTACTGTTAAGAAAGGCAACTATCAAAAAGAATAAAACAGGCGTAAAAAGATTCAAGTTTGGCGTCAGTAATGCTGTGTAGTAATGAGGCTGTTTGGTCTGTTGGCTCTGTGTTGATCGCACATTGACAAGTGTGCATGAGTGTGTTTTCAGTGTGCGCACACTCGATTCAGAGAGGTTGAGTGCATGTGGGGGGACCTGATGTGGCAGCTCTACGGAGCTCTACAGTGTTCACATACTTCCCTGATGAGACACACACAGTGCTTTCAGTTATGGAGGAACAGTCAAGACGACGTCAATACCACTGAATCATGAGTAGAGGGAAGGCAGCCCACAGAGGGAACGGAGTGGAAGAGAGGTCTCACTAGCTCTACACGCCTGCTGCCTTTTTTGAGCATTTCTTCAGACCCTTACTGGCAGCCTTGTTGGAGGTGTTCTTGGTTCCGGCTTTGCGGCTGCGTCTGGATGGTTTTTTAGGCAGGGGAGGTTGAGAGGTGCTGAAAAGCTCCTTGGCAGGCTCTGCAGAAGCTCGTAGGTCTGAGTCATCATGTTCTTGGCAGCACAGGTGGCTTGTGATGGGGTGTGGTCGGAGTGCACCCTCCTCATGGACCTTACAGAAAGAGTTGGGGCACTGCTGGCAGAAGGCATCAGAGGGCTTTCCACACACGTCACAGTGGTGCCAAGGGCAATCCCAGCGACCTGCTCATCAGATTAACCAGATCAGTTTTGTAGGCAAATAAAAGTTTCTTCCACATTTCTGCTACTCCCAGTAATCATAATCATAAAAATGCAAAATACAAAAACATTGGGACATTAACGGCAGACAAACTTGGCAGAGAGGCATAGGCTAAACTGTGTCTCACCAAATGGCCTCTTGGTGCGGTCCAGACAGGACAGGTGGTAAGCTTTGGTGCAGCCCTTCTTATCACACAGGACCAGCTCTCCCCCATCCCCACAACGGAAACACTCATCCTCAGATTTCTTCCCTTCATTCCGGGCACGTCGCTTCCTAGGTTTCTTCTTCTGTGGCTTCGCTTTCGTCTCTGAAGCCGGAGTAATCTGCAGCAAAGTGATTGGGTCCTTAATTAGGCTCTGCCACACTGTTCTATCGGCAACTCCTGGTTTTCACATTCTCAAACAGACAGCAAAATATTGAAAGTCCTGAGAAATAGACTGACCTTGGGTCTGTCCCCCAAGAAGCCGCTGCAGTTGGGTGCACCACAGCGGCAAACAGTCTTCTCATTTCCCAGACAATCCAAATTGTAGTTAAAGGTCAACTCTGTACCTATAACAAATCAAGAACATCTTCAAAACAGAAATTTTCATTAAACACAAATACAATTCTAACTTAGGCATAGTATAAAAAACATTCACACAAGTTCTTGAAGCGAACCTGTTGGGATGTCACAAACAGCAAATAGCCCCACGCGAGTGTCACCATTCACAGTCCACTTCTGAGTCTCACAGTTAGGCTGGCAGCTGTGGTTCATGAAGCGAGAGTAATTCCCTTTAGGTCCTGCATCTATGATCCGATCCTATGCGAGCAAGCAAGCAAACACACACACACAAAGTCATTATGTGTGAAGTACCACTGGCAACAGCGTAGTGTAGATACACTTTCACAGCATGGTTTACATCAGCACTGGGCCAAACAAAATTAAAGTCACGGTGGTGATACTTATATATGTGTAAGACAAATCTGCAAAAATCTGCATTATGCAGAGCAGATATAGTGCTCATCTCCTGCTTAAAGGCATTTAAGCAGCATTAGGAGATTGCTGTCCTACTTCAAAGTAATTTCACAAATAGCAAATAATTATAAAAGAGTAAATATTAGCATTACTGGGATTTTAAAAATGGGATAACACAAACAAACAAACAAAAAACCCACACATGATGTTTGACCGAATGGGGATGTAATATTAATTGGAAAATTGGTAGGAATACCAGTATAGCTACCCAATATGCAAGAGTAAACAACTGCCAAAGACTAAGTGAGTAACAGAGAGCTTGCATTGCAGAGCAATCATTTAAATACATTTTTACAAATAATTTGAAATGCCATGAAAATCAATCAATGAACTGTCAAGCCTTGGAACATTTCTTTCAGTTGGTTTGGATTGTCTAAATGGCAAATCCACATATGCTTACACTCTCTGGTTTATGTAAGTTACACTGTGATGTATAAAAGGCACTATAGAAATGTTAATTAACAGTTATTACTACATAGTGCTTAGATTCAAGATGTTTATGTATTAGATGTAGGAGGAGTTTGGAACTTGAGGTTTTTGAAAATTGTTCAATTTGTTTTTATTTTAATATTATTTTTAGCTCGCTGTGGTGTTAAAACATTTCAATTTACTTGTCTTAAAATAATAATTTTTACTGTTTGAAGCCAATTTGTTTGTGTTTTACAAAACATGATGACCTGGATTTGCCTCTACATTTCAGTTACAATAGTGTAATGAAGAAAATGTCTTAAAAGGAACCCCGACTATTATGAAAAGTTACTCTGAATATGTTACAAATTACCTCCGATTCATAAAAACATACTTCAAAATAACGACAATGTTTTCGTTAT
>JBBIGC010000145.1:12731064-12746575 GCA_037576955.1 Lepidarchus adonis
AATACCGCCTATATATTATTGAAAGCACAGTACATATTTTAGCTCAAACTTGTCATAGTAGTCGGGGTTCCCTTTAATACAGGGAGTTCTTAAGGTCTGTGCTAATGGTGGTTGTAGTATTTAGTACTGTAGTGCCACAGCAGGCTGTTCAGCAGCACTCCCAATTAAATACTGTTCTTCTAGCTCTACTGCATAATGTCCAGTTACTGAACACACTGTGACCTGAGCAGGAAGAGCAAATATACACTCTGCAAAAATAATTTGTTAACTGAGAAATAATGTCCATCAGCTTAATGAAAGTAAAGAGAATTACAAAGCCAGTAACACTTAACAGAAATGATTAGTACTGTAGCTGTACCTTGTCAATGGTAAGCATGTAGAAGTGAGTGATGTCATTCTCCTGGGCATATCTGATCCTGGCTCGGCACTCCTCCTCATCAATCAGCTCTCCTACATACTCATTCACAAACTCCCCCTGAGTAGTAAACCAAAGAAAAGATCAATTTTAACTGCAATACACTCAAACAAAATAGATTCATACACCTCATGTTCCAACCTTCTTGATGTCGCGCAGAGTTAAAAGGCCCCAGCCCTTGCCAGCCGTTCGCACGATCTTTGTCTCTGGGTAGAGACGTTTGGTGAAGTCCCGGTTCATGCAACGGTCTCCAGCCGGACACACCTGAGGGTGGCACTCGCACAGCAGCATACGGTTCAGGCACTCTGACTCAAAACTGCAGGGACGCTCATCAGTCGGCTTACAGTTGCACTTGGGTATTTCAGAGATATCTGCTGTATAGATCTGAACTCGTCCACATGGTTTGTTGATCTGGAGAGAACACAATTTGGTCTCACTACTATTCTTCCAGTAAACTTCCAGAAAATGCATCATAAGGACAAAACTGCATTATAAATTGTGAAGCACTGAGTTTTTATTGTAATTCACAAACAAAAACTGCTAAATACCTTGATGCATTTATATGGTGGAGGTTTCTTGTTGTTCTCCTGAGCCTCTTTGGCCTCTCTCTCCATCTTTATTTGTTTAAAGCGAGCCTCAGCCTCCAGCAAGGCTAAAGACAAAATGGGAAAGGAACATGTGAATAAAGCTGCCTTGTGTTTAACCAGTAAAACATAAGCTTTGTTGTAGCCAGTAATGCACAGCCCTTACCATTCTTGAAGACTTTCCCAATGCCAGTCCTCTGGTGCTTGCTCCCCCGGTCTCCCTCTATATATGGAAACACACGGCCCTGGTGGGTCCAGAAGTAGTCCTTAGACCCAAAGAAGTACACAGGGAATTCTCCAATCTCATGCCGCAGATGCTGGATATTTGTGGGGATGTTTCGGGGGTGGCGGATCTCTGCTGGCCACCACCTAGGGTTTCAGAGTGGGTCTACTTATTGACTTATTTTATTATTCAATATCAACAATAATACATGGCAGCCTTTGAAACCACTGAAATACTAGAGCATTTGAGTACAGTCTCCTCTAAAGGCAAATGCTTTAAACATTACATGGCAAGCAGACCGTTATAGTTACAGTATCATGTTTAGAGTGGCAATACAACTTGCCTATAGTTGCCCAGTTTGACCCAGATGATGTCCCTGTATTTGGGCTTCTTTCCCGAGCGGCAGTCGTTACAGAACCAGCTACCATCAGGCATGGCAATGTTCAGGCAGTCAGGGTGAAATGCAGCAGGACACGACTCACAGCACAGCAGACTGCCACCTAGATCAAGAGAAGACAGCCTTAGACAAATAAAAATTACCATTTTAAAAATGAGCAAAAAATACGGTTTAAGAAAGAATTCTAATCAAAACAACAATCTCCAACTTCCATTCATCCATTGATGCACGAATGTAAAATATGATCAAACCAAAAACAATAAAGCTCACCCTTGGAGCATATAAAACACCAGCTGACATTGACATGTGAGTGATGGCTGTATCCCTTCTTAGGGTTGAAGTGATTAGTACACACAATAGCAGTAGGTGTCAGCATCTCACTCCCTGCAGCTAAGCAGAGGTCACCAGCATGATATGCTACTGGGCACCGCAGACAACGGATCATCTTTCCTGAAATGTAAAATACACATTTTTAAAAAATGGATTAGGATCAAACAAGGTCTTTAGGACCCTACTGGAATTGTATTTGTTCATTGTCTGCTTCTGTCCAAAACTAATTGTCCAGACTAAACCATAAACCTAGGTTAATAAGACAGTAGTGTCACACTCTAATCAGACGTAAAGGAACTAAATGGCATCAAGGTGGTGCTATAGTGAAGATAACAAATTTGGTCAAACATGGTGAATTTTTCCAAATTCCTTAGATCAACATAAACTATTATGCATATCAGAAGTAAATTCTGCTTACCTTTTTTTTTGCATATGCTAACTAGTTTCCAATAATTCTTCACAGAAATCAGTAAAAAAAAAAATAAAAGCAGAATACCATGAAACCTAAGTAATAAAAACATGTTGGGATTGGAAGATACAATGGCAAATATATACTAATTAGCCCTTCCAGAAAAACATGATTAAAAATGTATATTTCATGAATACTTTGGTTAAAAAACATCATTTAAATCAATTGTCTCTCATTGTTATCAACTTTGATTTATGTATTGTCAAAAAATGCCTGGCATTTCCCCATTGATCTGTTGTTTAAAAACAGCACTTCTGATTTGTTTTGAGCTGCAGTACGTCAATAAATCAGTTCATGCAAAGACTAATCAAGCTATATTGCTAAACTCAGTCATACATTATTTTTGTTCAGAACAGCACACATTTGGCATAAATGGCTAATAATTATTTTGTAACTGTCCAAATATTTTTGTCCGTTTTAATGAAACTGATGTAATTTTATGCACACAGCTGTTTTTAAAGAATGATCAAAAACATGTTGACAAATGTAATCACTGTGGCTCCCACATGTCAAAACCATTTGGCATGGAGTCAAACAGCAAAAAATCATGAACGTGGTCAAAATTTTACCAAAGTTAATGTACAACACTCAAATTAAGCCAATTGTGGTGCACATAGGTCTCTAGAGGTAAGAGCATGACAAGAGCTACAAGACTATAACAAAAAGTAATTGCTGCACAATGCTCAAACTTTGAATTATGCACCCCTGTAACAGTCAACACAAGATTTTTAATTCCAGCTTCCAATTTTTTACAAAAAGTATTGTATAAGCCTGTCTACTTTCAGATAGCCCAAAAACGTTTAATGTCACTGAAGTGTATATCTGTGCACTCACTTATGTAAATTACAGAAACACTGCTTGTCAAACAGTTATAATAACTTCCAGCAAAATTATACTTTATTTGTTTGAGACAAAGTAAGTATTTAGGGCAGGGGTGGGCAATTCCAATCCTGGAGGGCCGGTGTCCTGCAAAGTTTGGTAGTTCCTCTCCTCAAAACACACTCACTAAACCTAGCAATTGACAGGTAAGTTAAACCAGGTGTGCTTGAGCAGGGAGATCACCAAACTGTGCAGTACACCGGCCCTCCAGGATCGGAATTGCCCACCTATGATTTATTTAGAGGTTGGCTAACTCCAAAGCTTGACTGCTCACTGTTCATTTTTAATTTAAATTCCATTAAAAAGACAAATGCAAAATAGCAGGACATATAAATAAATAAATAACAGTAAGAATCAAAGAAGTTTATTACTGTTTGCAGTAGCTTTTACCTTTGGTGGCTTTTGCAGTGCCGCGGCTGCTGTAATGACAGCTGAGACAGGTGTGCAGGGGGCAGCGGAACCCTCGATTATCAAATACAGTCAAGGCACTCAAGCGCAAACATGCCTCATGGTAGAATCTGCCACAGTGCAAAACACTGCAACGCTTCACCCCCCCTTCAGACAGCTTACAGGTGAAACACACATGCACCCCTGAGAAAGAGAAAAGAGGTAAGAATTACATATACATATACAAACATGTCATGTAAAAAACCATTAGGGTGTTATTAAATATAATTAATCATTTTCCTGCATTTTACTCACCTGTCCTGCAGGCAGTACAAAGAACCTTGTCTGTTGATTGGTCCAAACCCACACACTGCAGGTGGTATGAACCATAGCATTGCCCCTCACATGTCACCAAGTCCTCACTTGTCTTTTCACAAATCTGCACATACACAAGATATGAAAAAATATCTCTGTACAAAGCAACATTATGAATCAAGAATGATCAAATCAACTCATTCACCAACCTGACACACACACTCTCTTTTAGCACTGGCTGAACGCTCTGCCTTCTTGGTTGTATGAGCTTCATCTGTACTGTCACTTGGAGAATCGGGCCTGTCCTCACACAAAGTCTAATACACATTAAAAGTCATGATAAATCAGTTTGAACAGGTCATACAAATAACAAGGTACAACTTCCTGTTAAATTCTGTTGTTTTAAACACTGGAAATAAGTTTAGCTTAACTCCTATAGATCATTTGCTAATGTTAGAAATTAGAGCAACTGGGGCATTTCATTTTTCCAGATGAGAAGTTCTAATACTGGTAAACACTGACCAATATTGATCTTTGATACACAGCCCATTACGGCAGAGAAATTAAAACTGATGAAGAATGGGTGGAGACAGACAAGAAACAGAGGGGATGAATAATAAAACAAATCTTTGAAAACGTGTATAACTTGAGGGCAAACATTTGAGAAGTAACAAAACTTTAAACATTTCTGGAACAGAAAGCAGTGTAGTATAAAAGAAGCAGACTTTAAAATACTGTGTTTTTTTGTTTAAGAAATTGCATTTTTATGCTACTGCCATCTTTTCGCCCCAAAAAGTTAATTTCTGAACTAAAGAAATAACATTAAATTTTGTAGAATTTATACTGAAAGTATTATGACAACAAGTGTTCAGTACAATAATAAGTATACAAATTTATAAAAGAACATGTACATACAAAAGAAAAAACATCTAAAAATGCAAATAATTATAATCATACTTTAGACATTTGTTTATCCTCTCAAAGGTCTGAACAGACTTGAAATCATTTGTGACAGAAAAATAGACATACACTAGTGACCCTTTAGGAAAAGATGAATGCCCCATTGTAGAAGCTACAGTCTAACACACACAATGCAGCATTTCCCTAGTTACCACATGCAAATAGCGAAGATGGCAACACACATTTTACCATTGAAACATGGCGACTTGACAAGTGGTGTGCAGACTAAATTTCACCAAGAATGATCTATATTCATGATACTAACCCTAACTTGGAACAGTTGGTTAGGTTAGTGATTGCTGATATTTCTTCCCCTGCAAAACAATCTGATTCTAAGAAACATGACTATTTTCAGTATGCTTTGGTATTCCCAGGAATAATGATGGGGGGGAAAAGGAAAAGCACCTCTAGCTCTAGCTGGGATGATTGGCGGCGTTTCTTAGATGAGGCTGATCGTAATTGGTTAGAGGAATCCTTTCTCTTATTAACACGTTTGACCTTAACTTGAGGGTCCTCTCCTGTCACAAAATTAACCAGAAAAAAAAAAGTTAATATAAAAAATAAACTCAAACACAAAATGTACACTGAATTGCTTGACTCAATTACCTGAGACTACTTTTTGGAATCCTTTTCTTTTATCCACAGTAGAATTCTGTTTCTTTCTCCCTTTTATACTGAAATTTGGCTCAGTTGTCTGTGCCTTTGGAAAATGGGGGTGAAGAAAAAATTATAAGCCCAAATAATAATGATGTACAAATAATTAAAGTGCAGGAAAGGGTCTCTTGCTAAATGAACTCTTAAAGGCTGAGCACAGTTAAGTGAAGTATGTGCCAACTACAACTTGGACCCACAGATGAGATTAATCCCATCAATTGTTTTAGCATGAAATACTCAGAAATGTTCATTACAGTACTGCATCATTGGTTAGTTAAAGAACACCTGCAGTAAACGGCATACCTTTAGAGTCCTGCTTTGTTTTAAACCCTCCCCCAGCTTGGCTTTCTTCTTGGGAAGGGTCTCTTCTTCCTCCTTGATCTCATCTAGTGCACACTTAAACGCTCTCTTCTTACCTGTATAAAGAAAAAGAGTTACTCATTACGTTCAGCTCAGCATCTCAGAATGTACAGAATGTTGTAATTATGTCTCACAGTTACTAGCTGACCTCTACAGTCAGCATCTGCCTTGTCCTTTTGATTTTTTTTCCATATCTTGACCACTTTCCCATCTTGTTATAGAGACAGAAAAAAAGTGTGTTCAAAATAGCTGGTAACAACCATATGCACCACGAATTGCACAACAAACACAAAGTTGTGTTTTTACACTTACACACAAAGCAAGCCAGTTAACTCACCTAAGATCACTGGCTTTGCTGATTCTGTATTTGGATTTCCAGCAATACTAACGGATGCCTTAATTTTCTTATTTTTTAGAGAATTTGGAGCTGCTGGAAACTTTTGTTTGAGTTTTCTCTGTTTCTTCTGAGGTGCTTTAAATTGGCAGTCAATGTCAGCAAACATCAGGACATCCTATACATGGAGACAAACACATTTATAAATGCAAAATATGAAGTATGGAGGTAAGGAGATGTATGTGGCATTTAATGTCAATGATAGTAATTGGTTATAAAATGCGATCTGAGTCAAGGGTATTGACAAATACAGTGGTGTGAAAAGTGTTTGCTCTCTTCCCCATTTCTTTTTTTTTTTCAGTTTGTCACACTTAAATGTTTCAGATCATCAAACAAATGTAAATATTTGGTGCAGACAACACAAGTAAATGCAAAACGTTGTTTTTAAGTTAAGGATTTTATTATTAAGGGAGAAAACAATTCCAAACCTACATGGCTGTGACAAAGTAAACAAAACCACTCTAAAGGTGGTTTATGCTCGAAAACCCTCCAATGTGGCTGAACTACAACAATTCTACAAAAGATGAGTGGACCAAAAACCTCCACAGCCCTGTAAAAGACTCACTGCAAGTTATCACAAAAGCTTGATTGCAGTTGTTGCTGCTAAGGGCCCAAACCAGTTATTAGGTTTAGGGGGCAATCACTTTGACACAGAGGGCCAAGTAGGTTTGGATTTTTTCTCCATAAATAATAAAATCCTTCACTTAATGTGTTTACTTTGACTAATATTTAAATTTGTACTTTGTACAAGAACTTTTTCACACCGCTGTATAATGAGTCTTAAATAATAATAAAAAACATTGAGCTTTCATGTCTTTATTGTGAAAACCATAAACAACTCTTTGTTAATGGGGAAAAGTATGTGAACTCTTGAATTAATGACCAAAAAAGCTAACTGACGTCAAGTGTGAACATACCTGGAGGCTTGTTAAAGTGAGTTGGGAGGTGTGAACCAGAGCTACTCTGTAATTAATCACTCAAACTGAGCTTGCGCTACATGAAGAATGCACTTATGTCTTCATTGCTTTCCCACTAAAAAGCTTTCAGAAGATCTACAATTAAGAATTGATTTACATAAAGCTGGAAAGGGTTACAAAGTAATTTAAATACTTTAGAAATTCAACAGTCTACCAGATCTACAAATGAAGAAAACTTTGCGACTGAGGCGACTCTACCCAAGAAGTGGGTGCCCAGTAAAAATGAACCCAAGAGCACAACAAATACTCATCAATGAGGTAAAGAAACAAACCAGAGTGACATCCAGGGCTTCATCTTTTATAAAAAGGCCACTGTAAATCATAAAAACATCACCCCAAACATAACGTACAGTGGAGAAAATATGTTTTGGGCCTTCTTAGCTGCATCAGAGCCTGGCCAGTTTGCAATGAGGGCAAGAGGAATTGCCAAGTGTTTTCATTTTTAAAATAGTCAGGGTGTGTGATTTGTGTACATCAGCTGAAACTCTGTAGAAGTTGGGTGATGCAACAGGACTGACACAAATCACTAGAGCAAGTCCACAAAAGAATTACTTAAAAAAAAAAATCCACTATTTTGGAGTGGCCAAATTATTAATTCCAAGGATTCACATGCTTTTTACACTAGCAATAGGAGTCGTTTATGGTTGTGCACATTATATTTGTCAACACAATTGACTTACATTAAGTTCAGATGACATTTTACCACAAATTAATGAAGAATTCCACATTTTTATATATACCGACACAAAAAGAGGCAATCTGATCATAAAAAATCCCCACCTGTTTCAGCAAAGACTCTTTAGCCGGCAGTCCAGATTTTGTCTGTTTCTTAGGTTCATGTTTATGAAGGGCAGGGGGAAAATGCTGAAATATAAAAAAAAAATGGACAGCATATAATAGGCTAGAATATACTTGAATAAAACGTCATCCAACACAACACTACTACCAACCTGTACAGTAGAATCAATGTGAGGGAGAACAGAAATTATTTTCTTTCTCCTCTTCACAGAAGTGTTGTGCTGTTTGTACTGCCCCCTCTTGGATGGTGGTTTAGGTGCTTTAGTGGAAAGAGGCATTTTCTCTGCTGAAGTGCTGCTGTCAGTTGGACAGGAAAAAGGGAGAGGGCTGCTGGGAGTCTGTACAGTGATGGGGCTGGACTGGTTGGAGTCTGGGGGAGTGAGGCTGACTGCCTCTGGAAGCTTTTCATGACCCTGCTGTGATTGCTCCCGCTCATGCTGCTGCAGCTCTTGCAGCATGCAAGAGTTGAATTGTGGCTGGCCGCCCTCGTATGTGAAGCTGAACTTGGCCAGTCGTTCCTCTATGGGTAAAGTTACCGCTTCAGTTGCCTGGGAGATGCCCATCTCCCACTGTATGCGCAGCTTACGTGGAATTGACAACTTGATTTGTGGAGGGAGAAAAAACAACCATCAATGCACTACCATAGTTCCTGATAGGTTAAGAGGTGCTAACACTCCAGTGACAACAACAGAACTGGAGTATTTATTTAACATGACATAAGAGAAAAGTAATGGTACCTTCTTGCCATCACACTGGGCACTGGATTGTTTGTTGCCATGATCTAGTGACTGGTACTGCTCTTTTCCCGAGAATATGACAATATTCTTCCCAGCAATGTATCCTCTCTCTGGAGCATTGCTAAAATACTGTATGTGGTACATTAACCCTGTCCTGCTGTTCACTGCTAAAAGAAGCAGAAACACTGGGTCATTACAGCTAGCCTACACTACCAAAGCAAGTATGCTTTCATAATGGGTTTGCTGGCTTTTACCTTTCTGTCTGAAGTGAAGGTTTAACTCTGGGTCTGTAGTGATCATGCACGGCCACCAGGGGTATCCAGATGCTTTAGTCCAGACAACATCTCCCACAGAAAATTGCAAATGAGGCTGATCGTCCGTATGGTCCATCTTAACTTCATCCACAGCCCGAACATGTTCTTCCTCTGAAGAACACTGTGCCACTGAAGTAGGCTGCTAGAAAAAAGAAAAGCAGTAATACTGCTTAATACACTTATATTTGTACTAAGGCCAATATTCAGACTAGAAGTGGGTGATATGGGGAAAAAACAAAATCATGATACTTTAAAAAACTGTCCCAATATGTGAAAAGATGTGTTTTTCAATTATTTGTTAAGATTGAAAAAAGGAAAAAGTATAATGATTATCACACCACAATAAAAGTTCACTTAAGAGATACTAAAACACTATGAAACATGAAACTTGTCAGTGTCTTTTAGCATTGATATTACAATATGCTCAGAAAATCATAAATCCAAATGAGTTATATTTCCCAAGTCTAGTTCAGACTGATGGTAGATGATACAACAACCAAAAAATTAAACATTATTTATTTGTTCTCGAACTAGCAATGGACATTTCACTTAAACTGTTTTGTAGGACATTGTTTTTCTGCATTAAATTAACAGTAGCAATGTTCATTACATTTCTATGCAAATTACCAGTGCTAAAAATTTATAATTTGCTCTTTGCATTCTAGAAAATATTCTATAAAAATTAAGAAATGACATTTCTTGTATAAAGATTATTGCACAAGTTTACCGTATCAAAACATGCAAATCTACAAAGACACGTTTATGTTTATAGTGATTAGCAGATCTTTAGCATTTCTGACATGCCCTTAACATAGTGACTGTTATTTTAAGTTTTATTTTCTTCTTCTTCATTAGTTTCTTTGCTATTTGAGCATTATCCATTTGGAAATCTAATACTTTCTTTACATCTGTGGTGGAAAAAAAGCAGCATTCCTTTGAAAAACACACTAACCTGCTTAGCAGAATGTAAGCAAAAAGCCTAACAATAAGATTTGTGAATATAATTTCAACAGAAAAACGAACAAAACAGGCAACCCCAATGCAAAAATGTTAAATGCGACTTATTTTAATGCTATTACAGTGCATAGAGTAACTGGAACAATGGAGATGGAGAGCCATACCACAGCAGGTAATGGAGATACACAGGCAGGTACATCAGTGTCAATCACACCATGGGACTCAGCAGGCAGAACATCGGTGTCAGAAGCGAAGTCATGTGACTCTGCAGTCATATCAAATGCCACAATGTTATTGTGTGTTAAAGATGATCTCTCAGGGACAACAGCAGCAGCTACAATTGGGTGCCTTCTATTTGGTGGAATTCTCTTCTTCACGGGTCCCCGCTTCATCTTCCTCCCTTCCTTCCTAGAATCTGGAGAATCCAGAATGTCCTCCGTCAGGCTCAGTGGTGCATTCGGATCCTCCGTCCCCTCTTCTCCATAGCTCTTTTCATACCGGGTAGTTGGTGGTGACTTCCCATTAGCCAAATGTTTGGTTATTTTGAGTGTGAGCTCTGGAGAGGATTCAGATTTCCTCTGTGGGCTGACATGTTGATGACCAGTATCCACACCTTTAAGGAATGAGGCTGCAGGAGGGGCAGCACAGAGCTTTGGTATTTTATCTTGATCACCATTTAACAAGCGAGATGTCAGGTCCTTCAAACGCTCATGAGCGTGGTTATGACCGTTTGTAAGGTTGTGGTTACCCATCTTCTGCAAAACACCTTCTTGTGGGGTGACGGCCAGCTGTGTAGCTGCTTTATCCAACAGAAGGGTGGCGTCTGTGCTTCCATCACCACGTCCCTTAAGTCCACCTGAGCCAGAAAGCTGCTTCATACTTGTGGGGTTCTTTGGCTCTGGCATTGCTGGCAGTGACCTCCCCTTGCTGTCCATCACTGACAATGTGGGACCTGCTGCAAAATAGTACACAAACTGAGAAATTAAACATTATCCATTTCCTTTTAGTTCTTATTCAATTCAAAGGCAAAAAGTCCATTATATTCAACATTATAAAAAATATAGCTCTAAATAAATCAAACTGATTGTTATGTTCCAAGTGAATAATAAGATTTCCTTCACGTGTTTTCCTCACTTGCATGAAAAAAATGTATATTCTTAAGCATCTTTGCATTAAATTGATGGACAGACCTGCCTGTTGCCCTCCACTGCATATAGACACGTTCAGATCAAGATCTAATAAAACCCACCCAATCAGCTGCACCTGCACCGACTTTAGAAAACCAACAGGATCAGTACGCTATTTTACTCACACGTATAGAGGACATTGGAACAGCTACATATTTAGTGTAGCTTAAAGTAATTTGGTTGGTCTGAAAAGCCCACGGCGTTGCCCTGCATAAAGATGGCTGCCCAACATTTGCAGAGTGTGGGTGGCCGGCTGCTGAAGGTGATCAGAGATCCAGTGTTCTTTCACTGAGCTAAAGCATAAGAGTTTACTTACAGAGACAAGTGCTGGAAATGTGTGTGTAAACAGGAAACCATAAAACAAGCACATTTTAAAAAAGATGTTTAAAATGTTACCGTTATGCAATCACTGCATCCCAATCATATGAATAATTATATGCGTTAGGAAGAGAACACCGCATTACTTCTTCACACATCGTTAAGTTAAATAAATGTTATGACCATGTGCAGTGAAAAACAAAACTGAATTTCAACCCGAGTCTGGAATTAAGACAGCAAACCAAGTTAATTAATTGTCATTCAAGATGGGTAATCTCAGCAAACCGCCTCGATAACTATGGACAGAAACGTACTGATCAGACAGCGATCAGTGATGGAAAAACAAGCTGCTCCATTACAGCACTTCAACACAAATAAGGGATTTCTGGCGGTAAACGCTTTTAACTTGAGCACCGAAGACAGCTGGGCGTCCAAGCTGAACACAAGCAACCTTTTAGATCACTTGTTACAAAAGTGTTCATTTCACTTGGGTGGTTTAGCATGTGTTAAGATGTAACGGCACCGCAGTGGCAAAATATTCGGGAAAAAAACCGTTAGCCACCAAGCTAAACGGTACACTGTTAGCAGCTAATGTGTAGCTGGCTAACTAGTCTCAACGGTAAAACACCACACCGCTCGTTTTTGGCTCAATGCAAGAAATTATTCGACAGTTAGCGACAGAATGCAATACTTAAATTTTATAAAAGCCTGAAATAGCATGGTCAGTGAGGCCGACAGAATGTCAAATCTGAATTAATCTGGCTAGTCAGAAGATCTGAAAGCTTTCTTTGCTCTTAGCCGGGCTGCTATCTTTGACTGGCAAAGCGACAGAAGAGACTAGCCTGCTAGCATAGCCTACTGCAGCTGTTCCAGTGACATGCTAGCAGGCGGCTCACTTTTTCCATAAACATAGTGCTTTCGTCCCTGTAACAATAAAGCCGTGTTTACCAGAACAAAAAAAATAATCGCAAGATACGAACATGGATTTCCAGCCGAAACCAAGCCGCGTGAAGCATCACGATTACTCCAACCTCTATTCATTCGAGTCGAGGCTTGCGGGAAACTCGTCCCAATCAGCGCGAAAAATACTCACTCCGGATTGGTCGGCGGCAGCTGCACAATTCACCCGGCCTTTTCAAACACTGCAGCTCTCCGCTGGATCCACTCACTGTAGACCATCTTCAGAAACGCGCAAATAGTGGCGCAAAACTACCCCGGCTACAACTCGCGCTTAACAAATACTATTCTTAAGTCGTTTGTTTTGGTTGTTTTTGAAAAAGTACGTCGGTCCGTGAAACAGGGCGGCCTGCACGAACGAGCAACGGAGGGCATCCTCACAACGTGACGTCATACCAAGGAAGGCGGGTTCCACTGTCATGGTTGCCAGTTGCTTGGTTTTTCGACGAAGGAACGGTTGGCACGTGCCAGAGCGTTGGTAACAGCGCAATCGGTTCCACTTTCCGTATAATATGTAATCATTAATTTTTATCTAAATAATTAAGCGTGGGAATGTCACTAGGTTATGTAATTTCTTAGTTATAACAGCGGGTAAATGTTGCTGTTTATTATAATGGGAGTATGAAAGAGCGAGCACCATTTGGCAACCCAAAAAGAAGCGCGCCAGAGAATCAGTCGAATGGCATTCCTGCAGAGCTTTGACTTCAACTGCTCAAAAACGGTGATACATGATACTGCAAAGTACATCTTTAAGTTCCAGTTAAAGATAAAATATACTGCGATCTATGCGGAATAAATGGTTTTCTACCCATTAGAGTAAAAAAAATATAAAATTCAACACAATTCCCTTCTTAAAGCTCTGTTTGGTTATAAAATTCAGCACCTTGTGCTGTTTAGGTTCGGGGCTCCAGTCTGGAGGAGCTTGCATTAACCAGTGCAGACTGTCTGCCAGTGTTATGATTTACAATAGCGAAAGCATAGTTTTGGTGAATATTGGTGATGGCACTACTACTGAATGGACACAATTGAACAGCTTTCACTTGCAGTAGCCTACATTTTTCTCATGCTTTATGGATGTCTGTGGACATGGAGTTTTCCACTCGAACTGAAGGGGCAAACATGTTCAGGAACAGTTTCCATGTCGAGTTCTGTGAGTGATCCCAAAACTGAAAGAGAAACGCAACAGAGTTTCACCTGTTGAGGCTTCTGAGGCCCATCTCAAAGCGCACGAGGCCCAGGGGTACAGCGCCGTTCATATGGCGACTGTCCAGGTTGGACCGGAAGTCTTCGGTCAGAAGCGAAACTCAGAAACGTCTAGCTTAGAGACTTTTACCGACTGGTTTATTACATTTAGAAGGGGTTATGTTTGAAGAGCACGTGAATGCTGGACTGTACTTTTATATTTCTACCCCGAAATGGCCTCACGCTCCGGCTGAAGCTCGAATCGCTCACTACATACTACGTAGTACACTAGTGCACATCTGAAAATAGTGACACGTGCACCCGATAAGCCCGAAAGACTTATATGGGTGGATTCAACCATGAACCCAACTTATCTTTACATGACACTGTGCACTTTGGAGTTGAAGTAGCGAACTGTTCATAATATCACAGTACAGTAAACATGGAGTGAGGAGTGATTTGAGATTCAGCCCGTGTCCTTCGCCGCCGAAGTGAACGCTGCCATAGCGCCGACGGGCTCCCCCTGCTGGCTGGAGTGGCCGCATAGGAAAGCGGAAGCACGCGTAGGCCTTCGCAGTTGAGACCGACTGTTCGCGAGATCATCGGTCGGATCACCGCAAAGAGCAAGGACATGGAAGCAGGGATCTGGGACTATGACTTTTGTATCTAGATAGGTGGTTAACTATCCATAAACTCTTGGCAACACTCTGCTTGATCATCCTAGCTTTTAGATTAACGTGGGGCAGATTTTCCTCTACACTGGATCACAATGGCTTTAATTTTGTTCTCGAGATCTCGGACTCAGTTGATGAAATCTTCCAACGTTAGATCGTGGAAGAGCGAGCTCAGAAAAGGTAAAGATCCTTCGCGTTGGTCTGTGTGACTGTGTATGATGTGTTGTTTCTATGTTCCACGTCGATGTTCTTCACAATCCCATTATGTTGCAGGATTGGCCTTGTTATTCTCCAGTAGCCACCAAAGCTCTGTCTGTCGGCGTGTCAGACAGACGTAACGGCTCCCCGCTAGTACTGAGAAGGATACAGTTAGATAGATCGTCAATAAGACAATTAGATGTGTCGTTTAACAGCTTAAACGCCAATGTTACAGCTAATGCTATAACGCTTGACGATATGCCTGTAATGTAAATTGTCATGATTTTATGTTTTTAATGATATTACGAGGTATTTGGTTCAATTTTACATTCACAGTCAAGTTGGCGGAGGACAGTCACGAAGCTAACACCCGGCTGCGGGAAAGTTGAGCCTGTACTGTTAGCCAACAAGCTAACGATGTGTTTTTACAGCTTCAAACCTCTGTCAGGCTTTAAAACAACAGTGTTTCCAGTAGCTTTCGGTACTAATGATCAGTGGTATTAGAGGCAGTCTATGACTCTGTGTTTAGGCAGAGGGGTAACACGGGGGTAACATAGGAGTATCACAGGGGAACAGAGCTGTTGTGTTTGGGCAGAGGGGTAACACGGGGGTATCAGCAGTGAGCCCTGACCGCAGTTGTTGTGCTGCTGTGTGTTTAGCTTTTGTGTGGTGGTCTGATACTGTAGCCAGGTGGGGAATTTCCAGAAAGAGTAGGATTGTAAAATCACAGTAGCACTGCTGGATTGTCTCTTATGGCTTCATTGTTTTTGGTTCTCACACACACACACACACACACACACACACACACACACACACACACACACACACACACACACACACACACA
>JBBIGC010000145.1:12749825-12776530 GCA_037576955.1 Lepidarchus adonis
TATATATATACACACACACACACACACACACACACACACACACACACACACACACACACACACACACACACACTTTTCAGCTTTTGACAATAAATGAGAATGAGTCTTGAATTGGTAAATTACAGATGGTAATTCTCCCCAGAATTATTACATTAGACCTTTAACTACAAACACTGCAGATTTCCACTGCTTTCAAGTCACACATCCTTTCAACAGTCATACAGCACTAACCCTGCAAAGGCAGTCTAACTCAAATAGGGTTTTAAGACCAGTTCAGACCTTTCCTTAAGATGGTCAAAAACACTGTGACAAAGTGCATTTAACCTCAACACACTGGGTCAGAAGTATTTTACAGATCGACACTGAGAGAGTGGCAAAAAAGGAAGAAAGTCCTATAGGACCTGATAACTTCCTGGGAAGAGAAGAATTAGGCTACAGTTGTTGGCACTTGATCAAGGGTCTCATGTACAGTTTAGTACAGTACAAGGAGAGCTAGAATGTACAAAAAAAGCTAGAGCTAATTGAGACTTTAGGTCATCCCAGGATTAGGCTGCTCCAGGAGAACTAGACCAAAGGTTTTGTAGATAGCTGACCTTACAGGGGGAGAGGACTGAGGGTTGAGGACAGATTATAGCATGGCCTTTTTTTGTCTGTAATCTTAAAGCGGATAAACTGCCAAGAAATTCAGTGAAGACTTTGTGTACAGCATGTCAGTGTAGCAGGTTTTTGCCAGAAAACAAGATGACTAATTTATAAGTCTGCTTAATAAGTCTGCTTGAGAGAAATACTTGAGAATGTACTGCAGGTGATCCTTAATTCAGTGTTTTCAAAGTTCTACCTTAGAATAGTTTCATAAGCACATTATTTGTCTTGCTGTTTTGTCAGGTAGTGCTAAAATACACAATATACATGTATAGCAGAGAAGGAGGCAAAGTAGTTAAGTTAAATAATATGTAAGAAGTATAGATTTATGGGTGAATACCTCCTGACAGATTTTGAGGAAACAGGAAGTGGTAACCTTAAGGGAGTGGTTAGACATAAAAGGAAATGACATGAGCGTACTAAACGAAAGGTCAACAATACTTTTGCTCTGATTCTCATGTCCTAGTTTCCATGACCTTGTGTAGTACTTGGTCACAATGAACTTTCTGTTTAGCACATGATTGTATAGTTGAGTAGGGTGAAGCATGACATACCTTTTCCATAATTAAGATGCCAAATGGGGTTCTTTAGGGTGAAGTAGAAGAACCACTTATCATACCCTTGTTTGTAAATGCAATATTCAAGTGTAAAGAAACTTTTCAAGTTTAAGAACCTCTGCATAATGTAAAGGTTCTGGACTAGTCTGAGGTTTTTCTAGAACTCTGTAGCGATGTAATTAGTCAAGTCAATTTTATTTGTATAGCTTTTTTTACAACTGACATTGTCACAATGCAGCTTTACAGAATCCGGGTCCGAGCCGCTAATGAGCAAGCCAAAAGTGTAGGAAGAAACCAAGGCTCAGACTGGGAACCCATCCTCCTCTGGTTGACAATTAGGAACCTTTATTTTTAAGAGTGTGGTTAATACAGTTGTTTAAGGGATTGTTTCCCAGTGGGAGCGTTCAGTGTACAGAAGGGTGAAAAAGTAGATTTAAAGGCCCTTCTTAGCTCATTCATTCATCTTGAATCTAGAGCTGAGGGATAATGGTTTGATTGTCACACGTTTAAGTGTATTTGGAACCTGGAGTAGATCCTAGCTGACTACAAGCCAGGGCAGGGAACACCCATCACAGTGCAACACAGAGACAACCATTCACGCACAATCACACCTATGGGCAATTTTGAGTAGCCAATCCTACTAAACCACAAGCCTTTGGACTGTGGGAGGAAACCCACACACACGGGAAGAGTATGGACACTCCACACAGAAAGGCACCTGCTGCCAACCCAGGGTTTGAACCCAGGACTTTCTTGTTGTGAAGTGACATCGCTAACCACTGCACCATCATGCTGCTGCTGCAGTAATTTATTAATAAATATTGCTAAGCTTAATGATAATGACATTTTGACTTGTGTAGTGTGTAGTGTAGATGTAGTGTGCTTCACTATAAGATGGGGGCAGAGGAGTGAAGTTTGCACAGGCAGCAGCATAGGCAAAAGTCAATAGGACATGACCTACTTGTGTATGAGTGCGTGTGGTAGTAAATGAAAATGTAAAGTAAAAAAATGAGCAGTATAGTGTTTGCCAAATCAGATTACATATTAAATATCATAATTAATGAACTTTTAACAGAGCTACAATAAGAAGCATGTAACTATATTGCCTATGAATAGGTATAGTTTGACTGTGGCTGTATTGGCATGTGGTGAAAAGGAATAATTGCATGAACAGTGTGCAACTGACATGAACAGATGAGTTTACAGCTCTGTAATCAAGTCACAGAAAGTCACTCCTGACCTAAATTCAACTGAGGACCTGACAAGCCCAGTCAGTGCTGGTTGCTATCTCCATTTAATGTCTTACTTGTACAGTAAATAAATGTACATGGATTTAAAATGTTCTGATCTGTTTATTATCAGAGCACTGGACGTCTTACTAAAAGATATGTAGTATCTGTTGATTAAAAAAATGTTGCATTCTGTTATATCTCATGCTTTGTTTCATACTGTATTTAAACAACAGAAAAGTTTAGAGGTAGAACGATATTGGTTTATTTTGAATCTTACAAACACCAACAAAAAAGTTTATTTAAATAAATTTCAATAAACGTTTTACATTTATTAAATTGTTACTTTAAATAATATAAAATAAACATTTTTGTAACATTATAAAACTTGATACGTTCCTGTTGTAACACTAGCTGTTGCCATTACAAGTCAAGTCAATTTTATTTGTAAAGCGCTTTTTACAACTGACATTGTCACAAAGCAGCGTTACATAATTTACAGAATTGACAGAATCCAGGTCCGAGCCACAATGAACAAGCCAAATGCGACAGTGGCAATGAAAAACTCCCTAAATTGTAGGAAGAAATCTTGAAAGGAACCAAGGTTCAGAAGGGGAAACCATCCTCCTCTGGTCTGCACATGGTTACATAACACTATTAACACTTTGTCATTACAGGTAACATTGCTGGGTCATACAGAACATTACAGTCACAAAAAATCACATCGTCTTTTTGCAAAAGCATTACACTTCCATAGGCTCATGTTATAATTGCAACAGGGTTCATCATTCAGACATTTTCAGCAGACAGGCTTTTCATCATGGAAATCGCTCACAGGATCTTTGTGGTGATCAGTGTGTAAAACTGTAATGTTTTAATTCAGGAAAACACTGCTTTACCTTCCATCTTCACCTCATCTCATCTTTTCCTTCTCTGAGTCTCATGTTGCACTAGTGAGTGTGTGGTATGAGTGACTGCCAAATTGTTTCTCAAACATGGAGGGCACCATAAATTGTCATTATTTTTGATAGAAAGGGATATGTGTTATTCCATACTAAAACTATCTGTGTTCACTATATTCACTACATGCAAAGGAAAATGAGAAATGGTCTCTGACCAGTCATAGAAAGGGTAAACACAGCAAGACACTAATATTCCAGGAAAATTAATCCAGTGATGTTCATCATTGTGCAGTTGTAGACGTTAGTAGATCTTAATGAATCTGACAGTTATCAAATGTTCCAAAATTTTGTAATTTAAAGGTACAGATATTTCCTATAATGTATAATCCGAGAGCTTGTTTCTTAGAAAAAAGTGTTTTGATTAATGTTTGGGACCCTAACCTAAAGTGATTTTCTTCTCTCTATCTCATCCTACAGGAAACATGATGGGAGGAGCCTGCTTCAGTTGCACTGCACTGCGACTGGCTGCAAACAGGTAACCTAACAAATTCACTTTCTTTAGTAACTCATCGTTAACCAGCATAGTTTAAAACTTGAAGTCAATTCACATTTCTATAGCGCTTTTTCCAACTGATGTGGTCAAAAAAGCTTTATAGAATCAGAGTCCTGTAATGAGCAGGCAAAGGGTGAAGTAAGATCCCCTAAGCTGGAGGATGAAGCCTCGGGAGGAAACAAAACATAGAGCAGATAGCTGCATTCAACATAGCTAAAATACATTATCATATAATCATTTTAAAAAATGTGTATTAATATATAAAAAAAATATGAATATGAATGATATATATGATATGATATATATATATATATATTAGGTGCTAAACTGTCCTAAATCAATATGAAAGTGTGAAGGCACATTATTGTTTTTAACTAGCTTTTCAACTTGTTTGGACATCCTGTGTGTGGAGCAATGAGCTAGCTAGAATTAGCTGTGCATAGTAAGCTGATGCTGCTGAAAGGTTGACCTGCTAACAGTTATATAACCAACAACTAGTTTTAGTCATCAGACTGTTAAAAAAAAGCTTCTTTTTCCTGTTAAAATATAAGTGCAGAAATGATTAACATGTTTGTGCTTCAGAGAAAAGCTTACTTTTAGCTGGTAAAACATATCATGTGAAGGTAGCTTTCTCCTGCTCTCCTACTATGTTACACTTACAGCTTCTTTGACTAGCATTAACCTATTTCTTGCTTTCAGTTTTGTCTCTTGGGAATGAACAAAACCTGAAATTTGGCTATTTAATGCTCTCGTGTGGTTTCTGTCACTGAATTTATTTCTTTTACAAAAACAGACAAAAGTTAGATTTTGTTATGGCTTCTGCTGTTTTATCATTGCATCATACTTTTGTCTTTCTTTATGTCATAGCCTAACTGCTGGAAAGCAATTGTAAAAACAATTTTCTTCTGTAAGCATGTAAATAATGATTAAACAGTGTAAATGTGAAACATGGTGAGAATGTGAACACAATCAACAACCAATATTATCAGACTCACAATATGACAAATTCTTAACATGGGGAGCAATAGTCCCAATACATAATCGACTGTGTGTTATGGCACATCCATAGTGTGAAATCTGTTTTTCTTTTTTTTTTTCTTCAGTCCTGATGTTCTCAGGGGTATCTCAGTGGCTCAAACGTCCAGCAGGCCACTGATATATGCCGACCGCTCATCTGTCCGTCATCGCTCCTCCACTACTTCATCTCCTCTTTACTGTGCCATCCTTTTACCTGACTCCACTTTGCCAAGCCAAACTTTTGCCACCACTCAACCTACAATATCCCAGTTGTGCACCACACCTGTACGGTGGGTGCATACCACAAGCAGCCTCCATGATGACTCAAAGGTGGAGCGATCGTTGCGATCACTGAAAGATCGGAATAAGAAACTGGAGGAGGGAGGTCCCATTTACAGCCCAACAGTGGATGCGGAACCTGTGCGGAGAACACTAGGACATCGCGTGATTGACGAGATCAAGCACTACTATCATGGCTTCCGGCTACTGTGGATCGACACTACCATTGCTGGACGCATGCTGTGGAGAGTGCTAAATGGACACATTCTGTCACGTCGAGAAAGAAGACAGGTACAAACACACACATGCATCCAACCAATGGCGTCTACATTCTAAGGTTACAAACGTTCATAAGTGAACAGTATCTTCTTGGTAAAACTTTGTAAAACCCATTCTGCAATGTCACGGTCACGTGTATTTAGCTCCATGTAATGTAATTAAGTCCTGTGGAGCAGCAGATGGATGCCAAAGAGTATGTGGGGTGACTGGGATAGGCCTAGTGTAATGGTTTAATCTAAACCCTGTAAATCCTGACTGGATCGCTTCTCCTAATTAATGACTTAAATTGGCGTCACGTAGAGTGTCCATGTAATGGTAATTTAGATGGTACCTGAAGTGTGCTGTCCTGGAGAGAGACTTACTGTTGACCTAAGCTCACTGGAGCGGACAGGGCCATTAGGCACACCTAACAAACTAAGTAGTCTTTGCCTTCACTAAGTTGAAGTGAGCGTTAAGGGCCATTATACAGGTCAAGGTTAGCTTTAAATACACATGGCTTATTGCATGGCTCAGTGCAAAATATTCCTGTTGTTCTGTCTTCTCATATTATTCTGCTCTTCTTCTAGTCATATCCCCATAGCACTTCTGTCTCTCTTCATTTCTCCCAGTCTTTCTCATTCCCCTTCTTTTCCTGGCTAATGATTGATTGCTCACCAGAGCAGCACTATGGTGACATACTGTACTGAGCTGAAGCGTATGTGTCTGCTGGCCTGTAGCCCAGTGTCTACTGTGGTAATGTGATATCCCTCTGAGAGCTGCAGCGCTTCTAACAGAGGTAAAACAGAGGTTAAGGCCACACTGAAGGAGAAATGCATTTATCATTAGCATGAATTTTCTTCATGTAGGAAATTAAAGCCTTTTGATTTATTACATCCTTCCTTATATTGCAAGACTTTATACACACTATTTGCAAATATTCAAAAAGAGTTTTCTGTAACAGATATCTTGCTTGTTCACAGTTATCCGCAAATTTATGAAGCCTTGGGAATTTCCTAGACTTCTACAGATATGCCTCCTGAAATGTGATCTGAGTTTTGCTTTTAAAATTACACTCACATTGTTTTACATTGGAGCATTTGGTGTAAACAGTCTGGGTTGACAGGGTTTAATTCTCACTGTAATACAAGCTCACTGTTAACATGGGACTGATGTCTGACTGTCTTAGTCTCTCAGACAGACACATGACTCACAGCGTGTGGTGTTACATTCCAGTCAGATCTCCGCTCGGTTTATATATTTAAAAATACATGTGGCCCTGCCTATTTGTTTTACTGATCACTGATTACTGACTGGAAAACTAAGCATGGCCAGATTTGGATTCCCAGTAGTAGTTATATACCGTATTTCCTCAATTATACATTATACATTATACATTATACATTGATTTTGCAAATGTAGTATTGGGTGCCACATTACATTCTAGTACTCCAGTACAGTGATGTCAATCATTCGTTTCCATGTACAGTGACTTGCAAAAGTATTCGGCCCCCTTGAACTTTTCCACATTTTGTCACATTACAGCCACAAACATGAATCTATTTAATTGGAATTCCACGTGAAAGACCAATACAAAGTGGTGTATGTAATTACGCACACCCCACTTTTCAGTTATTTATTTGTAAAAAATGTTTGGAAACATGTATGATTTTCGTTCTACTTCTCAAGTGTACAACACTTTGTAATGGTCTTTCTAGTGGAATTCCAATAAAATATTCATGTTTGTGGCTGTAATGTGACAATACGTGGAAAAGTTCAAGGGGGCAGAATACTTTTGCAAGCCACTGTAAATTCTTCAGTATAAAATTAGCAACACTGAAATGCAAAGATTATTAGGCTCACCTTTCTTCAAATTCTGCAAAATCGGATCCGTAAACATACTCAATTGTGACCTAATCTTGGATACACGTTCATCTCTGGTATTGCAGCTGTTGTGTGGAGCTGTTGTGTGTTAGTTAGTTGGCTGATTGAGCACCTTGGTGTTAAAATATGAGCAATATTTTTTCCCAAGTTTAGTTATTAGAATATGATTGCTATTACACACAAAATTATAGTTTAAATTTGGGCTTTGCATAAAATTGCTATACACCATATGTGTTTCAGTATTTTGAAATCTCTTCTAAAGTGCTTCATAAATGTTCCAATTAACCATGTATGGCACATAAACACTGCTGTATGTTTTTTTCTACTTGAGCATGTCTTTTATGCCAAAATAGAGAAATAAATGTTTATTTTAACCCAGCAGTAATTGTTGTAAACACCAGTGGTTTGTGAGAAATGTGAGAGTTTACATTAGGTATTTGTGATATTGTCATTTTATTTCATCAAAAACAGAACGAGCTCATTACATTGTTATTCATCAGCCCTGTCATCAGTGCATTTAATGTATCCACAGGGTTTCCTTGTTGATTGATTTATGCTGGAATGTGTTCCTTGCATTAAAATCTTTAGGTTTATATGAACTGTACAGTAAAAACTACATCAAAATGTAGGCTCTAATTGACCAGTTGCTTAGAGCCACTGAAGTCAGTTTGTAGTAGATTTGAGGCCATTTACTTTAGAATTCCAGTAGAATAGTATGTAAATTGATATGCCAACAGCTACATACAGTTAAGCCTCTACTATGCATGTGGATCTCATAAAGCAGGTTAAATGTCCTCACACAAATACCCTTAGCCTCACTTAGCATGTACTTTAGCTCCCTACTGCTGTCCTTCCCTCCTGCCTCTTTAATGCTCATTCACATTCAGGCTTGAGGCTTTTGATGTCACTTCTTATCAATCCCCCATTCCTCCTTGTCTCTCTTTCTCTCTCTCTCTCTCTCTCTCTCTCTCTCTCTCTCTCTCTCTCTCTCTCTCTCTCTCTCTCTCTCTCTCCCTGTCTTTCTCCCTGTCTTTCTCCCTTTTCTCATCTCTCTCTAAAACCACCCGACCCCATGCCTCTCTTTCTCCCTCTTTCCTTTTTCTCCATTTAACCCCTCACTGACAGAGGCAATATACATGTCAATGGGAAAAGCACAAAGCTTCTTTTCAGCTTGGCTGGCTTTGTTCCCTGACATGCAGGTGGAGAGGGGAACCTTCTGTTAAGGCTAAACTTCCATTACACGTTTGATGCACACAAGTACTTGTTTGGAGCTTAAAATAACAGATGTTTGTGTAATTCACCTTATTATTGTGATGCCTATGCTTTTTGGTTGATGGTTGTTTTATGGGCAGGTTAATGCCTGCGCTGAGTAGTAAAAGTAGAAAACATCCCGAGAGGGCTAGCAGCAGGAATCACCAAGAGTGATTGAGAAGAATGGGGGGATGGGACATGTGAAAAGACACCAAGTGTTTGTTTTGGTACACGTTATGAAGCCTTTTGGTGGACTACATCAGAATTCACCTGAATTTCCCTCTTTTTGGAGGCATCAGGACAGTTATTTTGGTGCTGAATTGAGTGTGATTACTTTGTTCTGAGTTGTGCAATTGAGCCAAACAAAGGGGCCAGATACTATTTTAAATTTAATAATAATGGCTTCTAGTGTGAATGATCTCTGAAATGTCTTTTAGGCATTTTTAGGCTTTTTAACACTGTGCATCATTATTATTAGTGATTTAAATAATTACATTATATACACTAATGAGCCAGAAAATTATGACCACCTGCCTAACATGCTTTTGATCTTTAAAGCTTCTTCTTTCAGCTGCTTGAGTTAGGGGTCACCACAGCTGCCAAATCCACTTTTCCACCCCACCAAAGCATGTTCTCTGAGACCTCTGAGTATGCTGTCATAACTGTCAAAATAGTGTTAGCAGCAGATACTTAAAATCCTGTGACGTGCGAGGCTAAGACATTGCCATCATTTCGCTTGCAAATCAGTACAACACCATTTTTTGTGTTTTGTTTTGCACCTTGGTCCACTCTCTGTTTCTGAGCAGGAACACTTTGCAAGCTTTACAATTTCACAGATGTCCTGACTCTGTTATCTGGCTGTAAGGATTTGGCCCTTTCACCCAGGTCTTTATGCCTGTTCATTTCTCCCACATCCAACACATTGACCTTTGACACATTTTATAAACTGACTGTTTGCTTATTGTCTCATTTATTTCAGACATTCACATGTGCACTGTAATGACATAATCAACATTATTCACTTCAGCCATGTCATAATGTTTAAGCTCAGCAGTGTACATAGATGTACCTCACATTTTAAATAATAAAATTAGTCATTAGTGATGTCATTGTCAGTTATATCAGTAATTAATTAATGCAGTAAACATTCTAATGTTGGAGTAATCAGTTAAAAAGATAAACGGTACTGGAGAAAGATACATTTATCTTTCAGAAGACTTGTGAAAAGTTATATGGAAACATTATCGCTTAGTTTTTCTCCCTTTGAGACAAGTGAGGGAATAAAAAAGGTCAAAATGGTTCTTATAACACTTATTTTTGTTCATATTTAGTTTCTGAGGACATGTGCAGATGTGTTTCGACTCCTGCCCTTTCTGGTCTTCATCATCGTTCCATTTATGGAGTTTTTGCTTCCTGTTGCTCTGAAGCTTTTCCCCAACATGCTGCCATCTACCTTTGAGACTCAGTCCAAGAAGGTACAGTGTGAATCCTGCTTCCTTTGCAATCACCATATGTATATGTAGTATATATTTTTCAATGGTTTTGTGTTCTTATAATATCTTGGTGACTTTTATTCTGTATACTCTTAGTTTTGGAAGAGCAGTGTTGGGAAATTTCATGATTTCTCCAATGAGCTATTCCCTATGCAGGTTTACTATGAGTGTTTCAGCAGGGAAATAACCAGACGTTTCAATGTGTGATGATCATTTCTGCTAAACACGTCTGAAGGCAAAATGCATATCTTATTGTGCAAGTGATGACGATGTTTCTTTGTAAATATTTGGAATAAACTGTAAGGAGATGTTGATCATTTTCAGCTTGGTAGGATTACCAATAAGATTTGTATGTTGCAGGAAGAAAGGTTGAAAAAGGAGCTGAGAGTGAAGCTGGAGATGGCAAAGTTCTTGCAGGACACTGTCGAAGAGATAGCACTAAGGAACAAGGCGGACAAAGGCAATGTCACTGAAGAGTTTTCTACCTTCTTCCAAAAGGTAACATTCTCACCCTTTATGAGTAAGTTTTACCTTTGCTCATTAAATAAAGCACAATGCAATGCCTAAAATAAACTGGGACGTTACATATAGCACAGAGTTGAATGAGCCCAAAATGTCACCACCCACCCTTTTAAAACTTGTGAAGCTCTACATCGCCCCTATGTGGTCAAACTTAAAAATACAATGAACCACAATAGTTAGAATTTTCTTTCACTCTTAGGTACTGCTCACTCCTTTTTCTTCTTTATTTGCTCCAGATTCGTGACTCAGGTGAAAGGCCAAGTAATGAGCAGATTATCCGCTTCTCCAAGCTGTTTGAAGATGAGCTGACCCTTGACAACCTGACACGACCACAGCTTGTGGCTCTCTGCAGGCTGCTGGAGCTGCAGTCCATCGGCACAAACAACTTCCTGCGCTTCCAGCTCATCATGAAGCTCCGTGCCATCCGTGCAGATGATAAGGTGCCTGGGCCAGCAAATAACTGTCTTTTCACAGCTTAATCCAAATATAATCCATATAGTTTTTAAACATTACCACGGTGACATAGTATGGTGCCCTAGAGTGAAGAACTGGATTTACTTTGACTAGTTGAAAAATAAGTGTTTGGGACACAAGTCAAATACTATTGCGGCCTTCTCTACCAAAATGCCACAAACTCAAAACACTCCCCTGAAATTTGGGGAGTAGAATTTAACAGTCTGGCTTATTAATATAATGTAACTGTAATAAATGTAATAAAATGTAAGTAAGCCAGCCCACATTCTAGCTGTTCTGCTAGCAACATTTTTCAGCTTGACCAACATTGTATACCGTATTACCTCAAAAATAGGCTGTAGCTTATACACCGATTTTGCAAACCAGGTATTGAAAACACATTTGCTTAAAGTATAATTGAGTGCACAAAATGACAACATCCCCAAATGATTAGTTAAATTGATGTCACTTAAATAAATGGTCCATCCGCATCCAGCCTCTCTTAAATTACTTTACATTACATCCTAGTAAGTCATACAAGCTAAGAAAAAGCTAAATATAACAGAAATGAAAGGAACAAGACTTTATTGCTGGCTGGGAAAAGATTTTTGTTTGAACAACTGGAGGGTGGGGGTGCAGCAGTACAGCAATGTCAATCATTCCTCTACATGTAAATTCTTCAGTATAAAAATAACAACACTGAAATGCAAAAATGATTAGGCTTACCGTTCTTCAAATTCTTCAAAATCAGATCTGTAAACATTGTCAGTTGTGACCTGTGCTGCTTTGCTGTTGCTAATTTCGGACTCGCATTCGTCTCAAACATTGCAGACATTCTTTCACGGAAGCAACGTACCTGGAACTTAAATTCTAGCATAGTTCTTGCTTTGTGGCATGATATTGTTTCATTAAATTTTTTATTAATTAAATTGTTTATGCTCAATTACGGTATAATGTTACTACCGGTATAGAACTGCAAAGGCTTCTATTGGTGTGTCAAGTTAGATACTTCTATTTCAAATCTGTAAATTCAGTAACACTGTGGCTAATAACATGGGGCAGCGTTGGAGTTTAAAAACATTAATTTAGTATTTTCTGTGGTTTATACAATGGGGCAGCGTATATTTGGGGAAATAAGTATGTAGATCTAATAATGGAAAAAATGGAAAAAATGCATATAGCATATTAATGCCAAAACCTAGTAACAAAAATCACTAAACAATCAAAATTGTGATGTTTCCAATCAAGTGAAACAAATAAACCTGTAAAATGTGCTTCCCCCCCTCTGTATACAGTCTTATGCAAAGGTTTCTGCAACCCCTTGATAAATAACAGATTATGGTGATTTTGTAATTGAAAAGCAGTCAACACCGACTCTCTAGGACACAAAATACAATATTTTCAGCAAACATTAATGCATAGTTACTGTTTATACCATAAATTGAACTAAAATAAAACCATTATTATGGCACTAAAACATGTTTGGAGAAAAAAAGGAGCAGCATTTCATGAAAGAACACCTTGCCAACCATTCAGCATGGGGGTGGATCTATCATGCACTGGGGTTGTGTTGCAGCCAGTGGCACAGGGAACATTGCATGGGAAGAGGGATACATTGGATTCCACCAAATACCAGCAAATTCTGGAAGCAAACATCACGCCATCTGTAAAAAAGCTGAAGGTTTTGGAATGGCCATCACAGTCCCCTGATTTAAACATCATTGAAAATTTGTGGGTAGATCTTAAAGGAGCTGTGCATGCAAGATGACCAAAGAATATTACAGAACTAGAAGCCTTTTGCCAGGAGCAATAGGAGAAAATACCAAGTACAAGAAGTACTTGGGATTTACAAGTACAAGCTGGCAATAAAAACAGTTTGCAAGCAAGTTTGCAAGTTGATATCTGCCAGAGAAGGTCTTACTAACTAATCATGTATGGTGCCCAAACTTTTGCACAGTACTATAATAATTTTAATTTAGTTTACATTTTTTCTTTTTGTTTAATTTATGGCATAAAAAGTTATACTGTGCAGACTATACATGCATCATGGTACAGGGTCAGATGGAAATCCAGTATAAATTAGACCTTTGCCCTGTGTGTTGTCTGAATTGTGATATTGGGTCCACAGCTGATAGCGGAGGAAGGCGTAGACAGCCTGAATGTGAACGAACTACAGGCTGCATGCAGGGTGCGAGGGATGAGGGCTCTGGGTGTGACAGAAGAAAGGCTTAAAGAACAACTCATACAGGTAACACACATCAGGGGGTCTTTGTGCTTTGGGATTACATTATTGAATTGAGAAATCTTGCCACCAGTTTGCTTTGGTGTGATGATTGGCATGGTTTAGCTTGATTTAGTTGAGTAGTGTGCTTTGTGCAGTATAGTTCAGAGGTGGTGTTCTTGTGTCTTTGGCAGTGGTTGGAGCTTCATTTGAACCAGCACATCCCCACTTCTCTGCTGCTGCTGTCCAGGGCAATGTTCCTCCCAGACACTCTGTCACCCACAGATCAACTCAAGACCACACTGCAGACCCTTCCTGAGATAGTTGTATGTAAACCTTCACATGCACACACCTGCCTGGCATTGTCTGGATATGGGTAGACTACAGCCATAAAGTATAAACGCCAGCAGTGACTGTTATTTTCTGAAATGACTGTCTGGACGTAATGAAATTTTTAACCATCTGTAATAATGCAGTCTAATACTGTCTAATACAGTAGAGGTGCAGAAGGAAAGCAGATGGCTAACCTCACTCAGGAAACCAGATACAGTGGAGAAAATATTGATTTGCATTTATTTGATCCCTTACCAACCATTAAGAGTTCTGGCTCCTACAGACCCGTTAGATACTCTTAATTTCAACTAGTCACATGTGTAAAAGACACCTGACTCAATCAATCAGACTCTAACCTCTCCACCATGGGCAAGACCAAAGCACTGTCCAAGGATGTCAGTGACAAGATTCTTGCTTATGGTTGCTACAAAACCATAAGCAAGAAGCCTATGAGAAGGAGCACAGGGCACAGGAGAACTTAATCGCATCGACGGGAGGATGGATGGGGCCATATACCGTACTATTTCACTCAATTAAATGCAAATCAAGTGTGATTTTCTAAATTTTCTTTTTGATATTTATCAGATTAGCAGACTTTTAATACAAAACAGTTGACTCTGTTGATCCTAGGAGTATTTCTTGTGATCATGTTTAGAAGGATGAAGCTCTGTGAAGGAGCTACTGGACCATCAGAAATAACCTCAGCCTGCAAAAAGGATGAATGACCTTTGGTCACAATATTTAAAAGTTTGTTCTAGCATTACTAAAGTTGCTAATATTTATGATGCAAAATGAAGTGCGTATTTGTTTGTCTTGCCAGGCTAAAGAGGCACAGGTGAAAGTAGCAGAGCTAGACTTCTCTAAGGTGGACAATAAGACTAAGCTGGAGACCACACTGCAGGAGGAAGCAGCAATCCTCCAGGAGAACAGAGAGAAGGAGATGGAGAGACTGGCCGATGCTGCAGAGAAAGCAATGGAACAACAGGTGTGAACCCCTATCAGTCTCTCATACCAGTCAATATTAGCTATTGTTACAAAGGTTCCTTCATGATGTTTGATTCATCTCTCAGACTGGATGAGTGTGCTTATGAAAAGCCATATCTAATATGGCAGTAATTTTGGTCTCATTGTTTACATGCTATATAGATTATAAGGCTTACAATGGTAGGGAATTTCCATGCAATAAACCAGTGATTTATAATCTTTTTTTGTTTGTTTATTATTTAAAGTAGTATTGTTTGGCACTAGATGTGCATTTTTAGACCTACTATTGAAATTTAATTACATATAAACAACATGTGCGTGCGCGTGTGCCTGCGTGTGCCTGCGTGTGCCTGCGTGTGCCTGCGTGTGCGTTTGTCCTTGCGTGTGTTTGTGTTTGCAGAAAGCTGAAGTGGAGGCAGATGTTCTTTCCAGTGTAGATGTGGCAATCCACTCTGAAACACTACGAGATACAGCACCAGTACTGGAAGGCATTAAGGTAACATCAATACTCGTGAGACTGATGTACACTATAAAACTGTTTTGCACTTATGAATCCATTGATCATCATTATTATTATTTCAATATGAGCTTTAGTGACGGTGAATCAGCAAAACCACATCCTCCTTTTTGGCTTGTCAGATTGAAAGGGTTTTTATATAAAACAAATCTTCAACAGGTCAGAAGTTGCTACACTTCATGCATAATTCATGAAGGCATTTTGTACAGGATAAAAATGCTTTAAGTTCACTGACCAGTGGCTGAAGCACCTTAAATCCGCATGGGAAAATGTAGCCTGTAAGTTCTTTAAGTCAGGGACTTTGGAAACTAGGAGAATAGTTTTTGAACAAAACTATTTCTATGTAAGTTTACCCAAATGTCTGTTCTCATGAGCAGCTTTGTCTGGAGTACAGTTGCTGACAGTCAGGAACTGTGGCTTCAGTTAACTCTTGATTTCTTTAGCTTGTGTGCTTTGTTTAATGCGTGTCTGTGTGTGTGTGTGCATGTCTGTGTGTGTGTGTGCATGTCTGTGTGTGTGTGTGCATGTCTGTGTGTGTGTGTGCATGTCTGTGTGTGTGTGCATGTCTGTGTGTGTGTGCATGTCTGTGTGTGTGTGCATGTCTGTATGTGTGTGTGTGTGTGTATGTGTGTGTCTGTGTTAACTCATTTTCTTCATGCTGCGATCAGTTTGAGCAGTGGCAGAAGTATCTGCGCATTCAGGTTATACATGGATCAGCTTTCATTCAGGCCAATGGCACACTGTCTGTTTTGCTCTTCATAACTAAATATCTTATCCAGCTTTTCAATTAGGATTTGCTTGTGTAGAAAATTGATTCTAAACCAATTTCTTCCAAAAAATGTAACAAGGGCAAAACACTACAGGTTAATAGGGTATTTTAAGCAATAGATTTTAGATTAAATCTTTTCTGGTTGTTTTACTGAAATTCTTCCATGTAAAAACAAATCTATTTACATATGAAATTGAGATTATATACTTAAATGGCACAGCTTTGTAATAATTATAGTAAAAGTTATAGTAAAAGGAGTTAATCTAGAAGTAACAAAAACAGAAATCATTTTCACTATTAGGATATTAATAATTCTTCTGTAAAATCCTTTAGAATATGGATAGAAATTACAGTATAAGAAATCATAAATGCTTCTCTTTTCTAGAAGATATTTTAAGAAGAGCTGTTCTACCCAGAAAGAACTAATTAAAATGTAATTCTTGACATCAGCTTTAAATGAAATAGATACTTTTGGAAGATGCAGAAGAAATTTAGTGAAATAAAAGCATTTCAGTGAAATATGATATTACATGATTGTGGTAAGTGTGATGAGGCCCTCATTCAAGTTTCAACAAATGTAATAGTTACAGATAGAAATAAGGGGACATGACTTTTTGGCCTTTTTGAATGAATTTAACTGTTTATCTGTATGTATGTAAGACCAAAATTTGTTTCTGGCTGTAGTGTATTGCCTTAAAGAAAACCAAAAGTTTCATGAAGAGCAGAAATATCTGGTGTAGTGTATTGTGTGTGGGTGTGAACGATTTAGGCTGTGGAATTACACCTCCAACTGTCACACCCCACACTGTCAGTAAACAGACAATTGTGAACCCTTTCCTTCCTGTAACCCTTTAACTACCCTATGTTAAAATGAAATGGTGCTGTTTTTCCTAGTCTTCTTGAAAATTGACTGTAGGATGTTTGTGACCGTCCTACTCGGGCACGGTGTCTGTATGTACATACGAGGGTGGTGTAAGCTGAATGCGTGTGGTAAAAGAGGTTATGAGATTAATTAATTAACTGAGTTGTAAACATATTAGGGTGAAGAGATCACTAAAGAGGAGATTGACATGTTGAGTGATGCCTGCACCAAACTGAAGGAGCAGAAGAAACTGCTCACCAAAGAGAAGGAGGAGCTGGAGGAGCTGAAAGATGATGTACAGGAGTACAATGAGGTGAGCGAGGGAGTGTAAAAAGCACAAGCACCCTTTTGTCTATGTGATTGTAAATAGACATAGTTGAAGTGCTGCTGCTGATGTATACTGATTCTTACTCACTGTCCTTGGAGTCATAGAATAGAATATCTCACCATTCTAGTTTGGATTGTACACTAGAGGTCACTCTCTGTTTTCCAGTAACATTCATGAAGTTAATGACGTTGATATTGCTGAAAAACATCTCAAAATTGTTGCACCTTCAAATTGATTTTTTTTGATGACTGAGTATGATGGAATCAAACAGGCAAATAATGAGTTCTTTCCCAAATAAAAAAAAGTCTGAGACAATGTTCTTTAAACAACATTGGTCTCTGTCCCACTGTGCCTCAGGATCTGGAGGAGATAAAGAAGGAGCTGTCTAAGACTGGGCAGGAGAAAGTAGTGGAGGAGTCAAAAGCCAGTAAGCATCTGGCTCGTCGGGTCAACCGCATGATCGGCCGCATGGATAAGATCATAAATGAGCTGGAGAAGGATAAGCTGGTGTTGGATGGACAGATGGACAGAGAAACTACGCCACCTGTTGGGTAAGAAAGAGTGACTGTTGTTTGAATGGAGTCTAAATTAATTGTGTGTGTGTGTATTTGTACATTTGTGTTGTGTATATGATATGTATTATAATTTCCAGTAACATGGTGGTTGGAGGATGATGGTACATGGAGCTGAAGATAGGTGGATTTAAACATTGAATGGGTTCCCAGTTAAATTAATAGTTTCTTTTTGTTGTTTTTCGTAGATTGTTCTTTGAGAAACGTAGTGACTTACAAAGGTAAGAAAAGGAGATGTTTTGGGGTCTGTGGGGCTCTTGCCAACTCTATCACTAACACAGACTTCTTAGTTTTCTTTCCATTTTACAGTGTGGTCAGTTTATCATAATGTCATTCAATCAATCTTCAGTAAATCTGCTCGTCATTTGTGAACCAGTTGCTGTGTCATTAATTCTGCTAATCACATGAATTGATCTTTTGATCAATATCATGCATCTTTTTTTGCAAAACTAATGAAAGGGGGACCAGTGCAATGCAGACTGTGGTGTTTAAGTTGAGCTCATCGTGTCAACTAACACAACAGACATGTTACGTCTCCTTTTCTAGTGCTAAAATGACCAGAAATGTTGCTTAAATAAAAGAAATCATTTTCTTAAAATGTCATTTTAGCATTTGAACATAGTGTTTTATGGGACAGGAAAATATACAGAGCATAAATTATTACACTATACACTAATTTGATCCTGATGCCAGATATATTATATATTAAATTAAACTGTAATTCTTGTTTTTTTTTATTTTGTTTGTTTTTTTGTAATAAAGAAATCACTTAAGTATCTATATTTTTAGGAATATAGTTAAGAGTTAGGAAAGCAATGTAAGTCAATCCTGATTTTTCTTTACACATACAAAATTATCCCAGCCTCACCCACACAGTGAGACATACAGCTTATTAATTAAACACTTACCTTAACAAATACCTCTGTATTGGCAAATACCCAAAGTCCAGGTATTGGTATTCGGACTGAAAAGGTCAGATCAGTGCATCCCTACATACTTCACAGTTGTTTACAAGTTGCATCGTGTGTTCTGGGAACCCTGTGTAGCATTGGCGGCATGCGTCTGGCTCATTATCCGAGTTGCTCCTCCTCCGTCACCTCATTTTATGTGTTAGCGAGTAATCGTTTCCTGTATGCAGTATTTTCCTGTCCTGTAGGGAGAACCTGATCAGCATCAACGAGCTCATCGCTGTTATGAGGCAGATCCAGAACATTCCGGAACAGAAACTGCTCAGCATTGCTGATGCACTGGATGAAAACAAGGATGGAAAGATAGACATTGACGATGTTATGAAGGTAAAAGGAGGACCCTATGAAATAAAGCTGAGAAGAGACAGAGTCCATGTCTGTTTTTATGGCTTTATGTCTAGTCTATGTATCTGTTAAGGATCAGAAATGGTCTTTGCTAGTGACTAGCAAGTCAGTTTATGGGCTGTGATTAAACCAATAGCAGTGAAATTGTATTATACTGTGCACTAATTTTGGTGGTATTGCAAGGGGTAGTATACATATTTATATCATGCAAAATTCATGACTGAAGAAACTGCTTGCTAGTTATTTTTGTATTGTCTATTCACGGCCACCTAATTTCTGATCATTTATCCATCACAATTGAATGGATACAGAAAATGTATATGTTGCTCGATTATCCACCCTTGTAAAATGAGACTACACTGATTGTAGTGATTTTGTTTGTTCACATTTTAACTATTGATTTGGTTAAAGTATAACTCTGGGACCTTAGCGCTGGTTTCTAGCATAGTTCTGTAGTTCCCTTATTGAAACCACCAACTAAGCCTGGTAATCACAAGAGCTAAATCAACCACACTAGAAATGTGAGATGACTTTGTCCTTTGTATTTTAGGTGGTAGAGCTGATTGATAAGGAGGACATTGACATCTCCACAACACAGGTGGCAGAGATCATGGTCATGCTGCAGAAGGAAGAAAAGTTGGTGGAGAAAGAGAAGGCCAAGGAGAAGGCTGAAAAGGAGCAGGCAGCTAAAGTTCAGAACTAAGTTCAGCAATTGGGGTTTAAAGGAAAAGGAGCACAGGAGATACTGGTGCTAAAGCCCCAGGTTTCGTACTTGAAAAGAAGCGCTACTAAAAGATAAATATTGAAAAAGATCTAAATGTTCATTTCACTCTTTAACCTTCAGCTGGCAGTCAAGTTTTCTTTTAGCATTATCATCCTCATCTGCATTCTATTCTTCATTTCACTGCTGTTGTTCATTCATGTATTCATTTTTGTATTCTTTCTTTAAGACCAGGTTGTTTTCACTTCACAGCTGAATTATTTAACAGTGACTGAATGTAAATACTATGTCTAGTTGTTGAAAAACCAAGGAGGTAAAATGGCAGAGGTATTTCAAAGTACCTGAACTAAAGGCAATCGATTTGATTTGCACAAATGCACAGATGCTAGTGATTAATCTAGTTTCTCCAGTCCGGCTCTGAACGAGTTTAATCTTGGCTGCATAGGTTTCATGAGCATTTTTTTCTTGTTACTACTGTGGCCTTGAATGAACACGCCCATGTAAATAGCCAATTGAAATATCTTAAGTCTAGTGTAGGGTAGATTAAATATTGCACAGCTCTCATTTAAAAGGATATGTAAAGAAACATGCCAGCATTCTGCTGAATCTGTAGCATTCAGATGATTACCACATACCAGATAATATAAGTCAATGGGCATTTCGTCAGGCTTGTATTTTCTGTTTGTTTCTAAATACAGTGAAACACTGTGGAACACCGTTTCAGTACCAACCCAGGTTCTGAAAGCCCACTACCCTGAACATTTTAAGGTTTTCCTTCTTACACCTGATTAAACTAATTTGCAAATGAACAACCACTTACTGAGGTTTGTTAAAGAAGGAAAATGATTCAAATGTACTGGGCAGTGGGCCACCAGTACCACGAATAGAAATGAAATGATAAGAGTATTTTTTAACAGCGTTCTCTTTTTACTGCTAGCTGAAATCTGCTTCTAGTGGTTCTAGTGTAGTATAGTTGGTAGAGTGCTGTTATCCTGGGAACAAACAGCAGCTGTAGATTCTTGCTATGCTGGACCAGTGTATTATTATGTGACTGCACAGGACAGAGGAGTCTAAGAGAGTGCACTGTTTGGTGCTTAAAGTGTGTGTGTGTGTGTTTGGATAAGTGAAGATGGAGAGCTCGGAGCAGTGCAGACAGGGTCAGCGTAGGGCTCGGCTCAGACCCAGCATGGTGAGGCCAGTCTGGGTACAGTCAGTCTGAGCATTGGGTAAACACTCACACCATACATGGAGAGGGTAGCGAGCAAAGGCGGAATATGTGCGCACGCACTAATACACCCACACACCGTATTTTGTCAGCATAGCATGGTTGCACAGGGCATAGCAGACAGTATATACATCATTCCCAACCCTAAACATGTCACACACAGAGAACAGTGTGTCTGAGCTGTAAGCACTGTGTCTGTGCAGCATCACAGAGCGAGAGAGAGAGCGCACAAGATTGGAATCAGGGTGCCTAATTATTTGTGTCCATAAGCTTTAGCAAGGAAGCAGACAAGGGGCAGAGGTCAGCCCTCGCCAAAGTGACCATCTGGGTTTGTGCAGCAACTGTCTGCATATCAACATGTAGGCCTTAAACCTCATACAACTGATCTGCATCATAATCTCATTTTATTGTGTCTTGTCTAAAGGGAACAGGATTTGTTATGCTGATGTAAAATTGCACTATGATTATTTAAAGCTTTAAAGCTTTTTTTTTTATTATATTTTGAGGTCTTGATCCAGACTCAGGTACATTTGTGTAATGTATGCTAAGGGCTGCAGGTGCAAGGGAAGATATTTGAAGGAGATTGGGTGAGTTACACTTTGAAAAACATAGGAAGAGAGTGTATTTGTGGAAAAGATTATTGTGAGGGTTAGTTTTGTTTTGTTTTTTACTTTGAACATGCACTGCTGCTCTTGTCCTGGTTTAATATAAAGCCAGTTGGTCAGACCAATAGCTTTTCAGGAGGTATGCACATGTAGAATAGGAGAATTACAACTGGAAGAGAACACATATACTATACTCCATTGAGTCCAAAGCTTGAGTGTATTTAAAGGGGGAATTCTACCTGTTTATTACATTTTTACATAATTCAATACATTGTCTTTACAATGTAACAGCAACAAAAATGTGTTGATCCATTATTGTGAAACTGAACATTGTGGAGAAACTTATTAAATTATAATACAGTATAGTATACTATGCTATAGTACAGTATAGTATATTGTATTCACCGCATGTTAGAGCACATAGCTCTAAAAGCTTCTGAAAGGCAAAAACCTAAATTTCAATGATTGAATTATGTCAAAGTGCTTATTGGAAATGGGTAGAATTCCCCATTTAAACAATGAATTTAAAGTTCTGATTAGTGTTATTTTGTGCTATGTTTAGATAGGGTCATTGTATTGCACTTGTGTGGTACTAATGATGACGGAAAGTTGTTAAAGTTCTATATTTTAATTAGATCTCATTAGAGCTCTTTAATTAGATCTCATTTTAAAATTAGATGGGGGTTAATCTAGGTTAGCCAGTACCATAAACAGAAATGTGGCCCACTGTAAAGAAATGAAGGCATGTTGAGGAGGCCCTCAAGGAGCTTTTGCTGTATTGAGAATCAGCACTCATTTCAGCTGACAGAGCTGCGCTTGGCCCTCTGAGGCCACTGTAATTGTGAAAGCATCACAAACTCACTGTACAGTGCATGAAACCGTCTTTAGCTGACTGACTTTCTGCACTTCTGAGGAATTTTGACATTTAAGATGATTGGGTGCTTTTTATATAATGGAAGTGTGTATTTGAATTTAGAATTCCTCATCTAATGTCTACAGAATGATTGGCCATTCTGCCGTACTGCCTGCTGAAGTAAGTTAAAAAACAATAAGTGGAAAGTGTGCAGAAAATCAGTGAACACTACTTTTTCATGCACCTGTACAGGTGTGACTGTACAAGTTTACAGTCGATTGGCTTTTAATAATTTAACTCAATGAATTTTTCTTTTTGGAATTATATATACCAAATGAAACATGAAATGTGGAGACCATTACACTCTGTGTTATTTATTTATTTTGTAATTATTATTTAAACTTGAGGGGTAAACACAAGCAAAAATGATATTTGAAAATGATCCAAGAAGTAGAGTGATATTCAGTGTTTTGTTTTTTTAAGTTTACTATAACTAATGAATGATTATTAATGCATAAATAACTTATTTTGCTCAGAGTAATTCATATGTAAATATACTTCTTTAATTCTCAGTGGTTCCAAACTATTGAATAAAATAAGGTCAAATGATCTTTGGAAAGTTGTGTACCATTTATTTTTTACACATTTGATTTTGCACATATCGATCATCTGTTCATGTTCCATCTTCTTCCATATTCCATCATATTCCATATTCCCCATATATGTTATTTCATCTATGCCTTATGGCTTTCACTTTTGGTGCTACTTCGTGCTAATGTAGGACCAAAATTGAGAAATACTGTTGAAAGTGGAAAAGCACTTGATACTGTAAAGCAGCATATATTTTCCTGCTAATTCTGGCAAGGGTTTTGAATTCTCTGAATGGCTTTATTTTGGGAAAGCTTAAAATGTTAAATTGAGTACAGTCAAAAAGATCATGAAAAGCTTTGGATACTTTGGATGGATACTTTGTTAATTTTACTGAGTTCTGACACATCTTTGAGGCGATTGTGCTACCCAGCATTAGCACTAGACTGCCTGAACCTTTTAGAAAGACCATCACCAAACACTACAAGAGAAAGTGGTGTGTTTAAATGCACTGTAGAGTAGATGGTAACTGTAAAAAGTGAGCAGGGTATACATGCCCAATACTGTGAGTTGACCTGATCTGGCATGATAAACCCTAAACTGTAAGAAAAGCCAAAGTCTTGGTGAGCTTTGTACTATCAGTTTTATTACAGACAAATTTGTTGATGGAATATTTTTGTAAGGTGTGCAATGTTAAGGGTGTGTAAGTGATCGTAAAAGTGTGTGTATTACAGTTGAAGTTTGAGATTTTGATCCAGATGAATTGGTTAGCAGCCAACACATTGGAAAAAGGAAGGTGGTGTTGGCCAATCCCCCAGCTTCACCGCATATGCCTCCAGTAGAGGAAGAAATAGCTGGGCCAGAAGGGGGCACGCTGGCTCAAAAGAGAAGAACCCACTTAACTTCCCATTTCAAATGGTTCCCATCTGAGAGATGTGTCGAGTGCTCTGTGTGTCACCTGGATTGTTTGAAAGCTGACATTCCAACCGAAATCTGATTCAACACAGTGCTAACAGCCTTTACAAGACTAAAAGACTGGGTGTCAGACTGTTCGCCTCTCATACATGTCTCCACCTCCAAAACTGTAACATCCCTGTTCAGCTATAATCTCTGTAGACTTGATACACTGCAAAAACGATGCCCTAGCACAATGAAAGCATCCTAAACGTAGACTATATTGTAAGGTTATTCATCATGTTTGAGGACATTTTGTGAACACGTCACATCACCACAATGAACCTCAGTGGTACCTGGGCTGGGACTTGAACCTGCAACCCACTGAGCACAAGGGAATGGTCCTGGCCACTAGAGTACATCGGAGCAGATCCTGGTGCCCTAGCCATCCAGGAGAAGTTTAGTTATCTAGTACAGGCCAGGAATCTTACTCAAGTGACTGATTGATTAACTGCTTTCCTGAAAGCAGAACCATAATAGCGTTTGATGTCTAGAACACAGAACAGTCTCACATTGAGAAGCATTGCATGCATTACCTACATTTAAGACTTCCTTTGTCCAGATATCGTTTTTGCTGCACATGCATGGCCTAAGTGACTGTACAGTGGGGGAAGGGCGCGCTGCACTCACCTTTGCTCTGTGAAAGAGAACATCATTTGCAGCCTGGTTGTCTGCTCATAGTGCACTGTTTTCTGGAAGTGGCTTATTTCTCTGTGTCGACACCAAGTTCAACTTCTCTGCACAAACAGGTCTGCCTTGTAAAACCAGCCTCTTCTGCCTGGCTCCTCAGTTTCGATCTTAAGCACAGTGACGAGTCCGTTGTGTAAAAAGCTGATCTGCATGTATTAGTTAGTCTGAATCCCCAGGTTGAAGCTCTGTGTACTGAGCAGGCCTCAGTCTGCCCCCACACACTTATCTCCTCTTCCTTCCGTTTGGGAGCAGGTTGAACATGTGTCACTTGTGTTTGGAACACTGACCATGTGCAGCATATGAAGTGCACTTCACCTCACGCTCTTTTGGATCTGGTTAATAGCTCTTCAACCCACCATGCACTTCATACAGCTCACTGTAATGTTCAATATTGTCTGCAACTACTGCTGGAAATGTGCTGGTGTGGTATCAGAGCTATGTGTGTCGCACTGATAGCAAAACCTCATATCTCTGTAACAGATGAAGGAGAAGGGTATTGTTACATTTCTATTGGTCCATTTAGCATGAAATGTTCATAGTACGAATGGTTTGTGGCATTTTCAGCTGATATAAAAAACAATGACAGTTAAGAGGTTCTGATACACCAGTGAGTACTGCATCCGATTATGAGTGTGTTTATCCGATTATTATATGTGTATATAGAAGTTGCCATCATATGCTGATCTAAGACTAGTCTTTTTTCCACAAATCTTAACCAACGCCTGGTCTCAGATCAGCATGAATGGGTAAATGCTTTGCACTTAGATTGAATAGCACTTTAACGCACTGAACAGAACATCACATTGCTGTAGTAATGTATTTGTCAGCAGTAATAATGTGCAATACTGATCTTTTGTATACGTCTTCATAATGCTTCCATTTGCAGATGACTGGTGAATGTACTTTTGTAATGTGGACTTTCCAATTTTTTTTTGTTTGTTTTTGGGTTTTTTGGCCAAGTACAGTAGTTAGTCATTCTGCACTAATGGATGAGGACTGTGGGATGAAGAACCACCTGTCTGCAGCACAAAGGCTCAAGCATACCATTAACTGCACACTTTATCAGCAATGCCTTATGTGCAAAATGTAAATGATCATCCGCCATCAAGAGATTGTTGTTCTCAATTCTGCTATTTCTTCCTCAAAGCAAAATAAATCATCAGACGGCCTGAGATTTAGTCCCAGAATGTGTTCTTGGAGGGGCAGGGGCAGAGGCAGGCGAGTGTGTTTCTGGAATGACTAAACATTGAAATGGGGCTTGGAGAATGTTAACGAAGCAAACGTTTACACAGAATGAACACTGCTGACGTCCAGTACATTCCCATTTTAATCTCTTTTGCGCTCCCTGCTGCTGGCAGTATTTACTGGGTTGGTTTGTGTGTATTCAGCTAATAATTCTGAGAAAAACAAAATCATATGTAGTTGTTCAGCCCTAAAAAAGTTTGGCATTTGGAACTAGTATCTTTTTAATGATTCTTTATTGAACATAATTCAAATTAACAATGGCCTTGTATCAAAAAGCAACAAACAGTAACCCAATAAAAGTAAAAAAAAGAAGAAGAGAAAAACAAGTAAATATAAATAAAGAATTTACAACTATATTAATTTCATTTGTGCAATCACACTGCAGCCCATTTTAAACACCATTTTAAATGTTTAGCTATGATTCTGGGTGTTTTAACTGAATCTGAGCTGAATAGTAAAGCTGCTATCTCTGCTGTTTTCAGCTGTGATAAATCTTTTATCTATTTTACATCCATTTTGTTGTGATTTAATTGTTAAATAGTTAATAATAACATACCAGCTGATAAAATTCAAAATTTTAAAAAAGATTTGTTAGTTTTGCTTCTGTGGTAAAGTTGCTATTTAGGAGATACAAGGTTTTGTTCTGACAGCAAACGTAGGACATCCCAACCCCACTTCCGGTAGAACAGTCTTGCATTTGGCCACTAGGAGGCAATGTGTCAGCACGTTTAAGAATGCAAACCCATCAAGGGCGTAAGCCTCAATCCCACATACATTCATGTTATTTACTGTATAATATCACAGTCTTCTTCTTTTTACACACACACACACACACACACACACACACACACACACACACACACACACACACACACACACACACACACA
>JBBIGC010000145.1:12863194-12879159 GCA_037576955.1 Lepidarchus adonis
TTAAATTTAAAATATATATTGTTTACCTCACATAGCAGAATGAACATGTATGGATATATGGCTCAATGCAGTGCTTTACATTTTTGCCCATTACCTTCTCCAATGACATCTTGAACTGAATGGAAACAGCCAGAGTTTCTGGAGTCTGGACATAATTGCCTCGCATTTCGGTGGGTAGTCAATGTCGTACTTTTTAATGAACCGTCTGATTTTGGTTTCTTACTTGGTCAAGGTACTCCACTCATTTTTACACCCTTTCTTTAGAAGTAAATAAATTAGTTGCCGCGTAGTTGACAGAGCCTGTGTGGTGATGCTTGTTACAAAAGATGACACCGGTTTGGCTGTGCTATGTCAGTCAACTGCCAAACGCCACAGTGGAGATGGATGATTAGCACTATCTGTACTGCAGTGTTTTCTGTAGCTAGTGAGTTCACGTGCTTTTAAGCTGCATAGTTTCATGTGCGCCATAGTTGATTTTGATAGACAGGGCTTCGCGACTCACAATGCCTCCGCGATCGACCGGTAGCTCGCGATCAATGTATTGGGCACCTCTGCTTTAAATGGTTTCAGTCTGGGTCAGGAGGCTACACAATTATGGAGAAGTCTGCTGACTTGACAGATTTACAGATGACAGTCATTGACACCCTCCACAAGGAGGGAAAGCCACAAAAGATCATTGCTAAAAAAGCTGGTTGTCCCAGCAACAGGGACAACCACAGCTTTGAGAGGATTTCCAAACAAAATCCATTCAAGAATTTGGGGGCTCTTCACAAGGAGTGCACTGAGGCTGGAGTCGCACAGATGAATCCTAGACATGTGCTACAAATGTCACATTCCTCATGTCAAGCCACTCCTGAAGCAGAGACAATGCCAGAAGCATCTTACATAATCTAAGGAGAAAAGGCACTGGACTGTTGTTCAGTGGTCCTCTTTAAAGATGAATGTAAATATTGCACATCATTTGGAAATCAAGGTCCCAGAGTCTGGAGGAAGAGTGGAAAGAATTTCTGAATTTTGGGTTTTATTACTTGTAAGCCATAATCATCAAAATACCAAGAAATAAAGGCTTGACATACTTCACTCTATGTGTAATGAATTTGTATAATATGGGCACCCCTTGATAAATAACGGATTTTGGTGATTTTGTAATTAGAAAGCTGTTAACACAGTATCTCTAGGACATATTTTTAGCAAACATTGATGCATAGTTGCGTTGCGTGAGGTCATCCATGATGGATTTCAAAGTAGTTTAGGATCATTGTCCTGTTGTAGAATCCATCCTCTTTTCAGCTTTTTTTTTTACAGATGGTGTGATGTTTTCTTCCAGAATTTGGTATTTAGTGGAATCGATTCTTCCCTCCACCTGTTCAATAGTTCCTGTGCCACTAGCTGAAATACAATCCCAAAGCATGATAAATCTACCTCCATGCTTAATGGTTGGTAAGGTGTTCTTTTCATAAAAAGCTGTTCCTTTTTTTCTCCAAACATGCTTTTGCTGATTGTGAGTTCTATTTTAACTTCATCAGTCCACAGCACTTGTTTCCAAAATGCATCAGGCTTCTGTAGATGTTCTGTTGCATACTTCTGGTGTGGATTTTATGATGGGGACCCAGGTAAGGTTTTCTTCTGCTAACTCTTCCATGCAGGTTTTTTGCAATCAAATGGGGATTTTGATTTGTCTTTCTAAGGAGCATATAAGCAGTTCTCTTCAAGAGTTTTTTTGTCTTCCAGATCTCATCTTGACCTCCACAGTTCTCCTGAACTGCCATCTCTTAATTACATTTCTCATTGTGGAAACTGCAAGCTGCCAACATATTGCTCTTTTCTTGTTACCTTCTCCTGCATCGTGTGCATCAATAACTTTAATTTAAAGACTTTTACACAGCTGCTTAGAGGAACCCATAGTTGTTGAGTGTCCACAAGTCTGTGCACAAGGTTTGAAGAGTCTTTTTAAAGTTATGTAAAGCTTTGAAACTGGCACCAGCTGACATTTACTGACATTTACTAAAGACAGCTCTTGCCATGCATCAGATCTAATGAGCTGATTAAGGTTTGAAACCTTGTTAAAAGAATCTGAGACTTTGGAGCTCTCAGGGTGCCCAGACTTTTGCACAGTACCATAATAATATTTTTTGTTGTTCAATTTATGGTATAAAAAGTAACTATGCATCAATGTTTGCTGAAAATATTGTGTACCTTTTTCCATGTTATAGAGAGACTGTTAACATCTATTTAATTTCAAAATCACCTAAATCTGTTATTTATCAAGGGGTGCCCAAACTTTTGCATAAGAGTATTTTTTACTATATACCAGTGTAAGACAAAAAAAACCGTAATCAATTATCAAGTTAGTTTAGCATGGACTGTAGATGCATGCCACGTTTCTTGTGTGTGCATGTTTTAACAGTTTATTCGTGCTTGGGCCTGTGTGCCTGCATATGCCCGTTTACACAGTACTCAAGCCTGCAGTAAACACAGACCCAGTGGCACGACTGGCCAATAAACACCTTTCCTTCAGAGATAAACTAACTGTGCGCAGCACCTGCACCACTGCAACTGCAGCAGCTAATCCAATCAACTCACCCAACTCCCCCTTCATACAGTACAGCCGTATAAATCACACACACATCAGGATTAATGCCATCAGCACTGGTCTAATTACAAACGAGCTGCTGTGTGTCCTGGAAATAACTAGGAGGTAATTGTGAGGGGATTAGTATGAGGAGAGTGCAATTTCAATTTTATTTATTTGCCAAATACATTCTTACCCAAGTACAGCATGTATTGAAATGTATGATCGACAGTTTACACATCCAAGCACACGCACGCACGCACGCACGCACGCACGCACGCACGCACGCACGCACGCACGCACACACACACAGAGAGCAGTGGGATATTAGGGGGTTGAGTGCTTTGCTTAGGGGCACTTTAGCCTTTGGGCTGGTCCCAGGAATTGACCCAGCGACCTTGCGGCCACCACTTTACTCTTTAAAGTAGTAACAGAGTGACATGTTTTTATTAAATGAAACAGACTGAACGATACTATAATTCTCTGGTGTGTGTACGTTTTGACTTCAGTGTGAGCCAGAAATCCACCCACATTCCCTGCAGCGTTCAGCATTAGTCCACATACTTAAGATAGTGCTGTCTGCCTTCGGGTTAACTGGCTAATGCCTGTTTTAGCCTCGGGGATTAACTAGCATAGCCATGCAGATAAGACCTATAGCATAGTCCATGACAACAAAGTACATGTACAACTGGATTTCACATTTTGCCCGAGCTGCGTACTGGTGTGTTTTTGAACTATCAGAAGTTGATTCATTCAGAACGAAATGTCTCTCTTCTGTCTGTTCAGACACAGCTGACACCTCATGAGGCCTCACAGATGAGATGGAGGAGCCTGTTCCAACAGTCAAAGTAAATACTTGAGTGATGAGAAAAAACGAAACGTCAGCTACTCAGCTGCTACGAAAAGAAAGAGTCTAAGTGACTGAGATTAATAACAAGCTGCTATTTTTATCTCCACTTTGACTGCTTGATTTGCTTTGATGCCTAACTCTTGGACAAGTCTTTCTGTACACTCCACAAAAGACAGAAGTTATATATATATATATATATATATATATGTGTGTGTGTGTGTGTGTGTGTGTGTGTGTGTGTGTGTGTGTGTGTGTGTGTGTTCTCCACATGAACTGCTTCCATGTAAAGAACCATTAAGGAGAAGTGTAAAAGGGGTATCAGATAAAAATAGTCTAATGAGTGACAACATAAGGTTTGTGTCATGGTGGCAGTGTTCTTTGATGAATACTAAATCTGACCTAGTTCCACAATAACTAGTGGCAGTGGAATAGAGTGGTACACACTTCAGCAGTAGAAAGGGGAGGGGGGGGGGGTGTAAGAGCTTCCAAAGGGAGGAGGTTAGTGAAATGAGAAAAAACGAGACAGGGATAATACAAAGGAGAGAAAACAAATTAGTTAAAGTAGAAAAACAAGGGGAACGGAAGGGGGGGGAGGGGGGGGGGAGGAGAGAAAGAGAGTGAGAGAGAGAGAGAAAAAGAGAGAGCCTGCATTGGCTGACCTCAGCTCTTAACTGCCCACAGCCGTCAGATTGGCAGAGTTCACTCCATAATGACGGCAATTTATTTCAATTAAACTACTGTGTTATTATTGTAAAAATCGTTAGAGTGGCGTCTGGGCGATTAACGTGCTATGTGTAGAAGTATGCAGACTGAGGCAAATTAACCACCCCCCCCATTCCTGACGAAGTAATGAGGGTGCCCACTGCCCACTGTTAATCACTTCAGCCTTCTTCATTTGTTTATATGGAATTCATTTTAACCCAATCTAAATAACTGCACCATACAAATACAATGCACTGCACTGTGGCATCTGTAATTACAACAGTCTTCATAAACGGAATTAGAAACCACCATTTTCTCTTGCATTAAAAATACTGGAATGAAACATACGTAAATGTGTTTATAGTTCTGAGTTTGTTTCCTGCTGTGACTAAAAAAAAAGAAACAGCAATCCTGACTGTTTGGTCCGTGGTTTCACAGCTTGAATAATAATTTGATTCATGGATACCGAAAGCAACATTTGTAACACCAGGGTTGAGTGTGTCCTGCTCAGGTTTTTCCAGGCCTCCCATCCCTTGTTACTTTTTATTATGTCTGCTTGGCACTGCAAGTATCTTTTGCTCTGAAGTAGAGATGGAGAGGCAGAGGAGAAAAAACGTGAAAGTATGTGGCTAGATGTTTTACTTGCAATTTTAATGTTCCTTGTACTTATAACTTACTACTGGAATGCTTATTTCATATATACCCCCCCAAATCCCCAATTGAGATTTGTTTATACAGAGAGTGCTGAACACACTCATCATGGAAAATGCACAGACAGTTAATAAGAAGGTATAAGCACACAATCACTGTTACTAACAGTAATAATACAAGCTGAAAGCTCTGAAACTACTTCAACACTAGACTAGTTTAAATACAAACCTCATTTCCAGAAAAGTTTCTTTAAAAAAGGACATTCTGTTGCATGTACAGTCTTATGCAAAATTTGGGCACCCCTTGATAAATCACAGATTCTGGGGATTTTGTAATGGAAATGATGTTTAAATCAGGGGACTATGATGGCCATTCCAAAACCTTCAGCTTGCTTCTCTTGCGGTAGACCATGGTGCATTTTGAAGTATGTTTAGGATCATTGTCCTGTTGTAGAAGCTCATCCTCTTTTCAGCTTCAGCCTTTTTACAGATGGTGTGATGTTTGCTTCCAGAATTTGCTGGTATTTAGTGGAATCCATTCTTCCATCCACCCGTGCAATGCTTCCTGTGCCACTGGCTGCAACACAACCCCAAAGCACGAGAGATTCACCTCCATGCTGAATGGTTGGTAAGGTGTTCTTTTCATGAAATGCTGCTCATTTTTTCTCCAAACATGCCTTTGCTGATTGTGACCAAGAGTTATATTTTAACTTCATCAGTCCACAGCACTTGTTTCCAAAATGCACCAGGCATCAGTAGATGTTCTGTTGCATACTTCTGATGTTGGATTTTTTTATGGGGATGCAGGTAAGATGTACTTCTGCTTACTCTTCCATGAAGGACAGTGGGACAGTTCACCACCACTCCTGATTCTGCTAAATCTTCCTGCAGGTTTTTTGCAATCAAATGGGGATTTTGATTTGTCTTTTTTACCAGCATATGAGCAGTTCTCTCTGAGAGTTTTCTTGGACTTTTAGATCTCATCTTGACCTCCACAGTTCCCCTGAACTGCCATCTCTTAATTACATTTCTCACTGTGGAAACTGCAAGCTGACGGCACTTTACTCTGTTATTGTAGCTTCTCCTGCATTGTGGGCATCAAAAATTTTGTTAGCATTTTTAGAGTCTTACATGGTTGCTTAGAGGAACCCATGGTTGTTGAGTGTCCACAAGTGTGTGCACAATGTTTGAAGAGTCAGAGTATTTGTACAGTTTTGAAATTGGCACCAGGTGACATTTACTAATGACAGCTGTTGTCATGCATCAGATCTAATGAGCTGATAAAGGTTTGAAACCTTGTAAAAATAATCTGAGACTTTGAAACTCATATTGTACCCAAACTTTTGCACAGTGCCATAATATTGGTTTCAGTTTTCAGTTTTGTTCGATTTATGGCATAAAATGTAACTATGCATCAATGTTTGCTGAAAATATTGTGTATACTTTGTTAACATATTTTCAATTACAAAAGTACCAAAATCTGTTATTTATCAAGGTGCTTCACGGTTCATGGTAGAAGTCAATATCATTGCACTATAAATCATAATTTTTTACAGAAAGTGCATGTGCTTGACTTGCCTCCCAACGGTCCAGATGAGTCTCTGGATGAAGATGTACTGTATGGCACATCATGAAGAGGAGCATCATGCCCATGTCTTTTTTTTCAAGCAAGAATGAGCATAAAAATCACTTTCAAAACTGCAACAATTAGTATTCTTAGTTCCCAAATGATCAAATTATGTAATTAAAAGAGAAAGTGTAATAACACTGTGGTAAACATACCTCTGCTTGTGCTGCAGCCGTCAAATTATAAATTTGTATATATTTACATAATATAACAAAACTGTTCAGTACGAAGAATGTTTTTTTTATTAAAATTGTGCTTATATTTGTTAATTTATTTTTTGTTTGTTAATCAGTTGCATGCACATGCACTGATTAATGCACAATGTGCTTATTGCAGTATTTTAACAGGAGAAGGTTACAGTAATTATAAGAGACATCAGCTCTTCTGTTCTTATGGCAATTACTGTATACTTCACTATAGGTTAAATGCAGCTAAATAATGCTCTTAGGGAGTGTCTCAGCCTAAGGGAGTGCTGGAGATGTTTATGCTCAAGGCCAGGAATTACTCCAGGACTCTGGAACATAACAGTAAAGAGCAAGAGGAACAAGAAACTACACCTGTTCAAACTCGCCATAACAGCAGTTTATTTGTAGCATACAAGCACAGGATGCTAATGGTGATGATGCAATTAACATTTTTGGCCCAGGACAGTTTAGCACACATTTAAACTGCTGCAAAAGCCAGGCTGGATTTTCATACTGGAACAACAATGAACACCAGGGCCACAAGAATGCACCTCTGAGGATGTAACAATATTTATAAAACATGGCTGAATTGGCAGGAGTTCAAGTAAAATCGTACAAAAATAATATGAAACTGAACATTCACTTTTCAAAAATAAAAGTTCCAAAAAAATAATTCTGGCTAGATAAGACAGGTTTATTCCTTACAGAACCTTTGAGAGGACGGTTCTTTAAACCCCCCACTTTTGTAAACTAAATGAAGAGCGTTCTGACATTGTACAACATAGACTATTCTGTAAAAACAGACTGAAATGCACAGCAATTCAGGCTTCAGTTTTAACAATAAAGGTTCCTAAAGGGTTCTTGCATTGAACTAAGGGCTATAGAAGAAAACTTCACCTGATACAGAACCTTTACGTTATGTGGAGACTTCAGAATGGTTCTTCAGACTCATCCATCACATTTCTAAAATGATGTGAAAAAGAATTGAAAGGTGTTTTAGGAAAATAAAGTGGTTCTTCCGTGGCATCAAAAAATTTGTGTTCTATTAACCTAACAAGCAGAAGAACCCTTTATTTTTTAAACTGTGTGAGTTATTGTATGAAAAGATTCTGAACTTTTGAAATACAGTGATGCACATAATAATACAGTATGTGTGGCAGTGTATGTTTATGTGTATGGAAATGTTGTGCCATTTAAAATGTGAAAAGCAAGCAGTTACATGAGGAAAGTGCCAGCGACAAAAAACTTCAGGAACTTTTTGCTTCCTCTCCTTGCCTCTGTGGTTTATGAGTCATAACATGCATATGCCATGACCACTATGAAAAAAACAACACATATTTACTTTATAGCACCATTTTGAGAGGCACAAACAACCAGAGAGAGAGAGAGAGAGAGAGAGAGAGGGAAGACCAGCAATGAGGGTAAACAGTCCTTCATAGTTTATTTATATAGCCATGAATAACACTGTGCATGAGAGAGAGAGAGAGAGAGAGAGAGAGAGAGAGAGAGAGAGAGAGAGAGAGAGAAAGAAAGTGAGAAAAAAGAAAGCATATAGACAGACAGAATGACAGGGAGAAAGAAAAATGTACCTAGAAGTTAAGTGTATGTCTTCAGTGAAGATTTACAGAGTAAATATTTTCTCTCTCCACTTCTCTGTTTCTGTGTCTCCATCTCTCTGTCTCTGTCCCTCCTCGCTCTCTCTATATCTCACTTTCTTTTTCTGTCTCTCTCTCTCTTTTGCTCTTTCTCTCACTCTCCCCATTTCTCTCATTCTTTCATTTACTCATCTCTCTCTCTCTCTCTCTCTCTCTGGGGGTAGTGTGCTGTGTTGGGATGGAAAAAGTTGAGTGTCTATAAAAGAGAGGTTTACTGAGCTCTAACAGCCTGTGTATTTATGTCCATTAAAAACACACATAACTAACACTCTAGACACTTCAGGACCCACTGCATTCTGGGGGATTTTAGCAAATAAAACAAAATGGGAATAACATACTCTGTGAGGACATGATACACACCCATAACCACACACACACACATACACACACAAACACACCAGAACTGTTTGGTTGGCACCCTGAGCACTCACTGTAGAGTGTGTGGATCAGTGGGCTCCCTTGATCCTCACTTTGTGCCCGCCTGCATGGCACCAGTTCTCCAGAAGAACCTGGAGAGACCTCTCCAAGCACCACAGCCTCGCTTTGATTTAGCCTTGCATGCTTCAGAGCAAATCTGTGTGAGCTCATATGCCCTCCAGTTTCTACCCCGCAGGTGGGGCTGCCTGCACGTTTCAGGGTCATACACACTGCACACACGAGATACCCACACACTCACTCTGACCTTTTGGGATTCTTATGCCCTTTACAAGTAGACATTTGGAATCACTTGTTCTTATAATTTCTGGTGTTTGGGTATAAATTAAAAGCATACGTGCTATAAAGCCAGACATCAAAGTCACTACACAATTAACAATGTTTAATTTCATCACTTCATTTAGTGCCTTAAAATCATTTAACCTTTTGGTCAGGACTCAATGGAAGGTTCAAACATCAACACACACATTAAAATGTTCACATAACCTCATACAGTAAGTGTGCTCTATTAACCTTCTTTCAATTAAGGGTTACAGTTCTTTGATAATAGCAAGAATTGAATTATTACTCCTCCCTTAGTATCCTCCAATTAATTTTTAGTTGTAATAAAAAAAAGAACACTAAATTTTACTGACATTATATTATAGTTACTGGTAAAAACTGACACTCTGGTACCCGGTAACTATGCCACACCAAATCATGAATAAATATTGTAATTATCTGTAATGCATTACCAATAAATAAACATATTATTAAACAAAGTAATTACTTCCACCCAGTAGCTAATTGACATCAGAAAATGTAAACTTATCAAATGAACCAATAGATTAGTTGAACCTGAGCTAATATATTCATTAATTGTGTTACAAGTCATTAGCCAACATTGTAAATACAGGGAGTCCTCTACTTACTATGGGGTTCCATTCCTCAACATGCGTCATAATTCAAATATCCTTTACATAAGCATTTACATGTGTAATTCCATGGGGCAATTCCTCTATCAGTCCACCAGAGGGAGACACTCACCTGAGGCTCTGTTTAGCCCTTTTCTGAGCATTTTATTATATTATATCAGTATCAGTTTTACATCATACATTTTTTAAAGGGCGGGGTGGAGATTTGGGGCAGCAACGTAACCGCAAATTTCCATAAGTCAAGTATAACGTAAGGACCTCCTTTATTGAAGTAATGAAAAAACAATAAATTGTCCTGCTTTTTGTGTGACCGTATGTAAAGAAAAGGAAAGGTTTGCACTAGACTGTGTTTAGGAGATACCTACACAATGTGGTCACATCCACTCTAACAAGAATCCACTTGCTGTATGCATGAGAGTAACAATCAACAAAGAGCAAAAAAGAGATGTGTGTGTGTGTGTGTGTGTGTGTGTGTGTGTGTGTGTGTGTGTGTGTGTGTGTGTGTGTGTGTGTGGTGAATTTCCCTTAGGGGAAATTATTGTTTGTATTTTACCCATAAAACCCATTTACCCATTGTGCAGCACTAACTTCACCCAGATTTTTCTGATTGTAAGGTTTGGTATACAGGAAGTAAGTGCATAATAACTAACACAAGGCTACACTAATACATATGGACTCATGTTGAGATGTCCAAATGAGAGCTTAGTAGACTCTGGTAACAGGAAACAATGAGCAAACAACTTACCATGGAATACACAGGTAGAGATAACAGCTAACAGTACAGGAATGCAGTAGTAACATAACAGATTCCAGGGGCAGAGTACTAACATGTGGAACAAGACTTGGGGTTATTGTCTTGCTGTTAGTGTCACTTGAGATTCAACTATAGGCAGAGGTCCTGACATTATTTTAGGTTTAGCTGGTATCAGAATTCATTGTTCTGGCAGACTGTCCTAGCCCATGTGCAGAAAACCATGAAACTACCACCACCATGTTTCACAGACTTCTCATTTAAACCAAAAAGATTTATTTTTATACAGTAGCCTTCTAGCTTGTCCAAGAATTAAGGTGTCCAAGAATTAAAGAGCCTTAAGTTTCTTGGAATTTAGCCCAGATTCTTTTTTTTACCTTAAGTGCGATTACATTCTGTGCTCTAGGAGCTATTTTTGAGGGTAGACCAATTCTGGAGAGGGTAGCAATGTTCTTGAAGTTCTTCCATCAAGAAGTGTTCCAACATATTGCTTTTCACAAAGTGATAGAAAATAAGTCTTAGTCAAGGAGTAAATTCTGTACAACATGCTGAAGTGTGGGATTTCATGCTGGCTATCACAAGAAGCGTAGTTATATTACTGGGGATATTATATTGCAGGATTGTAACATGGTCAAAATGCAATTAAACAGTAAAATAAAGATGAAGTCAGCTGGCCTAACAGGTCCAAGAATTCCAGATATACTTACATTTAGTAATCACTTTGATTGCATCTACTGTATTGTTACTGTGCCGGATTACTGACTAATGGATTAGAAAGGCTGCTTGGGCTAATCTTGTTAAATGACACTCTAACTGCTGTCAAAAAAAGGTATTACCATTGATTAATCATACGGTACTTTAGACTATAGTTTCAATTTTATTGCTCAGGCCCCATAGCTTTGAGATGTAGGATACAAAGAGGGAAAATGCCACCTTATTCTCTGGAGTACAATAGGTTTGTACCTGTTTGTAACTGTAAGTCTAAGATTCAGTTATTATGTAAGCGATAATGAGGGCAAAGCCAGTGGACACAGTTCTCTTCCTGGAGATCTGTTTTCATAATCTACTTTATTTGGCTAATCAAAACAGTAATTAGAATCAGGTGTGGTACATTACAAAGCAGCGGCTCTCCAGCAGCAAGACCACTGATGTAATAAATGTGCTCCATCAGATGTCAAGATACATAGAAAATGTTGAGCATATGATCATGTTTATGTAGAATTAAAAAGTATGTAATATCCTAAAATAGTTTGAAAAGGCTGTATGTATGTACATGAACTCAGAATGAAGAAAGTGTTGAACAAACTATTCACATTTACAATATTCACAATGCCATTCTGCATTGTTTCTGCATTATTGATTAAAATGATCATTGTCTGTAAAATCACCTGTAGTGACATGGCAGTCACTTGAATTGCACAGGACACGGTCTCTTCACATTACCAAATTACTTTATTACTACTTAACTTGCACAGGCATGCTCTCTTGCACAGTACTGGATGTATTAACAACGCGTGTTCCAGCAACTCACTATTCTGAACTTCAAGAAATAGCAACATGTGTAGAAAAAAACCCCATAAAGGCAGTTGTGCCCTATTGGTCAGGTACTTGGCCTTGTGATTAGAGGATCGTAAGATGAAGTCCTGATCCACTGAGGTACCCTTGAGCAAGGTATCGTCCTTCTACACTGCTCCCTGGCTGCTGTTGATAGGTGTCCACTGCTCCAACGTGAATGAGTTAAACGCAGAGCTCACATTTCATTATAGTGCATTGTGTAATGGCATGTGTTCACAATAATAGCTACTTTCACTTCTATGGCATTAGATTTGTGTCAAAATTCTTTCACATGCAAAAAACTGCTCACAAGTGAATTATATTATTTCACTCGTGCAGACATTAACTACCACATGAACAGAATTAGTCCTCGTGCACAAATTCAACATCCGACATTTATTCACTGAACTACGAGTGAGAAAAAAATCACACAAGAGCAAAATTTCACCACGTGCAAAAACAAGAGCATGTGCCTTAGTAAACTCTGTCCACGCAAACTGTACTTATATTAGGGCTGGGGACACAATATCAGTATTGTTATATATCATCATTCATGCTAAAGCAATATGATAATTGAGTCACAATATCGATATTTGAATGACTAAACATTCGTCACCAAGTTGACGCACCAGCAACGCTACCTCTTCTCTGCTCTGGGTGGCGCTGCTCGGCTGAGTGCTGGAGATTTGGGAGCTAAAGAAGCCATTTCAATCGCTTGTGTTATGCTCTGAAATTTCTTTGGTAAAAGTTGAAGATAAACTTTGCAACAGTTAGATGCAAAGAAAAGCTAATCTCGGTATTGCGATATTATCGTTATTGTGGGCCACTTTTTGCGTATCATATTGTGAGATGCCCTGCGTGTCCCACCACTAATTTATACCCACGTGGATCTGACTTTTGACAAGGTAGGCGGGAATAAAGAAAGGCCTTGGCTCTCTCATGATTGGCCACCTTTCCCCTCGATCACTCCTCCACAGACTTCATTAACAACTTAATTAACTGGAAAATGTTTAGTACATTTTAGTAGAGTTTTCATGAGGTGAGTAGATGGGAATCTGAACTGGCCAACTAGCCAATGCCTTCCTTGGTTCCCGTCCCCAGTTGACCAAAGTCAGATCCAGTGGTGAAATTTCGCTGTTTAATTTTGTTTCTCGCTCGCAGTTCAGTAACTTCTTGGTTGTTGAACTTGTGGATGGGGACTAATTCTGTGCTAGATAATGTCTGCGTGCATAAAAGAATAAAGTTCACTTCTACAGTTCTACAGCATGTATGACTTTTTACACAAATCTAACGCCATACCTCTTCACTTTCTGTGCTACACTGAGTCAGTGTTGCGCAGTTGCCTTACCAGCAAAAGCATTCTGGCTGCTGCATGCTAGCTTGCTAACATATTTTACACACAATGTGAGAATGCCGACTCTCAGGCCGAGACTGATGCTTTTTGTTGAGTCTGAAACTGGAGCTGAGGTTTTTAATGGATGTCTGAGGAAAGGAGACTTGTGGCTCCTAGTATGAATGTGAGAAACACAGTAGACTGCACTTAAACCCATTTTACACTTCCACAATGAGCTGGAAATACACGCCCGACTGGCTCTGTAATGGTTGAGCTGCGCAGTGGAGAAGCATTCATTATATCATGCCATGAACAGAAAATTGCCTAATATCAAATGCACGAATCAGTGAAAAACACCATGTAACAGATCTGGGCAATAATGTGAAAGTTGCTGAACACAATGAAAAAAAGGAGACACTTCCAGACTGGCTTTGTGTAATAAGTGTGTACTGTTCAGCCTCATTTCTCTGCTGAGGCTTTGATTGTGAGTGGCATGACTGTTAAGGTACTGCACAGTATGATTTAGGAAAGAACACGCCTCATCAAGAACATGGCTGTCAGAACCAGACGGGGTTACTTCTGTATGAAAGCTTGTTCTGTTTTTCTCTTAATCTTCAGTTATCTTTGGTTTGAATGAGTTGGATGATTTAATCTTTTGCCTTGTGGCAAGGTAATAAAAGCCAGGAAGGCATTTTCGAGGATGCCTGCAGCATTTTGTTTTCATTGTCGGTCAGCTTCTGCTGGTTGGTCTTGTTGTGCTAACATGCTGAATTCAAGAAGAATATTTGCCTGATTTTCAGTTATAGCAGAAATGAGGTGTGAATATGAAGAAGATCTAAGGATGTGTGTATAGTCCCTCAAGGCAGATTTCTGCAGGTAACCACTGCATGCTCTGGATGGACTTAAAGAGGCCGTTTGAGGAGTGTGTGCTTGACTTCACCTCACTCTCAGTAGGGTGTCTTGCTTTGGCTGTGAGCAGTTTTGCAATATGTTGAGAACCTAGAGAGAGGTTGTGTCAAAGGCACACAGATGACAGGCAGGGTAAATGCTTTAACACAAAACCACAAGGGCTCTTTCTCTCCCTCTCTCCCTCTCTCTCTCTCTCTCTCCCAGTCTTTCTGAACTTGCCTGGTAGGTTTTTGCATGCCTTTTCACTGACTGTATGAAACTACAGAATTATAATTAATTAGTGGTCGGAAAAAAATAGAGACTGGTTGGCTTCGACTAAATTATATAGCAAGCTTCCAGAAAGAGAACCAGCCGGGAGACCAAGTGACTTCTGCCACAATAGAATGAACCCACACACACACGCACGCACGCACGCACGCACGCACGCACGCACGCACGCACGCACGCACGCACGCACACACACACACATATCATTATTTACATTTTACTGCTGGTCATACTTGTATAACCTAGTATGTGACAAATAAAGCATCTTGAATCTTGAATCTTGATATCTATATATACTGACAAGCCAGTGTATTAAATATATCTCCCTTGTAACTGCACTAATTGTCCATTTCATTAGCCACAACTCAGATGAACTGTCTAGTTTACAGTTACAGACTGCAGTACATCCATCTTTATCACGCTTTACCTCATTTATTAGTTCTCAAGACAGGACCACCGGTAGGCAGGTAAAACCTTTGGTGTTTGATCTTGTGACACAGATATAGTAGTGGCATGTTAGTGTGCATGCATGCGTGTGTGTATGCGTGTGCGTGCGTGTGGCCGACATTGATGGCCATTGGGGGCACTCCAACTTCCTGAAGTCGAGCTGTGACAATGCTGCCACAATGTGGTGGAGCATTATCATCCATGAACAGAAAATTGGGGGTGTGCTGCGGGATTGGGGGATGATGATGTGTTCTATGATGTCTCTGAGGTAGAACGTGCAGTGACTGAACCATGTACAATAACCAAATCTGTTTTGCGCTGACTGGTGATGCCTGCTCAGACTGTTGCACCTCCTCCACCAAAGCAAACCCTGGGGACCATGTTGACCTCAACGTATGGCTCACCTCGCCTTCTCTAGCAACGCTGACCTTACACTCATCAGTGAACAGGATGGTAGAACACTGCTGAATTGTCCAGATCACATGGTCTTGTGCCCAATGCAAACGTTCACGGCGGTGTCTTGGTGTCAGTGGAGTCACTGGCAAAGGTTGTCTTTTGGTATTGGCCCAATATAAGACACACCTGTACACAATGAGACCATTGCATGGAAAACACAAAATGAGGTGTGTCTATCACCCCAATACAATACTGAAGTGAAACAAACACTGTATGTATGACATCCACTAAGTCTCTCACAATATCCCTAACTTATATAATGGTTTATTGCTCTGTTTAAGAATCAGCCCAGTGCAGATCTGTGAGTTAAACTCTTGTTTTGTTGCCATGTTCATGGGTTCATTCTGGCTGTTTTTATCCAGTGGTCGAGTTCCACCCCACTCACCGAGCCTCCAGTCTGTGAGCTCAGAAGAGAGAAAGGCAGAGGAAAGTGTGTACAGAGCGATAGTGCAACGAGGCTATGCTGCTGCTGCTGTCTCACACACTGCGCTCTGGGTCATGTTGTTTATTTTAACTGGAAACGTTTTTCTAACATTTTGATTAATGTGGTGCCCTGAGTGCTGTGGCACCCACATCATACAGATAAGTACACACACACACACACACACACAAACACACACACACACACACACACACACACACACACACACACACACAC
>JBBIGC010000145.1:12934615-12952152 GCA_037576955.1 Lepidarchus adonis
CAGATACTGACTGGTTTTCTGACCCCAGTAAGGAAAACTGTGCACATTTCAGAGTGAACTTTTATTGTGGGCAGTCTTAGGCTCATCTGTGCAATATCCATGCTTTAATCAGTGGGATGGATTATCTCAGCAACAGAGAAGTGCTCACTAACACCGATTTAGATTTGTGAACAATATTTGAGAGTAATGGGTTTTTTGTGTTATTTTTGGGTTTTAGTTTCTTCCTAGAACGTTACATTGTGAAATTTATTTCAACTACCAAGATCCACCTCATGCACACTACCTTAATGAAATTGCTTCTCTAAAACTATCCATTATGTGCTTTACCGAACCACAACTGTTTTTGTTTTGTTTTTTTTCCTTCTATGACATTTCATTGTGCAAAGAATCCTTAACTACTACAGGGTGTAGTTAAGATAAAATGTTAATATGTTTAATTGTTTCATATGAGGTTACTGTTTAACCTAAATTGTAATTTGTGTATATATATAATTATTTTATATATGAAATAATTTACTTTTTGGCTTCTTCATAGGAGGGTACATCAAAGTTTGCCAATCTAGACAACTGTGCCAAAGAGCATCAAAAACGCTCACAGAAAAGACTGCAGCTGCAGAAAGACACAGTGAGTTGGAGACGTGAGCATGTAGTTTGGGTTTGTGTGTAGTTTGGGTTGAATTTTTAATTTTGAAAAGTTGGATTGACTGTGCTGTACTAGTGCTGTGCTGTGTTTTTAGGAGTCAGCTCTTATCTCATCATGTTTTATTAATGGGCCTCCATGTGTGCATCCTCTAGGGCGCCATGCAGGGAACAATTCCTTATCTTGGCACATTTCTAACTGACTTGACCATGCTGGACACCGCATTGCCTGACCTGGTGGAGGTAAGACACGCTTAGTTCTCTTTTCATTTCTTTTAGACTTTAGGGCTTGAGTAGGAGTAAGGTCTTTATATAAAAAACCCAATTCCAGAAATTTTCCAAAATTCACAAATCTTTGGATTTTATAGGTTGTTTGATGTGAAATTGTTTTAAACTGGCAAAAAAAAACAAAGAAAAGGTTTTCAGTTGTTTTACCTGCCTTAACTTAGCTTAACTCCATTTGTAAATATGTAGAAATTTAGAAATTGATGGTTGAAACACATAAAATACAATTAAAAAGTACACATTAAGCTGGTTAATTGGTAGCACATGGCTGGATATAAAATCTTTCTATGGCTTAGTCTTTGTGAGCAAGGATGGGTCATGACTCACCACTTTGCCAAAATTCATAAGAGAAGTATTAGTTTGTTCAAAAGGAACATGTCTGAATGCAAGGTTCTACAGTACATAGTATTGTAAAAAGATTCAGAGAATTCAGAGACATCTCTGTGCATAAAGCCCAAATACCACTGTTGAGTGTGTGTGTGTGATGTTTGAGCCCTAACTGTGACAATTGTAGCACACTTGGGCAGAATTGGCCAGCACTACAAGTTGTTAATAACGATAATAATAATAATGAGTCATATTTATGTAGCGCCTTTCAAAAACTCATGGTTACTTTACAAAGATCAAAGAAAGTAAGAAAGAAAGAAGGAAAAAAGAAAGGAAAGGAACCAAGGAAAGTAAGAACACACACAACAGTATGGGAATATTTAAGGGATTTGATCATAACTGAAGATTGTTCTCCTTTCACAGGGTGGTCTGGTCAACTTTGAGAAGAGGAGGAGGGTGAGTATTTCCTATCCTGGGTAGTAACTTTGAAGTATTATGTATGACCTTGATGTATTCTTTATACGTTATAAAATGACTATTATTTGTGAATCTCTCTCTCTCCCCTTTCTCTTGCTCTCTCCATCTTCCTCCTCACTCTATCCCACCCCTGCAGGAGTTTGAGGTGATAGCTCAGATAAAACTCTTGCAGTCTGCTTGTAACAGTTACTGCCTCAGTCCCGACGCTGCTTTTCTGCGCTGGTTCAAAAACCAACCACAACACACAGAAGAAGAGAGGTACACATTCATTCTTTCATTTATATACTTCTTCCTCCAGTATTGTCGTTCATCTAGTTTATCTGACTGTATCAGTGTTTCCCCCTGTCTGTCCGGCAAGGTTTGCACAGTTTAGGGATTTCTTTCCAACGCCACATCAAGCCATAACCTGGGTTGCATTGGGTGTATTATTGCAGTACTGTGGTGCTTCTGAACTGCTTGGGGAAACTACAGGACTGTAATTTGGAGGGGAGGGTGGTTCTTACTCAGGCCCCGTCTATGTGTTTTTCTTTTTATATTGACCGCTAAAACGTATCTTTTTGAAAATGCTAGCGTCACTGCACCACCTTGCTTATGAAGCATGATTCACGACTATATCTGACATGGCTGGTGTTTGTATTGTTTATGGGGCTTGATTACACAATTACTTAAACTGACTTTACTGCATTATTACATCATCAATGAACGTGATTCACCCATCCACTCTTATTTTCATTATTTTCACATTTCTTAATATAATACTCCTTGTGTTATTGCATAGCAACTTTTATGAACACAACCATAATGCTCTTTTTAAGGTATTTGACAATTTTGACTTATTTTTTGGCCTTGTCTGCGAGTGACTGTGATTTTTCTGGGTTGCAGCTATGCTCTGTCCTGCGAAATCGAAGGCCTGGGAGACAGCAGTCCCACATCACCCAAATCCCGCACCAGTATGGTGAAACGACTAAGTCTGTGAGTGCGACATGTCTTTTCCTATTACTCTAATGCCAAGGAGCACTAGCACAAAGGTCTTCAGGTTATTCCTCAGAGAACCCCCCCTACTAGTATACATTTTATTCTCTTTACATCATTAAAACTCTCAAATTACCACAATGTGATTGACACTGTGTTTGAGGATTTGAATCGGGCGTCTTCTGCAACTGTTCGGAATTTGTAGTAATGGTGACCATCAGTTTCAGTGTTAATTAGTATCATGCTATAGATGCATCAGTCAACAGAGACAAACATCTACCTTTTGGAAAAAGTAATATTCTGTGTTTGTATTCTACATAACACATCCTCATTTCTATCACCCAGGCTTTTCTTGGGAACAGACGCCAATGCCACAAGCTCTCCAGTGAGAGAAACGCCCAGGTCCCCCCCTACTGGTAGCTCAGGGGAGAGCATGGACTCTGTCAGCGTGTCCTCCAGTGACTCAAGCCCATCGGACAGTGAGGGCCTGACACCCACCCACACTCTCCACACACAAATGAAGAAGGTATATGCTCATATCATGATATAATCTATATAACTTACACTGCTGTAAATCGTTGGTGTAACAATAGCATCATAATCCATTTCATCCTCCTTTTGACTAATTTTTATTCTTTGTACAGGTGGGATGTATTGGGTAATTGGTCCTATGTTTTAGCGAGTGTACTTCTGTTTAACTTTATTACTGACTAGGTTCAGCTCAGACTACCTTCAGTTTACCATCTTATTACTTCAGTCCTGGTTTCTGCCTTATGGTGCAGTACCTTGTTTTAGTGTCTGATCTAAAGCTGTGCCCGAGTCTTAAGTCTATGAGTCTCTTTTCTGATTGGCTTAGCCATGTTTGAAGCCCATGTGAAATACTCTATGCCAATTGTTAATCTGTATCAACACAATTCTCAATTAAGTGTGACTGGACTACTACTTTATTCTAAATCTGAGTCTGATCTACAATCCTGTGTCTGTTCCAGATGTCTGATTCTTCCTCCTGCACCTCCCTCCACTCCATGGACACCACCTCATCCTCTGCTAGTGGTCCAGCATCTCTTACTTCTCCCACATTACCAGGCTCTGCCCTCTGCATGCATCGCCGCTGTGCCTCGCTTACACCTTTATGCCCAACCTCGCCCTCCTCACCCTGCCAGCCCCCGACATACAACACCCAGGCTCACGATGCCTGCATCATCAGAGTCAGTCTGGAGCAGGGAAACGGAAACCTCTACAAGAGCATAATGGTTAGTTTGTTGTTGGTGTTTGGTGGTAGTGTTATTGGTGTTAGCCAATATTGGTATTGGTATTAATATCATTTTTGTTGTTACAGAAGTAAAGCATATTATTCACTATTACAGAAACTGCAACATTTTCTCAAATTATACATTTGGTGTGTAAACTCTCCTTCTCCAGCTAACTAACCAAGACAAAACCCCAGCCGTGATCAGCAGGGCCATGGCTAAGCACAACTTGGATGAAGATCAGACAGACAGTTATGAGCTAGTCCAAGTCATTTCTGATGAGAGAGGTAATTTTTGCATTTCCATACCCTGATGCCCTAATCTATCCCTGTAATGGTCTAAAACCAAAGCAGAGATTGAAAAATTGTTACAATACAACTAAGGGTGTATAGAGGGAAGGTCATTCTTCTCATGTCTGGTCAGTTTTGAAATATTTGGTTTGTGTTGCATTTGTATATCAAGCAAGTTTGCATGGAAGTTGATCAAGATTAACCTAATATGGTGAACACAAGTTCAGATGGCAGATTTCAAATGAACCGCTGTCCTCACTATATTTTCTTCCTCCTTTTGTTTCTTTACAGAGCTGGTGATCCCAGACAATGCCAATGTCTTCTATGCCATGAACACTTCTGCCAACTTTGACTTTGTGCTCCGTGTGCGTGGCTCTGAGGGACGGCCGGTCCAACTGCGTTCTCGCTGCAGCTCTACACTCCCCCGTGCACAGCACCGTGGCAGCCTGTCGCTCAGGCTTAGCAAGGTCACACTGTGACCATAGACCCCTGGCCAGGGTTAGCAGGGCACCTATGTGGATTTGACAAGAGAACTGCATGAAATGATGTGGACTAATGCATCATAGACCATGTAGAGGACTGAACCCAATGCAGTGGTTGACTGCTTGATGCATAAATGTTTTCTATTCCATTCCATCATGTGCCATCAGCCCTGTTGTGCAATTCCCATGCTGTACCCTGGCCAGAGTTTTCATTTCCTCATCCCAATGAGACAGTGGATTCATACGCCCTCTGTGGCTGGACCTGTAGGAAACATTTCCAATGCTTTGTCAGTATTCTGCTCTTAGCGAGCATTTCTACATCTTTGTTATGAAAGACTAACAGAGAGAGTACTATTGCCTTTATCAGTGATGATATGATGATGGGACTGTTGCATCAGTATTAGAAGAGATTGGTGGGATCTTTAATGCCATCGTCGTCTGTTTTTTTCATGTCCTCATGTGCACTATGTGGACAGTGTGGACGGCAGGCCTGTGGTTAAAAGTCTGAAGAATGGCTTAATGCTTTTATGCTGCATCTGGCAGTGTCTCTATGCTCTATGTCAGTGTCTCATATTCTGAGCTGTGTGATGAATGCAGGGAAGAGCATTCTGATTGGTTCCTGCTTTTAAACATGTGGGTTGTGTAATTTGTTGCTGGGTGAGAGGACTGGTGCAGTGGTTTTTAGCATGTGGTCAAACCGATAGGAAGAGTGGGCACTCCAGAATCTGGACTGAGCTGAACTCTGATTGGTTGCACTTGCTAGGAGGTGAGTGGTGCTGGAGTGTAGTTTCAAAAAACAAAAAACAAAGCCCAATGCAATAAATCTGCCATTGCAGTCTTCCACTCCTTAAGACACAATAGGAATTGTGTACTTAGATTTTTATGTATTTTTTGGAAAAAAAAAAGATGTCATAATTTAAAGAAGGATTTTAATGATTTGCAACAAAAATAATGTTTAAAAAAAGGTTAAAACTGTGAAGTCATGAGTGTGACTGTATAACCACAGATGGTATTCAAATGAGAGAGGACGTCCACCATGTCAGCTGTCCTGGTCATGTTCTTTAGGAACCCCAGCATTTAATATTTGCTTCATTCCAACACACCTGAGCCAGGTAATCTTTATAACATCTAGTTTCAACCATGAAATGTGGTATGTATGTTGTTGTTATAATTATTATTTTATTATTGATAATAGCAATAATAATAATATTCATAATCATAACGAACAACTGCCTGTTGTGGTTTAAGAATGTCTAAAGAATGGCTGTAGCTATCATGATATATAAAGTGTGTTTGCGTGGGTGTGGGTGCGTGTTGGGTTTTCATATTTTACCATCCTGGTGCTTGATCGGGAATGTGCCCTGCATATTTCAGGGTTTTCCCTGCTCCCAGTAAACCTGATCCAACTGCTCAGCTCATTAACAGCCCTGCGCTGATCTGAAGTCAGGGTGTTACTACAAGAAACGCATTTCAATGTTCAGTGGGCCTCTCGGACCAGGATTGGGAAACACCAATTGATGGTAACAGTCCTAGGACAGGATGGAAATAATTTCCCATATAATTGTCAGTACAGATCATACACACATCTAATTACCTGTATTTCTGACTTGGTAATATTAATGACGTTCACACTAATATGTATATGCACTAAGCCAGAAATTCCCAATATCATTTATAAAGTGTTATTTCTTTGCACCTGCACAGTGCCTGACTTAACCCACTAATTTAAAAAAGAAAAGATGTTGACTGCACTATTGCTTTCACAACTGCTAAAGCAATAGTATTCACACCCAGCTTAATGCAGTTCACAAGGTTTTGTTTTCCTTGCTTTTAAACCTTACAGACTGCATTATGAGTTGTTCTAGGCATGTAAGAGTGAGGACACACTAGATTGTGCACTACAGTGAATATTCTTAGGGGGTTGGGAACTGACTAACATTGCACTTAAGTATTTAACATGTGCTAAATTGTCAATTATCTCTGTTTTATGTGAAGAATTCATTAGTGTTTTAATTTCATTCTGTTTTACCTCGTCCTTGTAACTGTGTGAACTGACCTGCTTTCCTCATTCCAGCATCATTCAGATTCCCATTCTCATCCGTACCATAAGTGCTTCAATCTTGATCATAATCTCTGGAGCGGCTCACTGTGCTCTTTCAGTGTTTCACTGGTTGACGGTACCGTTGTGGAGCATGAACACCTTCATTCAGAAAAAACAATGTGTCAGGTTGCTTTGTATGTCTTAAATTCAAATGCAGCACTTGTGAATTTTGCTCAGTTTCTTATTTTGAGTATTTCTTCATTGCCAAAGAATTCTCTATCTACAAGAGTTGATGAATTAATTATTGTTAATATGATGAAATATGTTTTTGTAATTGAATATAATTTACTGAATTAAACTGAACTGTCAGAAGAATCAGTGGTTATGTGTGTTTGGATGGAGTTCATCATTGTCCAAGTTGAAATAAAAGAAATAAAGGGTCAAAACATTAGCCTAGGCACCGGACTCACATCAGAAGCTCCTGTAATTGTCAAACATAACATTGGCACAAATAACCCCTGCACACTCCAGCCACATGTGGTCTAGCACTGTCTTGCATTAGGAGGAACCCAGGGCCAACCACACCAGCATATGGTTCTCTGGAACCATAAATGTTCTCTGGCAGATGTCAAACGTTCTGCACGGTGTTGAGCTGTAAGCACAACCCCCACCTGTGCATATCGGGCCCTCAACCACCCTCATGGAGTCTGTATCTGACCAAACACATGCACATTTGTGGCCTGCTGGAGGTCATTTTGCAGGGCTCTGGCAGTGCTCCTCCTGTTCCTCCTTACACAAAGGTGGAGGTAGTGGTCCTTCATGTCTCCTGATGTACTGGCCTGTCTCCTGGATGAGCCGCACTACCTGAGCCACCTGTGTGGGTTGTAGACTCCATCTCATGTTACCACTAGAGTGAAAGCACCGCCAGCATTCAAAAGTGACCAAAACATCAGCCAGAAAGCAGAGGAACTGAGAAGTGCTCTGTGGTCACCACCTGCAGAACTACTCCTTTATTGGGGATGTCTTGCTAATTGCCTATAATTTCCACATGTTGTCTATTCACCTGTTCAATTTGCAACAGCATCTGACATTGTCAATTAGTGTTGCTTCCTAAGTGAACAGTTTGATTTCACAGAAGTGGATTGACTTGGAGTTACATTGTGTTGTTTCAGTGTTCCCTTTATTTTTTGAGCAGTGTATGTCACAATGCATAACAGTATAATAATGTTATAATAGTAGATGGCGATTAAACAATAATCAGTGGTGCCACAATCATTAATGATGTCACAATGGTCAATGAGGTCATAGTGATTAATGTCACAATTATTAGGTGATTTCACAATTACTTGGTGATGTCACAATTGTTGATACACTTTAATGTTTGATGATGTCATAATAATTGTTGGCACCATAACGGCACAATAGTGGTTAATGTTACAATGGGTAACAATAACTGTGTGGGGCTGCATACTTTGAAGGAGCCATATTAATCCATTTTTTCTGTGTCTGCTAATGACAAACTGGGTTGAACTGAATGTTGTTTATTGAGACAATCTAGTTAATTGAATATTGTGATGGATTTCCTGTGTGGAAATCCATAACGGGGGAAAGAAGGACACTTGCACACCAGTGTAAAAAATGTGACGTGGCCTGCTCCAGTTTATTTTATCAGCTTTGACAAAATCTCCCGGACCTGTGTGAGTTTGCACTACACCCTTCGCCCTTGTGTGCCGATCTGATGGCATAAGCCTGGCCCACCCAGGTCATCAGCTGGATTAATCATCATGACCAGGGTGACCGCAGACCGTCGCCATCAGCGCACACCAGGACACACAGTCCCACAGCCACTGGTAAACCCTCTTGAACTTTAACATGTAACACATATCCATGCTGAAACCCCCAATAACCCTCACTCCCATGATGCTCCTCCCAGCTTCGCTACAATATTTTCTATTTGGGTCACTACCCGATCCTGTAATGTGGTAGAAGTGAATAATAACTTCTGGAGACAGAAATTTGGGGGGGGTTTTTTATATTGTAGGAGATGGAGATGCCAGGCACTGAAGAATGCATATCTCAGACTAGAAGGACCATGGGCAGGTAAAATATGGTTGATTAAGATATATTATTTTAGCCAGCAGTAATGTTTTTATTTAAAAGTGTAAGCGGTGCTCACTGAGCACCATCGTGGGGAGGAGTGTCTTCCACTTTAAGGTGGACAGGCAGGTGCTCCTCCCCAGGGTGGTGATGCTGTCCATTGGAATGGATTAGGGTCTGGAGACTGGAAAGCATAATGTTTCCACCCCCATGCTTCACAGGGAGTATGGTGTTCTTGGGAACTCAGAATTCTTCCCGCATTCTTTCCTGGAGGTTGGAGTCTGACTGTTTGAAAATGTGGACAGGTGTGTTTTATACAGATAACGAGTTCAAACAGGTGCCATTTATACAGGTAACAAGTGGAGGGTAGAAGAGATTTGTAAAGAAGAAGTAACATTACAGACCTCTCTCATCTTTTTAAGTGGAACAACTTGCAGACTCAAATGCCAAATACTTTTTTGCCCCACTGTAGCTGTGTTTAAGCCCACTGGTAATTTGGGTTAATGGTCCTTGGGTTTACTCATGGAGAGGCACAGAATCCATATTCCTTCAAGTCCAGTGTGAAGTTTCCAAGTCAGTGATGATTTGGGGCCATGTCATCTGCTGGTGTTGGTCACTGTGTTTTCTGAAGTCCACAGTCAACGCAGCATCTACCAGGAAATCTTAGAGCACTTCATGCTTCCTTCTGCTGACAAGCTTTATGGAGATGCTGATTTCATTTTCTAGCAGGACTTGGCACCTGCCCACACTGCCAAAGTAACCAAAAGCTGGTTCAGTGACCAGTGTGTTACTGTACTTGATTGGCAGCAAATTCTCCTGACCTGAACCCCATAGAGAATCTATGGAGTATTGTCAAGAGGAAGATGAGAGAGACCAGACCCAACAATGCAGATGATCTGAAGGCTGAGTTCAAAGCAACCTGGGCTTCCATTACACCTCAGCAGAGACACAGACTGATCTCCTCCATGCCATGTCACATTGATGCAGTAATTCATGCAAAAGGAGGCAAAACCAAGAATTGAGTGCATAGGAATGTTTAAAATATCCTTTTTAAATTGATCTTATGTGATACTAAAATGTTCTGAGACAGTGAATTTTGGTGTTTATTATCTGTAAGCCATGGTAATCGTAAATCCAAGAAAAGAAGGCTTGACATATTTTACTATATGTAATCAATCTATATAACATATGAATTTTACTTTCTGAAATGAATGTCAAGAAATATTGAACTTTTTCACAATATTAAATTGATTTAGATGTACCTGTATTTGCATAAATATTGAGACGATTTTTGCTCATAAAATTGTCAGAAGGAAAATGATGGAGACTTCACAAGAAAGTACTGCTCAATATGGGACAGAGCCCACTTTATTTAAGCCCTTAAAAGGGCTTCAAAGCATCTGTGCACCCTCAACTGGTGTATCACACACAGAGCAACTCACAGTGTGCAGACTGCCTTTACCGGGCGAGCCCACCATCCAAACCACTACGCCTTATTCAATCAGTAAAAATGTGTCTTAAAATGGTTCTTGGAAGGTCTTTTTCTCAACTTTGAAGAAATGTGCACTGTACTAACAGAATTTGAGGCTCTTTGAGAATTTGAGAATTTTGAACTCTAGACATTTGACCTTTGTTTACAATGAAGTAGTTGAACCACAACCACTCACACCATCCCACTTCTTGGTGGACAAATGGCTAACATCTCTACCGCCTAAAGCAGGGCCAGACAATGCTCAGCATCAAACTCCAAAAGGGGGAGACATTACTCGAAGATGGAAATACAGACAGAAGCTGATCACTAACTTCTGGAACACCTGGCGCAAGGACTACCTGTTGGAACTGAAGTCAGCTCATTGCTGCGCCCTGTCAAGGTCCACTCCTCTGAAACTGGTGATGTTGTGCCCAGACAAGTGTTAGATGTATTGTTTGATGGTTGCTAATCCACCCCACCAGGCTGCTCGCTCTGCAATGAATTTCCTAGTGATCCCCTTTTGCGAGAAGAACTCCAGTAACTGCTGGTCTTTAATGTTCTTTCAAAGTGTCTTTAAGTCTTGGTTCTTTCAACAATATCATGGTTTGGTAACAGAATTAACAGTTGTTTTGTTTCTGACTGGCTGTGCACAGTGCAACGGCAGATTGCATACTCTGCCTTTTAAACCTCATATCATGGAATGGTGACATGTATGGCTTGTTTTTTTAAATCTTCTGTGGAGGATGTGGCTTTGTCATCTGCAGTGCTCTTTCTATACTCTGAACCTCCTTCTGTAAAAACGTGACTATTTCAGACACCTTCCATTCCTCATCCTCTTTTCTTTGACAGCTATATTCCAGTGCAATATCATCTGGGATCATTTTCAGTAGTATTGGGCAAAGCAGGCCTCCATACGTTTCTGACACTACACCCAGTGATTCGAAACTTCTCATCATACAGCCTCCTCAAAGCATGTACATCAGAGGACCTTTTAACAGGTGTTAGGTTCAGTTGTTTTTTTTTTTAGCACTAATCACCACATCCTTTCTTCCACATCTGCTTTGCAGTAACTCAATTGCATTATTATATTTCTCATATGTCAGTGTCAGCCCTGCTACTGTCTTTGCTGCCTGTCCCATGAGGTATATTTTCAAGTATGTAAACTTTTCTTTTTTACATAGTGCTTCATTTTGGTAAAAACAGCATCATACTGGCTCCAAAACTCCTGCCACATGCTGATGTCTCTGTCAAATTTGTGAATGATTAGCTTGGGCAGCTTTACAGGTGCTCTCTGCGTAAACGAGCTAGCATCACTCACAGTACTGCTCCACTGAGCGAGTCCTCCATTTTCCTTATCATGCGCTTTGCATGACTCTTGGACAACGTGATGCGTTCCTTGTATTCCTCTGAGGCTTCAATCTCCATCTCCAAATCCTCCAGCTCAATTTGGCGTTCTGTTTCGCCATCTAGTTCAAACAAACTGAGTTCTTTAACAGCCAATATTTCCAGCAACGTGCTTAACTGGTCAATGTCCGGATCTGGTTTAGCTAGTCAATCTGATGCACAAGTCTACACTAAATAGTTCAGTCAGTGATGGTAGATTCGCAACTGGACACACAACCCATCTCAGTCCCACAAACACACACACAAACAAACAAACCCCTACAATAAACACAATTAAACAAAACACACTCCAAACACACAGAACAAAACTCCCAGGGGGCCGTGTGCCACCAGCACGTCCTCCCTAAGCCTCAACTCTGCTATAATATTGTGATGACTTTGGGGTTGGGGTTTGCCCTCATTGGCTGCCGCTGCGGTAGTGGGCACGCACGGCATCATGGGAGGGAGTGTTTTGTTCGTGTTGGGGTTGTTATTGTGTAGGTAAATGTGGTGTTTGGCGGGAGGATGTGTGTGTTGTGTTATATGTGTGTGTGTGCGGTCACCATGGACGAAAAGAGTGTCCAATCTGTTATGGTGGCCGGGCACGCTGAGCAGATTTAAGCTTAGCAGGGGTTGTTATGCGCTGCTCTGAAGCAAGAGGGCGCACAGGTTCCTTTGGCCTTTGTAAAGGCCATTAATAAAGGGAATTGGACGCTGTCTGATTTGCACCCAACCCTTGTGTTTGAGTTTCACTCGTAGTGGCTTGGGGCTTCCTTCCAATCTGCTACAATATTTAAGTTTTTTTTTTATTTTATCACATATGATAAAGAGAATCAGGCCATGGTGACCACAGCCTGTTGAATAGCTGAAGTCTTGCATCAAAAAACAAAAGTTCCACTTACAAAACTGCAACAATTTGTATCTTCAGTTCCCAAAAAATTTAAAAAGTGTTATTAAAAAGAAAGGTGAATAGTGGGGATTTTTCAAATTCTGAATATGTTTATACTTACAAAATACATTCAAGTTGTTCTGTAAAAATGTAACAAATCTTTAAGTTGTGCATTTGTCAGTTAAATAAAGGTTTTAAAAAAAGTCATTTGTTAGATAATTTAGTAAAATGAACTGACAGCCAAGAATGAACACATTCATTACTCAAACTTTAATAATGTAGTAAATAAGCATTTCAGCCTCTCTTTATGTGTGACCTTTTTAATATCATGGCAGTCCTTTATGTTTCACAAGGCCTCTGTATGAATCTGTAGGACAGTAGACTAGTAAATTAAGTGTTATTAGGTCGTGTATCTATTAATTATTGAATGGAATAGGAATAGTATTGTATAGAACAAAATCTTTACCAAACCTTCCCCTGGGGATCTACGTAATTGCAGGTTTCACCTCCAGCTCAAACTGGCACACTTCATCCAGCTAATCAAGAACTTGTGAAGCCAATAACTAGAAGCAGCAGGTGGGATTTATTAGGGCTGGAAGGGTCTCCAGGAGGGTAGTTCTCCAGAAGTAGCCTTGATGACCACTGCTATTTTTATTTTAACTTTTTTTACTTAGGGATAAAAACAGTGCACAGGGCATGGTGGCCAAGTGGTAAGGCGTCGGTCTCGTAAACCGAAGATCACGGGTTCAAACCCCGTCCGTGCCTTTGTATCTCACAGATCTATGTTAAATCCTGTGCTAGCCAGGTTCAAGTCCCAGCCTGGGCACCACTGAGGTACCCTTGAGCAAGGTACTGCTCCCCAGGTGCTGTTGATAGCTGCCAGCTGCTCCATGTGTGATGGGTTAAATGCAGAGGACAAATTTTGTTGTGGTGTATTCACAATGATCGGAAATCACTAATCATGAATTCTGTTATGACACATAACAGAAGAAACTGTAAAACTGCATTGACAGAAGTTAAAATGCAGGTTGTCTTGTTCAAATGCAGTTTTTCACTTTTAAACTGTGATGTTTTCAAATCAAAAACTGTATGAAAAACTAAGATGACATTCCATAGCAGGGCCTTGTTAGAAATAATAAATGCATTCTGAATAGACAGATCTGGTTCTAAAACATGACAACACAGAGAATATTTAATCTTCCTCCAGTAAAAGCTCCCAGACAGCAGCAAGATGTTGTAGATTGTTTTGCTCTTTTCCACCATAACTACTTACGAGACACCAATCTTGCAAAAGCAAACACGACAAGTCTGCACCAGCTTTGCCTCTGTCTAAGTTGTGCAGTTTACCTAATACATTTTGAAATGTAGCATTTATCAATAAATGCACAATCATTTTAAGCACGTCTGTGTATTATACAAGATTATCAGCATTAGTGCAATATTAAAGACTTGGGAGAAATATTTACTCTGTCATCCAAAAGCCCTTAATTCTATTCTAGTAATAAAGCAGCGTTTGGATTTCTATCCATTCTTTCTGTATGTTCCCCCTGTCACATTTTTAGCAATACAGATGTTATACTTCCCTCAACCATAGGGGGGCAGTGTTTACCAAGCACAAACAAACAGGCCTGAATGATTCACTCTGCACCCATTAAATCTTCCTGAATGCTCGGTTATATATGCAGCTTTTATATACTTTTTATATACTATACAGCTTTTATGTTCAAATACTTTATGTAAATATTTTGTCCTTATTCTTAATATATATAAGGACAACATATTTAATCTGTATAATATACATGTTGGTGATGCTGAGTTGTTAAATTAGAACCTGTCTATTGTCCCTGTCTGTGTTGCCATTAACTCTTTATAATAAACACAGAGGTCATTTATAAACCTTGACCTGCAAAATTAAAACTGATATATAGAGAATTTACAGCTGTAAGCATTTAAATTAATCCTTCACCCAAAGCCACTAAATACAGATTAGTGGCATAAATCAATTTAATTTAGCAAACAAAAGAATTCAATCTTACAAAAATATCAAGCAGAACCTTCAAAAGGCCATTTCCTGTTGGTTGGAGAAGACAACACCTATGATTTTTTTACACATTCCAAAACCATGGGAATAAATACAGAGCCACTCTTCTGGGAAGGTTTTATTGAGTGAGTTTCAGTGTGAAAATTTGTGTCCATTTAGTCCAAAGAGCATAACAGTGATGTTGGACCAGTGAAGTGATTTTAATCCATTAAGTGATTAAGTCTATTTATTTATATGTGAGGACATATTCTGTGATCCTCGATTCAAACGAGCCAAGTCACTAAATCTTTCAAGACTTTCTCATCATTTTATCATGGTCCATGATTCATGAAGACTGCTCCACAGAGAAAATGAAAGAAGCTGCCTTGAAGGTTCTTAGAAAAGATGACAGAAGTCAAATATTGTTTTGAAAGGCGTTTGGTCAAAGACCAGTGTTCCAGGGTTTGACTCTGCTGTTTTACATTCCAACAGTTGGGATACCAGCTGTAAAATAAGATTCATAAATCCAAATACGATCCCATCACAATACTTTTCTTCATGTGTGAGTTTTAATGCCATCAAGAAAGCCTGAGCTCTTAACACACTGATATCTAACAACAGTTTTCAGATTTACAGATTTTTCCAATTGCTAAAAGGCTGGTTTTATCAAAATACTTAAACATAGTTCACAAAACCACACCCAAACTGCAAAATATCTCATATATCCTGCAAAATTATTTTTTCTCCAACCAACTATACACTGTTGGGTATAATGAAAAACTCTCTCTTTTTTTAAATTTATTTTTTTTTATTTTTTTTTTTTTAAATTTGTCCTTTGCTGACAGTGTGGCAAGCAGCATGGTAATTTTGGTGCCTGTAGTGTCAGTGCAGTTTTGCTCTACAAGAGGGGGAATCTAAGATATTCTTTCTAAACTAGTGAGAGTTTTAGTTGTTCCCCCTTTTGTCAAATAGACTTTATTAATGAATGTCCGGCAACAGAGAAAACACTCTCAGCTTTAATATGCTTTGCCATAATAGTAAAGTAGTTAAAATTGAGAAGGAAATATTTGCAGATACACAAACATGCATTTATTTATTTATTTTTCATCAAACAAGGCAGTGCAACATATGCACAGCAGATATATTTATATTGGAACAAAAATATACTCACAAAAACAGTAAACTGAAAAAGAAAATTGCAGATAATTGCATAATTTGCAAAAAAAATATAGAAAAAAAAAAGAAAATATTTCGGCAGCATCTTGTCTCTCAGCTGGGTCTGGTCACAATGCCTCGTCCACATCACAGGCAATATCTTCACTAGCTAGACATCGAGGGAGGAAGCGCTTTGAGTGACTTATACATCAATTTCATACTCTGAACAGGAGGCATGCGCACAAAGGGCTGCCGGTCGTATTCCTTCCACTGCCACGCAGAGAAGAACTCTTCTATCGGTTCAGAAATGGTGGGAGGTGATGCATGACAAACTGGGTGATCAGCAAACCAATTTTGGACTGGGGCTGCATGATGAACACTCACATTGTCCCATACTACATACATACTTTCTTTGATGGTCTGCATCATTCAAATGCTCTGGTGGTACGAGAATGTTTTGAAGTCTGTCCAAATGTGAGAATATATGTGTCGCATGGTCTAAGGTTGGCATGACGGTGGAGGACACCATGCGTATTAGAGATGGCAGCGCACATTGTGATGTTCCAACCACGTTGGCCAGGAATATGTATAATGGCTCTGTGGCCAATGATGGTTCTTCCCCTTGTTCTGGTCTTTGCTAGGTTGAATCCAGCATCATCTATGAAGATGAACTCATGTGGGATTACATGAGCTTCCATTTCCAGTACTCCCTGTTATATTATCCAGAACAATGGGAAACAATGTTGTGTGTAATATGCTGCAGTCATATGTACTCACATCCACATATGCTCATCTGAGGTCTTTGTTTCTTTGAGAGTTTCTCTCAAAAGGCTCCTAATGAAGTTGATTTGCTTTCACCTGAGAATGTGTAGCCAATGAGGACAGACTGACTCGTTGAATGTGGTGTTGTCTTGAATGATGTGGCTTTGAATTTCTCATAATCTGATTTCATTATTTTCCTAAGTTTACAATGGCAGTTGCTTGTACCCGGTGAGCATTTGGCCTCTTCCTCCACTATGGTTGCATCTCTCAATTCTTTAGAAAAACAAAAAACTAAAATACAGGGCTTGAACAATGCAGCCTAAAGATATTTCCCCCACAGTCGAGTAAATTGGACTTGTACAGTTAGTGTCTGACATCAGCCATTCATGAAGTACACAGGTGTCACCAAACTGATCCACCATGAATTTTGGTCACATACCTGTACCCCAGTCTTAGTGTCCAGGCGACAGTAAAACGTCTGAAGTTGGGCTACTCTCTCTTTGCCTCTCGCATTGTCAGCCCATGGTTGATGACATGATCAACTACGGTTGTTGTCTTCTTCACCCATGACCTCCTCTACCAGCTCTAACTCTAACTCTCTCACTCTCCCTCCCCCCCTCATCCTCCCCCTCCCGCTTCCTCATCCTCTCTCTGCAACATCTTCCTTCTATCTTGTTGTTGTAAATGAAAAGGTGCAAATAATTGAAATAATTGTGCTATGCATGTCATTTTAATGTGCTAGCATAGGGGAAAAAACTTTAATGTAATAATCCAAAATGCTAAATTTTTACTTCCTCCCTTTGTTTCCTTTCGATAAATAGTACTTTTAAATGGCACTTAAGAAAAGGAGAAACATAGAACAAACAGAATGTGGAATGGTATATGTGTGTGTATGGTGTATGGTGAAGAAGTCCTTAGAGAAGTGTGTGTGTGTGTGTGTGTGTGTGTGTGTGTGTGTGTGTGTGTGTGTGTTTGTGTGTGTGTGTGTGTGTGTGTG
>JBBIGC010000145.1:12963163-12974102 GCA_037576955.1 Lepidarchus adonis
CGGTGCATTGCCAAAGCTAAGGGAGGAGTTTATTATTCTTGTAAGAGTTACAATTACTTTGGTAATATTTGTTTTAAAAAGTGTGTAGGTAATGAATCTAAGATGCATTTAAATGAATTTGATGAAGAAATTAGTGATTAGAGATCGGATTCTTCAAGGGGTGTAAAACAAATTAATTGTTGATCTAGGATAACAGAACAGTGTGAAGTGTTAATTATTGGATTGTCTGGATTTAAATTTGCAGACTGAAAATTTTAAAATATTTTTTTTATTTTATTATTTTAAAAAGTTCATAAAGTCATTGCTTCTTAATGTTGGAGGTATGCTTGTTCTCATAGCAGCCTTACTTTTGGTTAATTAACCTATAGTACTAAATAAAAACGTAGGGTTATTATTGTTAACTTTAAAAAGGGTGGAGAAATAGATTGTTCTAGCAGCTTTTTTGTATCTCAGGAGACTTTCGCTCCGTGCTAGTTTAAATACTACCAAATTAGTTTGACGTCATTTGCGACCTAGACTGTTTCAGTGTACATGTGTATTTGTTCTACCAGGGAGCTAGGATACAGGACAGAATCGATTCTAAGCATTCAGATACTTGATCGAGTTCTGAGGGGTCTGACGTTGATCCAATCAAGGTCAAAGGCTCAGGAAGATTAGAAATACAATTCTGAGCAGTAAATGATGTGAGTTTGCACTTAAAGTGATATTGTGGTGAGGTATATGTGTTATTTCTAAGATGCAGCTTAAATGAAATAAGATAATGGTCTGAGATCACCAGTGTGAGTGGATTTATGAGCCTCTGGTTAACCCCTACTGAATATATACCTACTGATATAAATGCTACTCTGAGAGGATCATTGAGGCTAATTTGAGATAAAATCAGCAAATTCATTCAGAAATTCTGAATACAGCCCTGGGAATCTTTGAAGGACTGTTAGTGGAACTGACTGTGAAGATGAGGTTACGAGTGGTTACGAGTAAAATGTCAGTATGGAGATAAATATTTTTGGCCAGATTTTTGTGTGACATTTAAGTTATCACTATAAATAACTGCAACACCTCATCTGCCAGACAAACGAGGCTGGTATAGATAACCATATCCAGGGGGACTCGCCTCCTTTAGTGCTACATACTCATTAAGTTTGGTCCAAGTTTCTGTTAGACACAGTATATAAAACTTCCACTTCCACTAAAACAGTCTCCATGTGGAATCAAACACCACTCCAGACTCTTCTCCTTTGTTATTCCTCTTCAGACACATCAGAACTGCAGAGACTCTCTCTACCTTCAAGAAACACCTCAAGACTACCTCAACATCTAAGCCCGGAGACACACACAATCAATCTGCAGAATTGTTTCCAGAAGAAAATTCCCACTTATTGTTCATAGTAAATGCTACAGATATTTAATTTAATGTATTAGAATTATGCCTTAATTGCTTTTACTGATAAGGAGGGATGTTCTATACTCCTTTTAAGCACCCCTGAATAGTACTATAGTTCATGTTGTAACATCTGCTGTCTATGTTTAATGTAACTGACTAATCTGAAGCACTTAATGACAAAGAAGAATGTCCTGGACTCTTTTAGCTCTATTTAATAGTAATAGTTCATGTGGTTCATGCTGTAGCACCTGCCATCTGTAATAGACTTGCTTATAAGCACTTAATGATAATGTATTATGTATTATACTCTTTCTAGCCTCTGACACTGTTATGTTGTAGAACATGTCATGGTTGTAGCACTTGCACTGTATTAAATGACTAAGAGAAATGTATTGAACTTCTTTGAAGCACTCACACAGATGGTCCCAAACACACATCACCAATGTGATTGGTGGGGACACGATGTGCATTCAGGGGATGGTCCTCTTAAACACATAATGCCAATGTGATTGTTTTTTGCATTTTCCTGCTGATGTGTGGATGTGTCAACTTTTGTTAGAACCAAAAAGATGAATGTTAGTTGAAAAAAAGGTAAAGACAGACCTCTCAGCAGTTTATTTCTGTTACTGAGAGAAAACGCCATTTGTTTGGCTTCTTAAAACAGAAACAAGACATCTAACAGTAGTTTAGTTCTATCAGATTTGCAATTGTTTCTTGATTCTGTCATGGAAATCATTGCATGTACCCAGGAACACTTTCAGAAACCAGTTCCCACAGAACACAAAACCTGCTGTCCCATTCACAAATGCAGGTTCTCTGTTCTCTGTGCAAAGAAGAAGAAGCCATGAACATGATTTTGAAACGCTGATGTCTTCAGCATATTTCAGCAAGACAATGCTGAATCACAAATTGGCTTCATAACAGTCCAGGTGCTGATATGATTTGACTGCAGTCCAGAAATTTTTCAATTGAAAACATTTAACACATCATAACAGAAAAAAAATTACAAAGAAGACGAACGGCTAGAATCCAATATATGAAAAGAATGGGGAAAATGTATCTCCCAAAAGTCGAGCAAATAGTCTCCTCAGTTCCCAGATGTTAATGGACTGTTGTTAAAAGAGAGGTGATGTGTTAAACATGGTCATGTCTCAGCTTTTTTGAGCTGTGTTGCATCAAATGCAAAATGTCTTTATTTTCGTACAGTGAAGCTTTTACTTCATTTAAACGTTCGACATGCTTACTGTTAATATAATATGGTGATTTAATGAGATTTGCAGATCATTTTACACCGCATCTAAACTTTTTTGGGATTAGGGATTGTGTGTGTACAGCCGACTGTAGCAGGTCGCGGTTCTCTCTCCAAAATTCGTGATTTTTATTCTGAACGTGAACTTTTTTCCACCCGCGTGGTGACCCGCCCCCTCACACGGATACCCGCCCTGGTTGGTGGCGCTAAGCCCCGACCCCTGCGCGCGCCGCCTCTATAAATCACTTCAGACTGACCGCGGGCGGAGAAACGCGCGCCACTTGTTGCTCCGCGCGCTGTTAGTCCCGGAGCCAGGAACCTGCTGCTCCGCGAGCGCACGCGCTCGCCGTCTGGTGTGTCGAGCAGCGACGATGAACTCAATGGAGGCGCAGCTGCAGCACGCGGCGCCCCCGCATCCACACCATCACCACCATCACCCCGCCCACCCCGCCGCCCTGCAGCCACTGCCCAAGAGCGCGCACGAGTCGCCGGACGTGGCCACGTACTGCGACGGCTTCTCCTACCACCAGCAGGGCGTGGCGCCCTACGGCCTGAGCGAGTACGCGCCCGCCGCGAGCCCCTATCTGTGGCTCAACGGGCCGCCCGCGACCCCGCCGCCGCCCCCCTCCGCCTCGTCATACCTGCATGCGGGCGGCGGACCGGGCGCCCCCACGGCGCCACTTATGTCTTCCTACGGCGCACAGAGGCCGTACCTGAGCGGAGCGCCTGACCTGGGGTGGCTCTCCGTGGCCAGTCAGGAGGAGCTCCTGAAGCTCGTGCGCCCTCCCTACTCCTACTCAGCGCTGATCGCCATGGCAATCCAGAGCGCGCGCGAGAAGCGCCTGACGCTCAGTCAGATTTACCAGTACGTTGCGGACAACTTCCCCTTCTACAAGAGGAGCAAGGCGGGCTGGCAGAACTCCATCAGACACAACCTGTCGCTTAACGACTGCTTCAAGAAGGTGCCGCGCGACGAGGACGATCCAGGTGAGCAAGGTTGGAAGAGAGGGGGAGAGAGAGAGAGAGAGAGCGCGCTTCAGATATGCCCCTTGCTGACTGGTCATTCATAATGAAAACAAGTGAAAATGTAATAATATACACTAGTAGATTTATATAAATAAAGAGAGGGGGGTATTAAAGAGAAAACGAATGTATATATGTATGGAAATATATAAATAAATATATATCTAAGACGCTAATTGCCACTAACCCAGCTGACCTTAAGCTTCAGGTTGGGAATGATTACAAACGTACAAAAAACTGAATCACTTTTGAAGAGTTGTGTGTATATAATACACATGGAATAGATTGTTAAAACCGGAATAATGTAGCTACATACAATGTAATGTAAAATATATTAATAACTATTAATAATAATATCTATCTATCTATCTATCTATCTATCTATCTATCTATCTTTCTTTCTATCTAGCTATCTATTCGAAATGAAACAGCCTTTTTAATATCCAGACTCATAAATGTGTGGCAAAAAGATGTTTCCTCCCTAATGCAGCTTGTGCCATTGTTTGTAAATTCTAGTGCATTTTGTGAATTTATTTAGACCAACAATCGTTCTTTCTTTAAGCTAAATTAGTTTACTTTTATTTTGCTCACTTGCTTTTTTAGGACTGCTTACCTGTGCTATTTACTGTTGTTATTATTATTATTAGTACTATTGATTGCTTGTTTGGATCATTAATATATCTATCGATTAGATTATTGGATGATTGACTGACTGACTGACAGGTGGCTTTTCTACAGGAAAAGGAAATTACTGGACTCTGGACCCGAACTGCGAGAAGATGTTTGACAACGGAAACTTCCGGCGGAAGCGGAAGCGCAGGTCGGACACAGGTAGCGGCTCTAAGGCCGACGAGGGTCGTTCTGCGGCGACTATGAGTGGCTCTCTCTCTCCCTCCCTGCCCGCTCCCTCTCCTCCTGAAGCGGACGCGGCTGGTGAAGCTCCGCGCGGCCCCACCGCGCCCTGTCTGGCGGGTTTCTTCAGCACCCTAGCCGGACTCTCCTCCAACTCGTCCTCCTCCCCCTCTTCCTCGGCGGTCAGACACGGCTCCCTCGGACTTCTCAGTGAGCTCTCCAGCCGCAACATAGGGGCCTATCAGCACGAGCACGCGCCCGCGGCAGAGCATCATGAGAGCGCGCACCCGGCCAGGGGCGCGCATCACGGCGCGTTCACAACGGGGGTGCAAAGTGCGGGACACTTCAGCGGACATTTTTACAACGGCTTTAGCGTGAACAGCCTCATCTACCCGCGCGAGGGCACGGAGTTATGATACATCATCGGACACGGGGGCGGGGTAGGGAAGGTGGGGGTCGTAAAGAGCGGTCCAGCACTGTGCGTCATCTACTGCTTATTTCAGAGCCAAGAGAGAGGAGAGGAACCAGACTATAGGGCTGTCGATATATACCAGCACTCTCAAAAACTTGCCTCGGATGTATGGTTATAGGAAAAAGAATAGCTTTAGGACCTTATGCAGAAGTTATTATAGCTTTCTAAAAGCGCTTTTACAAGTTCACATATCTCATTCATAGACTCTCAAGATTCTTTAGAGAACCAGAAGAGGTTATTTTATGGCATCTCCAAAAAAGCGTTTTTGGGACGTTTATTTGTAAGAGTGAAAATGAGCACAAGATATGTGTGCTGAGATGATCTCAGTTCAGTGTGTGGCCTCCACTGTTTAATTTTTTCACTGCAATAAAACACTGAAGGTCCTTGATGGAAATGTGGATTCAGTTCCACCTGAATAATGTAGAATACACGAGCACAGTTTATGTCTTGCTTACTTACTTCTTCTACTAAATATGTCATATTTTATTCCTGTGGAACTGATGTACACATTTCCGTTGTCAACTTCAGTTTATTTAATGAATTTCTTAATTTAGATGCATTGCCCTTAATCACAGCACAACGAAAATCAGTAATGATGAACATCTGAGGGGAATTTGGACAATTGAATGTTGTTTATTTGTTCATTTACCACAGAAGTGAAAATGCAAAATGCTGTTTGTAAACCCTGACCGTGGAGAACCCATGTCCTACATATTACTGTGTTCTGCTCTAACACACTGATTAACACCATCAGCTTATTAATGCTCTTCCTGAGCTGTTAGAAGAAAAGAGAGCGGGGGTCCTTCAGAACCAGGGGACAGCACCTAATGACACCAGCTGATGGTGTTGAACGTGATTGGTCCGTCTCAGATCGCCTCTTTATCCCCACTCTGTTGTTGTTGTGTATTTTCTATGTGTAAATTATATACAGGTATTTTTTAAACTATTTATATTAAATTATGTATTTTTACAGTCCATTTTAGAAGAAGAAGCTATATTTTCTATTTGGATGATAGTAAGTTATGAACAGAGATGTATTCTTCTTCACACACTCTTAAAATTAATGTTTTCTGAATGGTCCTTACTTTGCACACGAAGATCAAGCTCTGAACAATGTATTTCATTTGTGCGCAACCTCTTGACACAGTTTAACCATGTTTTCAGTGTGGAACATCTTCCAAGAAGGTTCATTGATGAATCATCTATTCATGTTATTTTAGAGAGGAATAAAGAAGGTTCTTCTCTGGCATCACTCCAAAGAACCTTCTTTTGGCACCTTTATTTTTAAGAGTGTAAGATGCCACTTAGTGCCACCAACTCAGCTGACCTTCTCCTTCAGGTTGGCAATGAACATAAAGTGCAAAGAACTGAATCCCTTTTGAAAAAAAGGAAAACTTCAAGACGTCTTCTCTTAACTTTATAAAGTCTTTGAGTCATTTTCTTATTTTTATCTGCATAGATGTTTTCTTTATAGAATTCTTTTATACTTTTTATAGATGTAGAATATTTTTTATCTAAACTGCAGTTTTTAGATGTTTTATCTTCTCATTTCAGCTATAAACATCTTCAACTACAGCCTTACTATGCAAATATCCCAAATACAGAAACACACTTAATAAATAAGTGACATTATCACTCTGACTTTTACAGAAACTGGATCAGTATTTTCATTTGTTGGGGGAGGGAGTGTGTGAAATGCTGGTGGAATGAAAATATGTGAGAAAAATGGGCAAGATCAGTTTAGTATGTCATCTTTGACATGATTTATAGGGTTCAAATTAAAATTGATTATGAAGGAGCAGATATTCAGATTCAGCTGCAAGTGATACAGTGATGAAACTCTTCGACTGGTTCCACCCTGTGAGGAGAAATGTTCACAGGATGATTCATAGATAGCTTTAACTAGTTGTATGTACTGAAATATCCCCTCTTTATTCTAACTATCATCATTATCGTCTCTACTATTATTATCCTCTTATTTATCACACAGGAGGCACTAGGTAAAGGATGCTTATGTCTATAACGGTGTCCATCTCCGGTCAGGGAGGGTGAAGGTCCAGCACAGTTAGGTGATTTCCCTGCTCAAGCACAGCTGCTTCAACTGAGTTTGTCTGAGGAGGGGGACTACCAAACTGCTGGACCGATTTTGGGTCCTCCTGGTCTACATGATGGATGGATGGATGGATGGACGGACAGGGAGATGGGTGGACCTTTCTAAAGCCACTCTAATGAAACATGTTGAGACTAAATTCTCATGTCCTGTTAACCCTGAGACATGGATGTGATCTCACTCAGGCTCTCATCACCATTTAATCTCTTGTCCTACAAACACACATGTATGAACAGGCCACTTTCTGCTTGTGTGATGATCGTTATTTTTGCATAGATCTGGACCTTTGGTACCATTTTTGGCAGATTGCATTTTGATACTGTGTTATATGGTCTGAGAAAGAGAGAGAGATGTATTCTCTCTGGTGTAGGGCCAAACCCTCAGCACAGATAGCATGGATAAAGCCTCAGTCTTATTACAGAGACCCTCAGAAACAATGCCATTATTGTTCTGCGTCTGTCATGCCAACCCTCGTGTACCAGAGTAGCCAAGCTATGGAAAGAGAGAGGGAGAAAGAGAGGATGAGAAAGAGAGAGAGTAAGAAATGAAGGGGCTACCTTGCTCTTTTGTCTTGCCTTCTTTAGGACTGTTTGCATAAATGCTGGGAACAACCCAACTGGTCGTTTGGAGATTAAGAGAAAACTCTCAGTAAGAAATTCCCTGAATCAGAAGGGCAGTGCCACCCAGGAGATGGCGGAGAAGTAGAGGGTTCCATGAAGAGAGAGAGAGAAAAATTGGTTCACAAAGGCAGTGTCTAACATTTACCTCACAGGAAGACTCTCCTCAAAGTAAGGATTACACTGTGGAATATCCCCATCATTACTCGTCTGCCCCCACCCCCGGCTCCGCAAGGCTCTAACATACTACTAGCGCAAACAGCTTGGGGAACTGCTGGTTCTCATTTAACCAGTCGCTCTGAGGTATTTATTAGATATGTGTTAGACTCAGGCCGTTACAAAACATGTTACATTGATCACAGTTTCTTGTCAACATTCATTTCATGCACCTACAGCAACGCAGGGAAGGTAGATTTTCTTCTTCTGTATAAAACATTCTGCCATAGCAGTAATCACAGAACTGGCGCTGTGTAGTGGCATCTAATCTTTTTTGTACAGACAGTGTGCTGGGCCTCTTTTTCCACCGAGCCCTTTGGTTCACTGCCAAAATGTGAAGTCGTCAATTAGCGAGGACCCAAGCAGGCCAGCGAGGCTGACCTTCAGCACCTATTTTTGCATCCCCTCCATGCTAAGCTGTCAAAGGCTTGTCCCGGGACGACCCTGAGGCCCTCTCTGCATATTTTTGAACCCCAGAAAGTCAGCACCAGTGCACAGGACAGTCACATTATTCCTCTACCTGATGATTTGTAAGGTACACAACTACACCTGAGATCAGGTCGATGTGTTGAGATATACTGAAAAAGACAGTTACATGTATGAGCATTTTAACCCACCTCTGGTGTCTGACACCTGTAAATGTAAGATTCCTACCTTCTTACTTTACTTGGAGGCTCTAAATGTTTTTGCATTCTGTTGAACATGTAGAAAAATTGAGAAAAAAATAAACCATGTTAAAAATGCATTTAATCTAAGCGTATTTAAAAATAAGGCCAGGAATTGTTTTCTTTTTGACTAACTTGAGGCTATATCATCTTTTCAGTTGTCATGTATTAGTCTGCACTCTAGACTATGGGGCCTATTACAGAATATGGCAGCAGTAATCAAGAGCTTTAATACTGTTTAGTTAATTGCAAGCCAGGTCTCAGTGTTAAATAATCTTTAGCTGTTATTTAAAATTTCTTGATTTTAACCATACAAAACATCTTATAGTGTCCCTGTGTATGTGTGTATGCGTGTGTATTTTGCTGGATGCAGCACAGAGATGCTCCTCCAGCCTGCTGTAAGCGAGCTGGTACACGTTTGAGAGGAGGGAAATATGAGAGCTGTGGAGTGAGTGATAAAGGGCTGTAATTAAAGTATTACGTCGCTTTCCTAATGCTAAGCACTGAGTAACGGCCCACCTCAGCACAGCACAGCACTGTCTGGACCTGAGACAGACCCCCACACCTTACGCACACACACCCACCCACACACACACACACACACACACACACACACACACACACACACACACACCATGCATTATGCCTTTTGGAACTGGGTCCAATTTTCTTGTACCTGCTGCAGCATAAACATCCCTGTACTTACCAATAAGTGTATTCAAAGTGGTGATCTTACACTGCATTGCTACAGTATCTGTGCTAAAAACAAACTTTAAAAATAAAATAATACTAAAGCATCCTTATTTTATCTTGGTCTTTTCAGCAAAAAAAACTGAAAGAACATCACTTCATAGCATTCCACTTGTAAAACGAATGATTCAATATTCACAACCTTCACCAAATGTGACACCTTAAACTATCAGGACCTGTTGACAAGCTCACGGTCCTGTTCATCGTAGACCTACACACCTTGTATAATAAGTATGGAAGGATCCAGTGCACAACAAGAAGTTATAAAACGAGTAGCAGATTAATAAAGCCACAAATTATGAGGATAAATGAGTTTCAGCAGGAAGAGTTGTGGTTAAATTAAGCCCTGAAATGCTTTTGATCACTGCCTAACCTCAGAAAACATTTCAGTATGTTTTCCTCCCTTGATCTTGCCACTTATTAATACCCAAGCAGAGTGATGACTGAAAATATCACACAGGCAGTGCAGCTTCCATGAAAAGTGCTGTTACTTCAGTTGGTATTGAGAGCTGTGACGAATCACAGAATGACACTGAGTAAAAGTTAATTAAGGTAACTCTGAAAGGTGCAATTCTCTCCTTAGGAGAGATTACGTTAGATTCAGCTTTATTGTCATTGTACAGAAAATTCAAAGCCAATGAAATACAGTTAGCATCTAAAGTGATGCTGTGTTACAGTTTGTATTGTAGTGTTATAGAGTATTAAGAAGAGTGTATATCGATTATAGATGTGTACAGTGTATGAAATATGTAATAAATAGCAGTAATGTGAGCAGAGTTGAAGAGGGTTGTATGGACAGTACAGATAAAAATACAGTTGTATGTATAAACATATGGAAGTTAAAGGAATATGCAGTTGATGAATGCACAATATAGACAACGGTCTGTGCAAAGTGAGTAATCAGCCTTTATAAATAAGCCTATAGAGGTTAAACCATTACTTGATGAAGTAGAAGTATAATGAAGCCATCAGAACTGTATATGTAACCAAGTAAATGTAACTAGTGATTACCCATCTCTGCATTGGGGCCGCCCATGTTACTTAGATGTGGTAACAGATTGTATATCCCTAACCCTAACCATAACCATAAGTTAATGTTGCCCCTGTTGGGCAAAAAAACAGCCCTTAAGGGCAGGAGGTGAGTGATAGTTTCATTGGCTTTTTGGACAATCCGTTTTGAGCAACACTTCACAATGGAGAAGAAAGAGGAAGAATATCTCTCAGCAGGAAGTAGTGGGGTCTAAGTGTGTGTGTGTGTGTGTGTGTGTGTGCTCATCTGTTCTGTGTGTATATGCGTGTGCGGGCCTTAGTTAAGTGGTTGCGTTACCTCTCATGTGGAGTGAGTGAGTTGGGGGCGAGTCAGGGCGGGTCAGCAGCGGCCAAGGTGTCCGTCATTATTTTTACGCCTGTCTGATCTCATGAGGTCGCTGTGGAAACGGTCAGTACAGAATTGGGGGAGAGTCAAACACACTCAGCAGCTCTCCTCCACAGGATTATGATCAACAAAGCAGAGCTCACACCTGCAAAGAGAGAGAGAGGGGGAGAGAGAGAGAGAGAGAGAGAGAGAGAGAGAGAGAGAGAGAGAGAGAGAGAGAGAGAGA
>JBBIGC010000145.1:13034314-13053360 GCA_037576955.1 Lepidarchus adonis
GTGTGTGGGAGAGAGAGAGAGCGAGAGAGAGAGAGAGAGAGAGAGAGAGAGAGAGAGAGAGAGTTTATTTGACTGACAAAAAGTGCCAAGAAAAATGTAAGTGTTTTCACCGACCAACCTAAGTGTATTTTGCAAATATAAATGTAGAATTTTACAACTGTAACTCAGTCAGGCAAGTCGAGACTGACATGTTTATCATTGTGTTACATTATCATTTCTTTTAATTACAATTTTTAATCTTTTGGGTGAGGAACTGAGAACTAACAGAATGTCTGTCTAGACTCAGGTTTTGGGTTGCAAGTAGTGATTATAGCAACTGTATCCAAGATTTGAATGTAGTACATATACTCAGACTTCTTTATGATTTTGAGGTGGATTAGCTGAATTATCATACAAACACCTTAATATCCACAGTGGACTACTTCGAGAGTTGCATGTTGAAAGTCTGGACAATTGCCCTCACAGTCCTCACCCAGACATTACTGGTAATATACTTCAAACAAGCATCATATGCAAAACAGCCCAAAATTATCCTAGAACTAGGAGCTGTGTGTAAACATCCAAAACAAGAAGAGAAAAACTATTAACTAGTTTTAAAAAATACTGCTGTGATACCTGCCAAAGGGGGTGCCACTAAGTAGTGATCATGCAGGGTACCTAGACTTTCCTTTTTTTACTCTAAAATGTTGTTAAATAAAAATAATAATTTATTTTTGGTTAACATATTGAAAAGAACATTTAATCTCAACCTTTATGGATTTTCATCTTTTAACTATTCATTTTACCAGTGGTGAGCAAACCTTTTCCATGCCACTGTACATTAGTGCTGCAACTAACATCTATTTTCATCATTTAAATTATCTATTGAATATGTTTTAATTGATTAATTAATTAATCTAATAAAAAACAAAACATGTATTCTCACACTCTCACTATGTCTTACTCATGCTCACCTCACCCCCCACCCCCCCCAAACAATTTTTTCTTAAATATGCTTGTCATGTATATTAAAAATAAATAATTAAAAAAATAAATATTAATATTATTATTAATATTAAAATACAATAAATGTAAATTAATGAGAACTTGATGCTGTAAGACTACTATAGATTTTCATGGTCTTTAAATGGTTTTCTATACCTCCACCTGGTTTGCCACATTTAGAAGTTTTCGTAGTTAAAGTGACACAACCAGCTGCATTACCAAATTTATACACTGAGCAGCCATAACATTAAACACTAATTGGGACAAGTGAATGACATTACTTTTCTCAGTCATCCTGTCAAAGAGATGAAGCACATTAGACAGAACATTTAGTTCATGAAGCAGGGAAATTGGTGAGTGTAAAGATCTGAGCCACTTTTAAAAGTGTCTTCTTGTGATGTGTAGACAACCTGAGTCAGAACTTTGCCAAAACAGCAGGTCTTGTGGACTGTTCCAGGTAGTAGTTACCTACGTACCAGTCATGGACACCCAAGGCTCATTGATGCACATGAGGAATGAAGACTAGCCTACTGTATTGATATAATGGCAAGGATTGAAAGGTATCAGAACACACAGTGCACCACAGTCAGTGCTGTTTTGGTGTTATGATGGAGCTCTACACAGTATTGGACAGGTGGTGTAGATTTTTTTTGGCTGATCAGTGTATGTGTCTGTGCAGGTTTTTGAGTTACCTTTGAGGTGCATAGAATGCATTTCTCAGTGTGTTTATTGTGTGTGTATTATGTGGTGTGTTTTTTCAATGTATTTGAGTGTATGTGTTGTGCGTGTGTATGTGTGTGTTCTCAGAGCAGAGGGAGCGAGATGAGCAGGAGGAAGGGAGTGAAGACCGTGAGGAGGGTCAGGACTCTCCTATCCCATCAGGAGATGACATTCATCTCTACGGCAACCAGACACACCAAGGAGGGACAGGTCAGTTTGTGTGTGTGTGTGTGTGTGTGTGTGTGTGTGTGTGTGGAGCTGGACCCAGAGCTGTTGATTAGCTGCTGAGATGCTCAGGTTAGCAGGTCAGTTGTTGCCAAGGCAACATTCTCAGGTGCAACGTGATTAGGTGGTGACACCTCAAAACCCACACATGGTGATGGGTCAGCCACTGTCATTCAAACATCCAGAATGGAGAAAAAAACAGCCCAACAACAACAGTGTGATAGTGAGTGGAGCTCAAAATTAGAATCGGAGAATGAGGAGAGACCTTTTACAGCTATCAGAATGTTTTAGTCTTCAGAGGCAAGGGTGAATTTAAAAGGGCAAACATTCATGCCTCATACACATAGTTTTTAAAGAACTTGCAGACAGCAAGGTCTGTACTACTGAAAGCTCAGAGACCATTATCTGAGATCTCTTGTTTTTAAGCTAATTAAGTAGAAAGTTAAGCTGCTGCTGGGTAACTTGTTATTGGAGCTGCTACTGCAGAGTTGTCACATGTGTGAACAAATACAGCTAAGAGAAAGAATGAATCATGACAGTTCTATTAAGCTTACACAGTTACACAGCTGTATTAGGCTTATACAGAAAATACCCAGGCTACAGCATATGGCTTTTCTTATGTATTCAAACTGCTTTTTCTACATTCTTTCTGGAGATGTGAACTGCCATTCATAATAAATATATTTGTTCTGACAGCATGAAAAGGTTATATTTATATCATTAACCTTTTAAATTAATTCCATCAAAATGATTAATGGTTAGAAGTGATAATTGTGATAATTTTTTGTACAATAAACTTTTTATTATTATTTAATATTGTTTTGGAAAAATTATAGAGTACCATGCAAATATCATTGGTCATCTAAAAAGCTAGATGCCTGGGTAAGTAAAATAGTATCAGAGCAAATACAAATTTGATGTCTGTCAGTGTGTTTAGCTGAACCATGTTGAAACCCGTGCTCTAGGAAGCCTTAAAAATTTACTTTTCTAACTTAATTTTTGTTATGCATTTGTGTTTTTAGTTTGCTGTGCAGCATTGCATTTTCCTAGATGGAAAGTACTTTTTGTCAAAACAATTTTTGCTATTTTTCTGTAAAAAAATCTTTGATTTATCCTGAAGTGAATCAGTTTTATTATCATCAATGGACAGGGTATGTTCCTGTCTTACTGCTGTAACTAGCTCTGTTCACACAAATATGCTCAGTTCAATTTTAAAATTCACTTTTCTGCTTCAGCAAGTCCTGCACAGAATTAAATATGCTCATATCATCTCAAACAGGGTTTGTTCACACGTTGTCTCATTGGAGCCGACATGTCGTCAGCCCCAGAACATAGCTGTCAACACTCATCTAGATTAAAAACACAATCCACTCCTCTGACACACTGCATCCCAAAAAGATGAAGTTTACATGTATGTGTTTGTGTGAGACCTTAATGGGGGTCAATTTCTAGAGACAACATTTTGGGAGGATGTTTACCCGTTGCCAAAGTTGTGAACACCCAATGTCGGCTGGAAGACTCTTATTCTAATGACTAGAATACTGCCCATTTTTGATTGCTGTTATTAATCTGGTACAGATATTGTGGTGTGAAAAAGTGTTTGACCCCTTCTTGATTTTTTTGCTTTTTCCATGTTTGTCACACTTAAATGTTTCAGACAAACAAATCAAAATTAAATATTAGTCAAAGACAACACAAGTAAACACAAAATGCATTTTTAAGTGAAGGATTTTATTATTAAAGGAGAAAAAAATCCAAACCTACATGGCCCTGTGTAACAACGTGATACAAAAAGTGAGTTCAATACCTCTAGCCACAACTAGGCTAGATGTCACAATAGACCCCACAACAACATCTAAAGAACTTCAGCCCTCACTTGCCTCAGGTAAGGTCAGTGTTCATGACTCCACCATAAGAAGACAATGAGCAAAAATGACCTGCATGGCAGAGTGCCAAGATGAAAATCTACTGTTGAGCAAAAAAGAACATTAAGGCTTGTATCAATTTTGCTAGAAAACATCCAAGACTCTGTGGACTGATGCGGCAAAGTTAAACTTTTTAGAAGGTGTGTGTCACATTTTTTTAAAAATCATGCCAACAGTAAAATATGGTGGTGGTAGTGTGATGGTCTGGGGCTGTTTTGCTGCTTCAGGACCTGGAAGACTTGTTGTGATAAATGGAACCATGAATTCTGCTGTCTACCAAAAAAAAAACAAAGGAAAATGTCTGGCCATCTGCTTGTGACCTCCAGCTGAAACGAACTTGGGTTCTGCAGCAGGACAGTGATCCAAAACTCACCAGGTAGTCCACCTCTGATTGGCTGAAGAAAAACAAAAGACTTTAGAGTGGCCTAGTTAAAATCCTGACCTCAATCCTATTGAAATGCTGTGACATGACCTTAAAAAGGTGGTTTATGCTCAAAAAACTTCTAGTGTGGCTGAACTACAACAGTTTTGCAAAGATGAGTGGGCCAAAATTCCTCCACATCGCTGTAAAACAGTGGTCCCCAACCCCCGGGCCACGCACCGGTATAGGGTCATTTGATACCTGGCCGCACAGAAAGAATGAATAACTAACATTGTTTTTATTTGATTTATTATCCAAATCTGAACATTGTTGGGTTTTTTTTAAAAATGACTGAATTTCTTCATTACTTCAATCTATGACTCAATTTTGACGCATGTTTACGCTTTACCATAGCGACCAGAGAGCATTAGGAGGCTGAGAGGAGGATGTTACTCTCAAGGTTGTTGGTGCATTTTAGGAGGTTGCTGCTAATAAAGTTACATAATTACACAGTGGATTCACCTTAAAACTGTGAAAACATTCTGTGAAAATATTGTCTGACATTAAACCGGTCGCAAAAAAGGTTAGGGACCGCTTCTGTAAAAGACTCGTTACAGTTATCACAAACGCTTGATTGCAGTTGTTGCTGCTAAGTGTGGCCCAACCAGTTATTAGGTTTAGGGCGCAATCACTTTGTCACACAGGTCCATGTAGATTTGGATTATTTTCTCTCCCTTAATAACAAAATATTTCCCTTAAAAAACACATTTTGTGTTTACTTGTGTTGTCTTTGACTAATATTGAATATTGTTTGATGATCTGAAACAATTAAGTGTGACAAACATGGGGGGAAAAAAGAAATTAGGAAGGGGGGAAACAGTTTTTCACAACACTGTATGTAATAGTTTTAAGTTTATAGTTTATATTTTGTTACATTTTAACTAGATTTTACATTTTGTCAAACCATGACATAAATTGTTAGATTAAATGTGAATAAGAAAAATAAATTGCAATATTTATAATATTATATTTGGTTTTGTTTTGATTAGATTAAAACAGATTGTTGACTGACAACACATTATACAGGTAAATTAGACATAAATTGTGTTTGTTTAACTATGAATTAGTTTGTAATAGATTAGTATGTAATGTATTGATTAGTCATATTAGATTGTGTTTGTTTTTTATTAATTAGATTAGACTAGATTGTTAATTAATTACACTTTAAACAGATACATTAGAATGTGTTGAAGAACCATAAAGAAACTGGATATAGATTAAATTGTGTTTGGTTAATTATCAGTTAGACAATCAGATTAGGTAAGAAGAGCATGTGTTTGGTTGCTGAAAAATTAGACCAGATCAGATTAGATCATATTTGATTGGATTAGATTTCATGAGCTAACATGAGCAGGGCCATTTGATTAGATAATGATTAGATGTTCTCTTCCAGCTGTAAATACAGATTGCGAGCTGAAATATCTCAAAATAAATTTCCCTTAAAGAGAGATAAAATGCTGGGCGATACCAAAATGAGCAGTTTCAAATGCCAAAGATAAGCCATTAAAAACGGCTCAGAGGTTATGTAACCCTATTAATTTAACACATAGTCTTACTCCTCATTAAAACCCAAAGTTCTGCTTTTAAACCAGGGCTTTTATTCTCAAAGTTCCCCTTTTAATCCTAAACCCATTCCTGCAGTCCTCTAATCTGAACGCAGAGGCAGAGGAGGAGTCAGTAGCGGGCCATGGTAATCCATTCTGAATATCTCTCTACAGGCAGAACTTCCTGCTCCATGAGCATGCAGGAGTGGGGGATCTCGGTGTGATAAAGGCTGTCTGCTTTATATAATCTCTATATGGATGAGCTCTAATTATGCAGCCATTTTGTGAGAGTTTTAAGCTGAACTCTGCATAAACCTGAGGACAATACAGAACACAGTGCTAACAAGGGCAAGCTGAGACACGTGAGCACACATACGTGTGGACACCCCCATCACACACACACATGCTTATACACACATGCTCTGACAATCTGTGTATTTCATTGAGCTCTTGCTGTGCTGAGAGATAATCTGAAGTGGGAGAAAACACTAGTTTTTTTAGTCATTGAATGTGCTTGTGTTTTGATGACTGGGTGTTTGAGGGAGTACACTGTGTTCAGGGAGAACCAGCTGATCCTCTCCTATGTCAGTGCCTTTTGCACTGAGTGTACTTTCTGTTGTTTTATTATTATTTTACTAGACCTTACAGACTTCTAAGTAAGACACAAGATTTGGGTCCTTCTTCAGCACATTGTTTAAAAAACCATTCTTTATTTCTTATTCTCACTCTGTCGTTCATCTTCTCTCACAGATTCAGATGTCCATGGCTGTGTCCTGCTCAACACATCACGAAGAGTAAGACACTTTTGTTACCTCTGCACCCAACACATTTTACAAATACATCTTGTTTATGCAGGATTATAATAAATATTGTAGCTGAAACCTTGAATCTTCAAAATTATATATGTTTTAAGTCATTTAGGATTTTTTTTATCAGGCTGTTCATTGATACATATTCTACCAATGTACAGTAATATGCAAAAGTTTGGGCACCCCTTAAAAAAAGAACAGATTTTGGTGATTTTGAAATTGAAAAGATATAAACACAGTCTCTCTAGGACATGGAAAAAAACGCAATATATTCAGCTAAAATTAATGCATAGTTACTTTTTATGCCATAAATTTTAAGCAAAAAAATTAATAAAATACAAACATTATTATGGCACTGTGCAAAAGTATGGGTACCCTAAGAGTTCCAAAGTATCAGTTTCTTTTTTACAAGGTTTCAGACCTTAATCAGCTCATTAGATCTGATGCATGGCACCAGTTGTCATTAGTAAATGTCAGCTGGTGCCAATTTCAAAGCTTTACAAATACTCTGAATCTTCAAACCTTGTGCACACACTTGTGGACACTCAACAACAATGGGTTCCTCTAAGCAGCTGTGTAAGACTCTGAAAATTAAAGTTAGCTCAGTGGAACTGTGGAGGTTGAGATGAGATCTGGACGACCAAGAAAACTCTCGAAGAGAACTGCTCATATGCTGGTCAGAAAGACCAATCAAAATCCCAATTTGACTGCAAAGAAACTGCAGGAAGATTTAGCAGACTCAGGAGTGGTGGTGCACTGTTCCACAAGACCTTTATGGAAGAGTCAGCAGAAGAAAACCTTACCTGGGTCCCCATCATAAAATCCAATGTCAGAAATATGCAACAGCACATCTACAGAAGCCTGATGCATTTTGGAAACAAATGCTGTGGACTGATGAAGTTAAAATAAAACACCACAACCAGCAAAGACATGTCTGGAGACAAAAGGAGCAGGATTTCATGAAAAAAAAACCACCTTACCAACCATGAAGCATGGCTGTGGATCGGTCATGCTTTGGGGTTGCAGCCAATGGCACAGGGAACATTGCACGGGTGAAGGAAAGAATGGATTCCACTAAATATCAGCAAATTTTGGACACCATCTGTACAAAAGCTGAGGCTAAAAAGAGGATGAGCTACTACAACATTTTTTATGTCATAAAAAGTAACTATGCATCAGTGTTTTTTCCATGTCTTATAGAGACTGTGTTAACAGCTTTTCAATTACAAAATCACCCAAACTTTTGCATAAGACTAATTTTTTAATGTCTTAATGCACTAAACTGCAGGTTCTATATTCATTTAGTAAGCGTAACAATAAGTAACTAGCAGTGACCAATCTTCATTATTATAAATCTTTTATTGAGCATAATTTGTCATTTCAGCTTGTTTGTATTTAATAGAATTATTATGCATGTTGTATTTAAACTTTGTTGAAAACAAAAAGGTAACTTAAACACTTTATTTCTCTGGTCAGATTTCCATTAGTTAAGCTATCAGGATCTGGATTGAAGACCATGCAATAACTACTGACATTATACTACTTTCTGGTAGTCATAAGCCATTAGTAATGTTTGTACAGGATTAGGAGGTGGTTTAATGCTGTTTTAGCGAGGAATGTTTGTAAAAATAGGGATTTAAAAATGTGACAAATGCTTTCATGTTTGGCCTGATATGCTTGAGGTAGGTCAGTACATATGAGTTTGATTTGAGCCACAAATGATACAGACATGTGCACATATATGTAAAAAAAAAATGCAGGATATGGTAGCATTGTTTCTGACATAGTTACATGATTTATCCCACCTCCCCAGGTGTTGCTGAAAATTGAAAAATAAATGTTTGTTGCATGCCTCAAATAATACCTGTAAAGACACTTTTTCACAAGCTTCAAATGTCCATTTTTAATCTTGCTCAGCCCAAAAAATATTGTGTGTACCAGCAATAACAGTTAATAATCCCATCAATTTGACTGATGTTCCACTAAGAGTCAGATATGGATGTTTACTTGTCATGTAGCTAAGATTCCTTGTGTGTGTGGGTATGTGTCTCTGTGTTATTAGTATGTAAAGCTGATGAACTTTGAGGAGGAGGTAAGGGCGCACAGGGACCTGGATGGCTTTCTGGAGAGGGCAAGTATTCTTCTGCATGAAGATGAAGCGTCGCTGGACGACGTGCTGAAGACCATGCTCCGGCACATCTCCCAGGACCCACACACAGCTGAGCCTGGCTGCAACTTTGAGGAGATCATGAGCTCACTTTTCACTGATGCTGGCTCACAAGAGGTCAATGGTGAGTGAGTGAGTATGTGTGCGTATATGTGTGTCTGAGAGAAGTTCTATATTTGTTTAAATATTTGTGCAAATAAAAGGTTTGCTCACCAGGGCATTATAGCGCACGGCTGATTGACACACTGAGGATGCTAACTGCAGCCTTTGACAGCTATCATTCAAACTGCTCCTTTTAGCGACTTAATGCTGCTTCTTTCTTTTGCAGTCCTTAAATAATCTCGACTTAACATTTGAAAGAGAGGCAGCACAAAGAGAGACAGAAATAGAGATGTAAGGACGAACAGAGGGAGTCACAGAGAGCATGAAAATAAAAGGAATATTTTGAAAATCGTGACAAAATTAAGAGGGAACAGATTTCGCTGGGCTGTAGCAGCAGCATTTTGATGCCAATGAAGTCCATCATCTCCCGTCAGCTACCTACAATTCCCAATCTGGAATGTGTCAGGGAAGGTTCAGAGGTCAGGCATGCTTCTACGAGACCTGAGACATTGCACCAAGGTGATAATAGCTCACCAGTGTCCACACATTTGCACATCACCACTTACTGTAACTGTCATGGGCTCCCAGAGGACACCGGCCTACATGCCAGGACATGAGCCTCAGTTAGTGTTGCGCCATCCTGCACTCACTCTGCTTGTTTTTAAATGATCTGTGAGTAAAGAATATGACTTGGCTTATTCAAAATAATAGGATGATGAACCAAAGCAACAACTTTTCTCTTAAAAAGACATTTTGAAATTTGTCAGATTCTGATAATTAGCAGCGTTCCTTAACACATTTAAATTTATTTGGTAAATATTTTTTTAAAAATTTAATTTCTTGCCTGCAGTACACTGCAAAGAAGTTCAGGCAGAGGCATGTTTTCCATGGTGTTACATCATCTTTCCTTTTAATTACTGTTTTTTAGTAAATGGAAGGTACTAAATGTTACAGTTTTGCAAGTGGAACTTTTTCCTATTGTTGCTGGATACAAATTAGGCTTGATACAGACTGCTTAAAAGTCCATGGTCGCCATTGTCTGATTCTTCTCTTAATGATAAAAGGTACATTTTCAACAGAATACGGATCTGAACTGTTTACAGGCTAGTCAAGCACTCTCTTGGTGTCTATAAAGCCATGTTCTTGTAACTCTTGCAGATCACACTGTATTTCCCCAAGGATAGGCCGCCCCACATAATAGGCCGCCCCATTGAAAATGCTCATTTATGTTTTTAAACTCTAAGATAAGCTGCTCCATGTTAATAGCCACAGCGTTACTGAATTTACAAATCTGAAGTAAAAGCATCTAACTTGACACACCCCTGGAGGTCTTTGCCACTCTATACCAGTAGTGACATTATACCATAGTTGAACAATTTAATTGCTAAAATTTTGAACTCACTGATATCATGCCACAATGCAAGAACTACACTGCAGAATTTAAGCTCAATATCTAAGAGCCATACTGGTGATGAAAGCTTGTTCAACATCAGTGACAGCAAAACAGCAGGTTGCAATGGAGTTGTTCAGGGATGACAACAATGATTACAGATTAGATTTTGAAGGATTTGAAGAAAGGTAGGCATAGTAATATTTGCATTTCATTGTTGCTAATTTTATATTGAAGAATGTACATGTAGACAGATGATTGGCATTTCTGTACTGCACTCCACTCATTCAAACAAAAATTTAAAAATCATCTTTTCCTAGCCAACAATAAACTTTTGTTTCTTTTATTTCTGTAAAATGTATCTTTTTCCTAACTTGTATTACAGGGGTGCCCAATACGTCAATCGCAATCTGCAGGTCGGTTTCAAAGGGGGAGCCCTGCCTTTCAAAATAAACTCATGTGAGACTATGTAGCCTAAAAACAAGTGAACCATGATCCACAGAATACACTACATTACAGGTAGTGTGTTTGGATCACATCTCATTAAAAAGGGTGTTAGCTTACCATCTATCCCCACTGTGGCAGTTGGCAGTTGATTGACATACAGTATAGCCAATCTGACATCTCGACTTTTGTAACAAGTGCCAGCGCACATGGTCAACATGGTCCCCAGGGTTTGCTTTGGTGGAGGAGGTGCAACAGTCTGAGCAGGCAACACCAGTCAGCTGAAAACACATTTGGTTATTGTACATATCAGTCACTGCACGTTCTACCTCAGAGACATCATAGAACCCATCATCATCATCCCCCAATTCCGCCAGCACACCCCCAACTTTCTGTTCATGGATGATAATGCTTCACCACATCATGGCAGCATTGTCACAGCTCGACTTCAGGAAGTTGGAGTGCCTCATATTACATGACCATCAAGGTGCCCTGACCTGAATGTCCCCACCCCCACGTGATCTGGCAGAACTGGGTGTAGCATTTGTTGAAGAGTGGAATACGTTGCCTCAGAACAACATCATGAGGCTAGTGAGGAGCATGAGACGTTGCTGTCAAGCTGTCATTGCGGCAAATAGTGGGAACACCTGCTACTGACATTGTGAATTTTTGTTTTTTGGGGCTATCACAGTTATTGTCTAAATTTTTGAGGTCATAAATATTAAACTAATGAAAATGATATTTCTTCTCATACATTATTAGTAATAAGTTTTACATATTTCAAAAACATTCAGAGCAAATAGGAAAAGCACTCATGTAAATAACAATATCCCTAACTTATTGTGAGTAGTGTATATATATATACTGAAACATTATATCTGTTCAACTGTTAACAGTTAATTTGCTTATTGCATTTCATAACAATGTAATTTGAATATTCGATCTGTTTTTTCTCTTTTTTGAATGTGTTGCAGGCATCAAACTGTTCAGCTGTTCAGACAAAATCTTCATTTGCAAAACTTGTAGTTTACACAAAAACGTTTTCTTATGGTTGTCGGCATGTCTTGAATATTGTAGTTATGAATTGAAAGTGTTATTTCTTCCCTGTTCCAGTTATATTGCTGTGCACTTCTAAAGCCATGATGTATTTGCTTTGGTTTCTAAAGAAACATTTCTATGAAAGGCTTTTTGTATCTATATCCTTCACCCGCAGCAAGAATACCTTCAAGAATAACCATGCAGACTGAACTGTAGGCAAAAGCTCATAGTGTTCCATTATTATATCTATTCGATTAAGGATTGCCACCTCATAGTTCATTTCAATTACCAATTCAAGTTTCAATTATAGTTGTTTTTACAGTGTATTAAATGTTGGCTATTTTTATGTATAGGAAGAGCAAAACAGTTCTCTCAAGTGAGGAACGTAAGCTGACCAGCAGAACTTAATGCATTTTGATTTGCTTTAATAGTGTTTTCTCCATTAAAGTATCAAAGAAAAATGTGAGTGAGAGAAGGAGTAAAGAGGAAATCTTATTTCTAAGAAACCAAGGTTTTTCCTCAGCATTCTACATGACCTCCTTCTCTCAGAAATTTGTACCACCAGAAGTCAGACGTTTTTGACAGCTGTGTGTGTGTTGGTGTGTGTTTGTGTGTGTGTGTGTGTGTGTGTGTGTCTGTCTGTCTCCTGGTATTTTTCCAGACTCTGCCCATTATTTCCTACTTTGATGGATCTCATTGGGATTGTTCTTCATTAATTTGCCTAATCCCTCCTAAACGTTCCTTAAATCAAAGTGAAATTCATTAAGCATTCATGAGTTTGCATTATGCAAATTTAGCTACTACAGTCTCTCAGGCTGCATGTGAAATGTAATTTTCTACTGATCTTTGGGTCGAACGTTATTACAGGTTCTGAAAATGTATCTAGCTTCTTGGTGTGCTTTATTGCAGCTCACATGTAGTTTCTGAATTATGGTCAAATGCACATTGTACGTTCACATTAGGTGAAAGAGCCATTATGAGACAAAACTTTAAAAAACACAGATGATGATTGGTTGATTGACTTGTTTCAGAATCACGGGGATGATCCATTTCCCCTCTCCCCTGTTGCTAGGATACACAGCTCACATGTGAGAGCGAATCTTATTAATGCCATGGGCCTGAGAGCATGCAAATTAGTTGAAGTGTGATTGGGTTGTGGAATGTGAACATCATGAATATGATAATGTTTGATGATATTCTGTGGTGAGGCAATGAATGGTGGCTAATTGTGAAGTCTTTATTGCATGTGATTCGTTTGTGTGTCAGCAATGTTTCCACTGCAGTCATGCGTACACACACACGCGCACCTACACACACACACACAACCATGCACACACACTAAAGTCTTACCACTAAACAGCGGCTCAAATTATAGTGAAACGAGAGTGAAGTTGAAATTGTCAGTTCCATCAGATCATATTCAACTAAGACATAAGCAAATGATGGATTATGGAGAAAAATAATATTTCATGTGATTTTGGAGATTGTTATCAGAGACCCCAGTTTCTGCCTGACAGCCCAGTCCCAATTAGAGGAGAGGGAGAGTATGTGCGTGTATCTTTGCATGTGAACCTGTGTGGGTGGCTCATCTGACTTTGTGTGTGAGAGATGTTTTGCTACTTAATAAATGCTTCGTGTTTGGGGCTCACCATGTGTTTCCATGCTATGTGTCTAACCTTTAACCCTTTTCTCTCCTGTGTGACCTTCTGAACTCTAAGCGCGTTTGTGTCTCTGATTCCCTCACACAGACAGGTCGCCAAATTTCCTTTTCTATGATAACGGTAAGGGTATGCGAGATGTGATCCGACTCCATCATTGCTCTGAGACATACCTCATTTCATCTGTTTCTTGCCCTTTATGTTAATAAATGTTTCTATTGAATTTGACTGACTGAGGTCAATAGAAATACATTACCATGTATGCGCTGATTTGTTTGTTGATTTCAAAAGACATAGTAATGAGAACTGATTCTGATTTTAGTACTGAAAAATTTCCAAGTGTCTCTTAGCCACAGACATTCACACATTTGCCCTCACACACTACATGATCTGTGGATTCACAAGTCTGTGCATGTGTGTGTTTGTGTGTAAAAAGCATATAATTCCTTCTAACAGTTCAAAGCTCTGATTATTATACTGAGGGTTGGTGGTGCCTGATCTGAAGCATGCAAGTTTATACTAAGTAGTGTCTGGTGAATGGTCTGAATGTCAATGACAATGCCTCTGTGTATCTGTTGTGCTTGTTCTTAATTTACTGTGTGAATATGACCATGTGCACATGAACACAAATCTCTCTTTGCAGTTAATTAGTAATGAAATGAAATATGTGTCCTATAGTAGTCATTTTGTTTGTTCCCTGTCAGTCCATCTGTCCATTTGTTCACAAATGTTATTTCTATATTAAATGTTCACAATGAACACCACAGAACATAAGCTATACATCAAATTTAGTGGAAATGTGCAGCATCTAGCCCACTATACAGACAAATGAAGTGATCATATTCACCCTAATAGTGACACTATAGGAATGTGTCAGGCCATTTTGTTGAATATGAGCCATGCCTTTATACTGGCTTATGCTGAACATTAAAAACCATACACTTCTGGCATATTGGATTTTGAGGTATACTTTTTCTTAGGTTTTTATCTCAATTCATACAAAATTTGTATCAAAATATTTACTAGAATCTGAGCAATAAAAGTTACTACAAACCACATTTCTGGAAAAATTGAAATGATAAAATGCATTGAAAACAAGAATGTGATTTGTTGCCACTTTGTTAAATTTTATGATTCCCAGTGTTTTCACTGATCAGTGTAAATTTATTTTGTAAGTATGAGCAAATTTAGAATTTGACATCTACAATACACACACAAGCACATACACACTAAAGAAAAGAAAAGCTAGGATGGAACGAAATAAGAGTGAAACTTTTCCTGATTATATCATTTTGAAACATTCCACAATAATAAGATGACCTGGTAACATGTGAGGGGGTTATGACTAAGCAGCCACCAAAGGCTCATTTTGTGAACACTTTTCTAAACACAAGATTACAAACAGATATTACACACACAAACAAAGAACACAAATTAGCAAATCATCATCATGCATAATATAGTCAAATACACAGTGTAACACAGTGGTAGACACACTTGTCTTTCAAACGTCTTTGTGTTGCAACTTCTACATTTGTTTATATTTCACATTTTATTAATTAAATACAGGTTAAAATCATACATTCTTGTTTTTATTACATTTTATTAAAACCAATCAAATCAACTTTTCTGAAACTGTAACAATCAATAATGGAAATAACAATCAATGTGGAAAGTGAGGGTGCTGAGAGGGCTGTAGCTCATCCAGATTTTAGAATTATTCAACTCAAAGTCAATGTCAGAGGTTACTTTGTCATCAGCAGCTGTGTACTTGTAAATAGTGATATGAGATAAAGTTTACTGATCTAACATGTTGCAACAAAAGCACACAGAACAAAGTTCAAAATGCAAGGGGTGACAGACGTAGTACAGATAGACAAATAGACAGGACAACATCAGTAAACTGGAAATAACGTAAAAAACTTCCCTGAGATATTAATATTGCATTTTAACTTTCAGAATTAACAAAGTTAGCAGGAATACACACAGTAAATACATATGCATTCATATATTATAACTATATGTTTTATTTATTTACATTAAAATGTACATTAGTAATGCACTGTTTAGGTTAATGCTACATTGTCTGTACAATGAACTGTATTGTTTCCCTTGTTGGTGGCCACTGTGGTGGCCTTATAACGCAAGCAGCTTGAGGTGACCTGAGATGCCAATATATATTGTCTTCCCAAATCCTTGCATGAGGATCAATATCTCAAGCTTTGTCTTGGTTTTGTCAGTATGAGGCACTTGAGCTTAAGTATATTTATATGTAACTGTTTATCCAACCCAGTTTAAATTCTACTGGGTGACCCTGGGTGAAACATAACCATCACTGGCCAATCAAATCTCTACAGACTTTAAACAATATTAAAACTGCTTTTTACAAACCTAGTATGTCCAACTCTGCAGTCTCTTCCTGCTTGCATAAATTATAATAATCACCATAATAATGAATGAGATAACTAGAGTGTGAAAGTAAATAGACGTTTGAAAAAATGACATTTATGTGTCAGTATATAATGAGAGAATTTACTTTTCTATCTCAAACAAGTAGGTCTCTATAACCGTTAGCTCCATCATTAGTACATTTTACCCTAGTGTGTAGTATCAGTGTAGTGTTTGACAAACTTGACCTAGATTTGCCTTCAGGGGCTACAGTGTCACTACAGTGACTCAGAATAAGCCAAAATCTTATGACTATTATTCAGTGTAACATGAATGTACGTAATTGATGGATTGTAAGTATATTGTCAATCTCTGTCAAAGTTTAGCTTGTTAAGTATTGCAATTTATTTGTAAAACAATGAGCACATGCAAGTTGCAAAGTCAGGAAAGGGACAATCTACATTTGGCAAATAGTAAATTTTAAAACCTGTATTGCCTATTATTTTTCTTAATATTCAGAAGGCACACTGCATGGGCTCAGTAATTATTGGTAATTATAATTTATGTATTCATTTATTTATTTATTTTATTAATAAAGATGAAAGATTAATTAAAGATTAATATTGCATATTCACAAGACTACTGAAGAACTATGAAACATGGAGCTGGCCTGGCTTTGAACAGCAAGGTTGGAACACTGAAATGCAACAGATGATATAGTCTGTAAATAAATATGGATGAAATGATGTGCTATAATATTACCTATTGACATGATTAAATAAGCATAAACAAGTAAACCAATGCCACATTTCCAGAATCTTTGGCATTAATTAAATAAGAAAATCTCTTCATTGAATTGCTAATTGAAACCTACTGTAAACTGACTCTTCTCCCTTAATGATCAGCAAGCACAGCAGTTCATTACTGTATGTAACTACAATCAGGACATGCATTTCTCACCACGTATGTCTTCTCATCCCGTGTCCTTCATAGTCTTGAGTATCATATCACCTCTTCCTTTCCCACTTTCTCCCTCTTTTCCTCTTTCTCGACGGTGCTGAGTGTGTTGTCATGGTGATACCCATCAGTCTTGGATGTGAGTGTGTGATGTCTTATTGATGAGACAGTGTGACTGTGTGCCAGAGACATCCATCCTGCTCGCTAAACAGTTTGCACACATACACACATGCACAGACACACACACACTGTTCCTGCCGGCCATGCTGAACAGCTCACACCTGTCACCTCTGCCAGAGGACAGACACACACACGTACACACACACATGCACGGACACATGCTCTCATAGCACACTTGCTTAGTATGCTAGACAGCTCATACCTTTGTAAGACAGAGGACAGGGCACACACTCGCACACTCACATAGATTGATTAATTTGAATTAAACATTTGCCGCTGTCCTCGGAAAGGTCTTCATTGTCACTCACTTGAGCTGCAGTGCTGTGCGTTTGTTTCTGATGCTTTGCTGCACTCAACCTGCTTCTTGTTTCATGTCGTGGTCTGCACTGACCTTTTCATCAGGTGTACTGTGATAAATTACTAATAGTTTTTATGATTGCATGTGATTTTATTTTTGACATGTTTCTGTCCTTCAATTGACTTTTCTGGGGGATGAATTTCCCACGATTCATTGATGTTCTGTACATTTTTCCCTTGTCTGATCCTAAATGTTCCAAAGCCTTTGCCCCACTCACCTGTCTCAAATCTCCACCAGCTCCCTCTCCTTGTTTAACCCCAGCCCTCTCCCACCACACAGTGCACCTATTGTCAGAGACGCTGCAGTGTGTGACAGCTACGGCCACGGGCATCCAGTACCAACAGTCCTGGCTTTGCATCCTGTGAGTCCACTGCAAACTTAAATAAAGACGTTTAAGTGTATGATTTCATATTGTATGTATGTACACTTGCTGTGTTAAACTGCATTCTACAGTTTCACTGACATTGTGTGGCCTCCAACAGCTGTAATGTGAAGAACCTGCAAAGACGGCATGTATGTATCTCGCGGCTAGACCGGCCTCAGAACTGGGGAGAGAACTGTGCAGAAGTCCGTTATGTCATTCTCATACTGGCACCTCTTAAAATGGTAATTCAGTCGCCTAACACAAACACAAACACAAACACATACGCACGCACACACACGCGCACACACACACACATGCACGCACGCACACGCACACACACACACACACACACACACACACACACACACACACAGTTGCTCTCCAACTATCACTTCCAAGCCCAAGCTTAAATTCACATGTCGACTCTGTGTCCTTATGAAGCCTGCTGGATTTTTTTCAATCACTGTATTTTTCTTTCTTCTCTCATTGGAACTATATTTACACCATAAATCTGTGTGCTTGTGTGCATGTGTTTAGATCTCACTGTAATCACTTCAGTCTCTCTCTCCCATCTATATATACCACTACTCACTGCAAACGTCACACACACATACACATACAGTTGTGTCTGTGCACTCACTCATTTCAGTAAAAGCAGGATTGCCTGCTTTTACAGATTCATCTCTCTGCATGTTGTGTGTATTAAAGCAAAGCAAAACAAACATTATGTAACTTAAAAACTAAATGTACTTATGCTTAGTATAATCCTGGGGAATTAAATTGCACATTTCTGAAACTCATATGCTCTCTTTGGAACCGAAAAGCTCACTCAGCCTAATGTTTAATTACAGGAATTATTAAAGCACTCAAACAATTGCCTTGGCATATTTTGAGTTGTCCTTGGTTAATTTGGTTATGTAACATGTAACCGATAATTCTAATGTAGTAGAAGGATTTTGTTGTAGTGATAATGAGGAATGTTAATACCTCCTGCTTTTTTCAGTCATGCAGGACTTTTTCATTTCAACATTTCCTGTCCTTCACACATCTGTTTCCAGTTTTAAATTTTCTCTCCTTTCCTCTCCTCTTCCAGAAAAGCACTAAGACAGCGATGGAGTTGGGCCGGACCTTTGCAAGTATGTTCTCAGACATTTCTTTCAGACAGAAGCTGCTGGAGAGTAAGACCCAGGAGGAGTTTAAGGAGGCACTCATCATTCAGCGGTACCACCTGACCGCATCAAAACGCAAAACTACCACTGTAGAAGAGGAGGAGACTGACCCACACAGCCACAAGCCACTCAAGGTGTGTGTGTGTGTGTGTGTGTGTGTGTGTGTGTGTGTGTGTGTGTGTGTGTGTGTGTGTGTGTGTGTG
>JBBIGC010000145.1:13086207-13113302 GCA_037576955.1 Lepidarchus adonis
ACTTGACTTTTAATTTCTTCTGTATCGCTGTTTTAAATGCCTCACTTTTTAAATGGTTACTGTGACCCAACAAAAGTACAAAAACGGACTGTTATCTTTTACAAACAATTTAAATAAGGTGTATGATCGCTGTCCATGTTGTTCATGGTTTCGCTGCAATCAGAAATACATTTAAACGTTCATCACATATACAAACCACTTTTATCTAAACGGAAGTGAGTGCGTGTATTTATTTATTTATTTATTTTTAAAGAACTTTATTAAGGAACAGTATACAGAAAATGTATACAAGTTGAACAAAATTAACATAGGCCAGGGGGTGTAAAATAAAAAAATTGCATACATTCAAATAATTTGTAATTAGTACAAACAGTAAGTTTTCATAGCCTTTTTGTTAAATGATCCACGAACGAATTTTATTTAAGATAAAGTATCAGTATAGTAGTGTTGTGAGTGCGTGTATTTGTATACAGTGGAACTTTTATAACACGCACAAACTGTGAGACGGAACAGGAAAGTGATGTTTTGCCCAAGACAGAGCGGCCACGTCGCTCTTTCCACAGAGCTGTTTTTCAGCTTCGCTTCATCCTCACACTGCGCGAGGTCCGCCCTCCTTAAAGCGCGACTTACCCTTCTGACCGATAGGCTGGTTAAGCATTGGACACTCTCCCGCGTGTTTCGCGGCCAGCGTAAACGTACCAATGACAGGTCTGTGGCCAAGTCTGTCATTTGCACCGACGTGAGAAATCTGAACGCGCCACGCTCTCCTTTCTCTCTCTTTGGCTCCTCCTCTCCAGCGGGAGTAGGGGCGTGACTGACAGTACAGCAGCCAATCATGTTGTCTGTTTGGGAGAGGGACGTCATATTCGTAGATTGACACGCGCACCGCCCAATCAGCTTGTGCTTAGTAGACGAGCGGCGCGGACGGATGTGTGGCTGCAGCTTATCGGAGGAGAGCACCACGGCTGCAGCGGAGGCTCTGCGGCCAATGCGTGTTTGGATACGGGGCGGGCTGAACGTTACCACGGCACGACCGACAGCGCTATAAAGCCAATAACATGGTGCTTCAGCGACTCGTGTTTACGCTGAGAAAAGAGAAGCAGAAAGTCTGTGGAAAGCGCCCGAATCCGTTCGTGTTGTCTTGGAAGTTGCTCTGGGGCTTTGTTTTCGGTTCGGAGTTTTGAAGCGACCGCTGTTTTCCCTTTTGTTTGGCTATGGGATTGCCCATCTACTAGCTCATGTGCCACTTGTCCCGATGGAAAGGGGGCTTCGGTTTGGAATCGCGGGCATATCCCTTGCGCTGTTGTTGATTTTAAGAGGTGTTTCGGGGACTTTGCAAGCGACCTCCCTCTCCGGGAGAAACCTGGAGGCCCCAGCGGCGGGAGATGGAGCCGTTATGGAGCGTACGGAGAGCTCCGGAGCCCCGGGAACGGGCGACGTGACGGTGGAGGACGAAAACGGCGCGACGGGAGGTGAAGGCGAGGAAACGTCTGGGGACAAGGACACAAACTTTCATTCACACAAAAGGTAACGGACCCGTTCTCTAACCCAGAGCTCACGCGCAGGCGGCGTTATTCTCCCCGCACGGCGTCTTTAAACGTGTCCTCGGCTGAACGAAGCCCAAACTTCCTGCGAGTTTGTTGGCGCTACAGTTGATTAGCGCTGCGAGATTAGCGGCTGTGATTAGCTTCGAGCAGAGTGTGATTAGCCTCTGAGCTCTGACAGGGACGTGTTTACTGCTGAAGGGTTTTTCTCGCTTAAACACACAACACACTGACCACGCTGGATTTCATTCGCCGTGTTTTCTTGTTGTTGTTGTTGGTAGCGGGTGCTGGAGCTGCGCCGGATGTCCGTTCAGTCTGTCAGACCAGTTCGCGCAGCTCCTTCTTAACGAGTAATCACTGTGTCGTGAACAGTGTCCGACAGAAATTCTGCTCTGCGGACATCATTTATAGCCGCATTAGGAACCTACGGTGTTAATGTGGTGTTAATGCAGCCGCGCGGCGGGTGTAGATCGTGTGGTTGGTTGGAGGAAGATCTGCGTGGCGTGTTGCCCATGTGGGTCTCGAGCAGCAACACACACACACACACACACACACACACACACACACACCTCTGTTTGTTTTCGTAGTTTGATACACAGCGGAAGAACATTTTCACAGACATTTCCGTAAAGTGGATCAGGACATTGGCCATGTTTTAGGGGTGCAGGAAATATTTTTAATTTTCTCTTTAACTCTCCGGTTATTGAGACATTGTGTCATCAGCAACAGGAGTTAGGACTTCTTCCATTGAACTTTTCAGTTATCACTTATTTCGGATTAATGACTCTTGCTTGTGTTGATGTGAGGTGAATGCTACAGGCTCCGATTTAATTTGGGAACTTTTTTGCTGGTTGGAGCCAGAAGGGAAGACCGCACCGAGGCGCGCGAGCCCCGCCCTGAATCCCAACAGGACCCGTTACTGCAGCGCTGTTCCTCCACTGAGGAGCGTCAGTCATGGACCAACTTCTTCCACACTTGTGTCAGTACGAGCTTATTTTCACCTGTTCCCAAACTGTCCTTCAGATGTTTCCCCTGAAATGTCTCATTACTCCTGCTTCTCCAGAGGCAGAGCACAGTGCGACTGAAAATAAAACCCATAGGGGAATAAGACATGATCTCTATAAATTCATTAATAAATTCATAAATAAATCTGCTGTTTATAGTTATGTCTCAGGCGAGAGCACTGGTTGATTTCTGGCTCTGAGACGCTTTGGTATAATCCCTCTTCACCGGAACAGAGAGACCTGTTCAGATCCTGGGTGTGTTTCGGGAATCGTGCAGAGGGCATTGACACCCTTCCTCTGGGAGAAACCGTATTTTGATGTACATTTGAAGGGACCACATTCGACATTTTCCCATGTTTATTTTCTAAGTCATTCTTTATTATTTATTATCACTTTGCTGATGTTATGGATTTCATCAGGTTTTTTAAAATCTTCAGCTCTGTACGTGTTTGGTGCAGTGTGTAAAACCTTGAATAAAAATAATTGATTGATAGTTTTTCATACAAGCGTAGCACTAGGCCGGATAAATTGCAATATTTAAAGGTAAAACATGATAAATGACTGATGTTGATATTTAAAATTCTCTTTAAAAGCACATTTGTAACAGTTTGTAATATTCTTCACAAGTAGTTTATCATATCAACGTAACATTTAACATTCATTTTGGCTCCACAAGAAAACAAACAAAAACCTGGAACTTGATTCAGTGTGTACAGGCTACATGCTTTGCAACTATTGAAACAATATTTATTAGGAGGAGAGGTCTCAGTAGTTGGGATATATTTAAATATAAATGTCATAACTTGAACTTTGGCTTCTGGGGGATTCATGCTTGCTCAACTAGAAGTAATGATTCAGAAATTTCATGATGTAAATCTCTTTAAATCTTTTCTTGACAACATATTTCATAGTCAGTTTAGCGGAGTTACTGACTGAAACACCAACTTCATGATCCATTGCTAAGTTGGCACAGCAGATCTGATGTCTCGATTCCACCTGAAATGAACAGTAGTTCTGTTCATGGTGGAAATTATACAGTTGATGGATTCAGCCTGATTTTTGAAAGTTTTCTCATTCTCTTGCGCATAACTCTTACTGCAAATGTGTTCATGTACAAATACAAGGCATGGCCATTCTGAAAACACACAGCCACACTTTTCTGTTAATTAGGTCTGGAATGACTGAACATGTTCTTTAGCTTTTCCGCTAGTAGAGTTGTCATTTTTACTACTGTCCTGCACACTCGTCCAGGATGTGTGTGTGTGTGTGTGTGTGTTGGAGTTTATCCTTTTAAGCTGTGTCCCAAATCACACACCTCTATAACATGTATTACGTTACTGAAGGCATTTCTGTTGACCATATATTATTTTTCCACACTTTTCATGTGATCAAATGCAGTTTTGGACACAGGGAGAGAGACACTGGAGACAGTGAGAGAAGCAAAAAAGTCAAATACTACAACAAACATGGAATAAATACAGAGTATATTCAATATTCGGGATGGGCCACAATATCGTTATTGTGATATATTGATGTCCTTGCTCACGCGATACGATAATTGATACACTGGCGGCAATATCGATAGTTAAATGACTAAACATTTGCCGCCAAGTTGACTCCCTGGCATCATGACCTCTTCTCTGCTCTGGGTGGCGCTGCTCGACTGAGTGCAGGAGATTTGGGTGAGAGCTGAACAGCATTGTTTGTTGTTTCAACAACAAATCTGGGAAAGGTGACAATAGCATTGCTGTTTCTTATGTAAATTAATAACGTATCCCCGTGTTTCTGTGTTATTTTCTTTCGTAATTGTTGTGCAATATATTGATTATCACAGAACACAGAATTATGGTATCGCTATATTATCGTGGGCCACATATCGAGTATAGTATAATGAGAGATCCTGCGATTCCCACCTCTATTCAATATGGTGCGCACCCATATGTGGCACTGGTGCTTTTTTCAACTCCGTACACTACTGAAATCCTAAATGTAATTATTATAAAAAACCTTTTTTTTTTTTACAGAAAAAATACTGTTTTGTTTGTGTGTTGTTAATTAAGTTAAACTTAATCAAGTGTGTGTTTTTTTCCATTATTTTAAACCCCAAAAATTCTAAACATTCTAAATCCGAACGCCGGACCAAAGAATGGACATCAGAACAGTTTACTACATGTATAACACTCTGTGATCAATGACTAATCTTGGGCACAGGACTAAAGGTAAAATTGGTACTAAAATGGGCAGTGTAATAACAATGAAAAACCTCAAAATAAACAAGAATTTCTGCTAATAAATAACAGGAGTATGAAAAGGCAAAAACAGTCACTTGCTTGATTCTCACTGCTGAAAGACTCCACCAAGTTGAAAGATAAGAGTCCTTACTCACATTTATTTGGTCAGTGCAGCTGAAGGACTGGCCCTAGGGGAGCAGGAACCACACTAGCAAATTGGTAAAGCTGTTTCATAAATATAAATAAATAGTAAATATAGGGCATTGATAATGAATGTGATTTATGCTACCAAAATTATTTCATACCAGATTAAACAAGAACTTGGATATGTTTTCAGAAATCATCTAGAATACATGGGGAACAAGGTTTTTAAACACACGGTTTGGAAATATGTAGAGGAGCAGGAATCCGGTCAGACTTCTTTCTCTGTATCTAATGAACACAGACCTGAACACTCCTTCAAGTGCTTTGAGTCAAAATTGACTGGAGCGCTGGTAGTCTCCCCTTGTGGAGGATGTTTAGGCTATGAACCATGGATTTATAATGACATTTATCATTAAAACAGCAAAGTAATCGCATAATTTGGTGAAAATGTACATTTAGTGCTGTTAGTTTCATTAATTGATTGTTCATTAAATGTTAGTATCATAAATGATCTCTCTTCTGATTGACTGCCCTGTATTATGTCTTACACAAAAAGCAGTTCCAGGTGAAACATATCTTATAAGTTGCGATGTAATGTTTTCTGGCTTTTTATGAACTGTATGGAAGTGGGAGAATGTTAAAGTTAACATACGTTCTGTTATGACACTAAGCAGTAATTGGTTCTGTAGGTAGTGCTGGTACGAATAACATTTTCTAAGCTTTGAATCCTGGGCTGGTTGGTGTTTCCAACAAAGTACCGAAATATTCAAAAACTCATTCTAAATACTAACTTTAGCATAACATTTTAATCTTTATATTTTAGAATGAACTGCACGTTTAAGTATGTTTATTCATATTTAAATGTCAGTTGTGCTGTAACTTTGAGAGAAATTCAAGTGGATTTCTGCATACACAGGAACTTAAATGTAAATTTAAATTGTAAATCTTTAAGACTTTTTGTAGTGTTTAGTGATTTCAGTTTAGCTTCTCTACAAAATCATAATGTTCATATTACATTTCTATTGTTTACTTAAATATCCCCTTCAATGAAAGAACTACATAGAAAAGATCTAGTTTAGTTATTTTGTGTTTTATATTTGCAAAGGGGTCTTAGGAGAATATTAGTGAATTTTGAAATATCACCCTCCAACATGATGGTTGACACATGGGCTAAAACATAAATGCACATAACTCAAAATATCTTTATATCTAAATAAAATCACATCTGTCTTTAAATAAATATTCCCCCTTCTTTATTGATTAAAATGTTTCATCAGAGTAATTTTACATATATCTCTGAAAATCATCAGGAATCCATAAAAATCTCTTAGAATTCTGTTGAGGTCTAATGGGTTAAAAAAAGACAAAGTAGTTAACTTCTCTTGCTCCTTGCTCCTGTATTGACTTCAGCACAGTCAATTACAGTTACAATTCAACACTCATTACTGTTATGACCGTGCAGATTCTGAACTCCCAGACTGACCCATCTGAGTCAAGGCTGAGATGAAGGAAAGCCAGGAAGTTTAGCAGTTCTCTGTTGCAGCCTGTATTGGCTGCAATACATTCTCATACTCGGGCAGTTTCACATTTTCAATTTTTGCCTATTATGAGAATCTTCTTGGGTAAACGTGCTTTGGGAATGCATAGTTATTTGATTTAATTAGCTTTTTCTGTAGTGTTCCCCAGAACATTTACCCTAATGTCCTTAGTTTTTATGAAATATTCTGGGCTTAATATTCCACAAGGATTTCTCTGTGAATATTAAATGCTCATTATATGCAACATGTGAAACGAGTAGAAGTCTTAATGCTGATAGTAAATGCAATGTTATGTACACTTGTTACTCTTACCAAATGATGATATAGTGCAGGGGTGCCCAAAGTCGGTCCTGGAGGGCAGATGTCCTGCACAGTTTGGTAGTTCCCCTCCTCGTACACACTCCTTGAACCTGGCAATTAACATGTGAGTCTTACCAAGTGTGCTTGATCAGGGAAATCACCAAACTCTGCTGGAAACCGGCCCTTCAGCAACGGAGCTGGACACCCCTGATATAGTGGGTACATTTTTCTTATTTCTTGTCCTGATGAAAACTGAAGCAGATTTAGACGTGGAGAAGAACTCTTTGGTGAATTCGTGCAAATAAAGGGGCAACTGTGCCGGGAGCCTTTTCGTATTGATTAGTTAAGATTCTGACTTTTGGACAATACTGGTGTCGCCCACAGGAGGATGGGCCTCCTCTCAAGGTTTCTTCCTGCAGTTTAAGGAGTTTTTCCCTTTGGCTTGCTCATTATGGGCTCGGACTCTGGTTCAAAACGGCTGGGTGTATGTATATATATATTTTTTTCCCTCACTTGAAAATGCTCCCCCTTCTATTATGTGAATATATTATTATGACAAATAGATTCAAAAAGTACTTTGCTGAATAATATTTTAAAAGCTTTATTCATTCAATAATTTATTTATAGTTAAGGCAATAGAGTAACCTAAAGCAGGTAAGTCATTGTTTCTGTTGGCATTACCCACACACACACACTCCAGAAGTGTGCAATGTGCTGTTCATTTATCACATTGCTGTAATAACCTACTACCTCTTCAGGAGTGAGTGAATTAACTGTGTTCACATCTGCTGCCTGGATCAAACACGCACATTAATACTACACGTTCACACCTCTGTGTGCCCCCTGTGACTGATGCCTCTTTAACGTCTTTAGTAGATTGATCATAACCAGAAACACAACGGTAATTCTGATCAATCATATGAAGTTAATATGTATATTTTTCTAGTAAATGTGCCAATAATTGGCCTAATGCTCTTTCTATTGACTGTGGCAGTGTCTAGATGCATGGTGGAACTGGAACCAACCTATTGTGTTCAGTTCCTTGGAACTCTGATGTTAATCAACACCCCCAGGCCCTCCCTGAGACATGGAACAGCTTTACTGGGGGATGGTTTTCTCCAGGGACACTTTTCTGTGATGCACAGCCTGGCGGACTGGCAAGCGGGAGCCTAACCCAGAGAACCCGAGAGACTTCCACATGCTCTACTACAAAAGCAAAAATAGAAGGCGATTGCTTTGTGATGAAGAACCTCTCAAAGATCGGTCCCCTTATTTGGTTTGCCGGGCCCAGCGGCAGAAAGATCAATCATATGGGGAGTAGTGAAGGAAAAATAAAAAGCCCTAATTTCCCCTGTGTGAGGTTTGTAGTGTTGGGTCAAAGACAAAGTCAACAACTCTGGCTGCGTTGTTCTATTACACCTCATACATATATACATTTAAAGACCATTTAGACTTTGACCAACCAGACCAACCCTGTGCTCCTCATGACTGTTCTCAAGAAAGAGAGCTGGATGAATCCAAACACACAGTAAATACATTCTGCAAGTGCAAAACACTTGCAATAAATATATTTGAGTGATAATGTATTGTAAAAATATTGTAAATATAATTGTGTTAAGAGAAGTTATAGGAAATATCTGTGTGGGTGTGCAGCTGAACTTTTATTATTTACTTTTTTTGATTAAATTGAGGTTATAAATCTAGACCCAGCACAACCCATGGTCCTATCAAAAGACCAAGAAACAGAACAGTGCCAAATCAAACATAGGAAACGACCAAATAAAGTAATAAAGCAGTATCAGAGTTTTCTCTTAAAAGAAAACAAATAAAATAATTAAAGGTTGTTTAGAATGGATGGATTGATGAAATGTCTTATTACATTCTCATTAAAGCATTCTTTTCCTCCATAATCAATACTACAGCTAAATAAGTAGCGTGTCGTCTTGAAATTCTGTGAAATGTAGCTTCCTGCTTTGTTTTTGTTTACATGCATCACTGAAAGCATGTGCCTACAAGGCCTGATCTGATCCAACTGTGGAGCTCTGCTTGGCCTGGTTGTGTGTATTTTTGGATCAGCAGAGATTCCAGAGAGACCTTTTTGTAGAAGTAACACTTTGCTTGAGGTGCCCTATCTGACACACACATGCACACAAGCGCACACACACACGCACAACTTGCTGTTACAGCTCTCGCTTCTGCCTGCCTGGCACAAACCATAGCAGACGTCTAGCTCCAGCTGCCTACTGCTTAGCAACAGCCAACCAGAAGGCCTGAGCTGGGAAACTTGTTAGCCAATTAGATGGATGGAAGTAGAAAGTGCTCAGAATTTGAGTTGGGTGCAGAGGGAGAGAGGGGAGGCAAGGAGGGGCTGGAGTTAGGGTGTCTGTTTTACTTCATATTTATATAATTTCCCCCTCACCTGACAGTTAGGTAATTTGACGAAAAAATTGTGTTAGTAAATGCTCCAAAGTGTTTTAAAAGTGAGGAGTTTAATTACAAAGCTTTACACATTCTTGAAACTTTTGTATTTTTTTACCCTTGGTGTCATATTTCAGAGAGATTTTATTTTTTTGATACTTTGGTGTGTAGATAGTATGGCATTTTCATATTAAAACCTTTTGGTAACTTTATAGAAAGAGGAAATTAACTTCTAACGTATATTTTATTCATTTTGGAGCATTGCTCTCATTTAGTTTGTCACTAAATATTTAATATTCAGAGCAGCTGGCTTGTTCAAATGTTAAAGAGTAGTTTTGATCTTTCAGAAAATTCATTATTTGTTTTACAGATTGTCAGATTGCACTTGGCTTATTGATCTATTTCGGGAGTTTGTTTTAGTTTTGAGGAATTTTGACTGATTTGTATACGGTCACTTTGGGCCAGTTCAGGGTCCTTGACTCTGAGCGAGAGGTTCTTGTCTGCTTGCGCTGTTAGTTTGTTCAAAGTTGCTTTATTTGTTTATTGATTCTTTCGGCTGGCCTGTTACTTCAGTCATTGCGGAGGACCCACCCTGCTGCAGTGCAGCAGTCGTTGGATCAGGAGAAAGGTGGGGAGACAGGGAAGAAAACGAGGGAGAGAGAGTGTCAAGCCTGGCTGTTGAGTTAGTGAGCGAGCAAGAGAGAGAAACATAGTGCTGAAGGCACTAGGACCCAGTGCTGCACGCAGGCTAGTAGTTTGGTTCCTCACTGCTTAGCAACAACAAATCAGCCACCCAGATCAAGGCAAGGGCTTGACCAATCAGAGGACTGGAGCGCCATGCCACACAGTTTTGATTTCGCCGCCTGTGAGATGGGAGAGCAAGCAAAGGGAGAGGTTAGACATGAGGAGAGAGAAATGACCTGTTTATAGTGATGTTCATGGGGTTTGATGGAGATGTGATTGAATGTACTTTGGGTAATGTGTGTCTGTGTGTGTGTGTGTGTGTGTGTGTGTGTGAGAGAGAGAGAGAGCGAGCGACAACTTCTTGTGACACTGATATGCAATAATGAAGGAATAACTTTCTGCCACTATGTTGATGTAGTTAGGTGTGGAAAGTGTGACAGCTGCCAGTTTGGAGTACTGGAGATGAAAAAATAGTGCGTGTGTGTGTGTGTGTGTGTGTGTGTTGATGACTCCAGTTTGGGCGTGGCTGTATGTGACATGAACTCCTGGGAAATGATTCGTATGCGCACACTTCTGTGTATCGGCCAAATGCCTTGATCAATACATAAGGGGAAAATCTTGACGAGCACGGAGCTCATTGTCATTCCCCTCTGAGAGTTTCTGGCAAAATCTGCCTTGATTTCGCAGCCACTCAACAGTGAGAATACAACTTGGTCAAACTACAGTGGCAACATAGTTGAACCAGTGTTTGGATTCCTTGAATTAAATTGGGCAATAAAAAAACAATTTATGGGCCAGTATCCGTGTTGAATATTATTTGCTTTCATATTTTCAACTAAAGGCAATATGTAAACATGTATCAAATTAAAGTAAAATAATACATTCTGTTTTACATAAGAGGCATGTCACCTCAATGCTCTACTCTTTTAGAGTATAAGAAATGTCATGCAGTCACACCAAGTTGGATTAATGTTCTACATTAGCTGCCGTTGTGGTAGCAATCAGACCTCCTCCACATTCTACTCCCTATATAAAAGGGCAATTCTAATTTGTTATACTGTTATTGTCTATGTGCCTCATAAAAGCTACATTTTAAGACGGGTTACAGTTGCAACTTATAGAGCAAAATATAGTAAACTAATATACAAACACTTGTCGCTGCAACTCACAAATACGTTGTTTTCCCATATTTAACTACAGTAATGGCAATACCTAAAGTAACAAATCTAACCATTTATAAATAATACATGTTAACATAATGTTAGTCATTTTGAGGAAAAGTTGTACCAAAATATTATCTGATAAATAATAACTTTTCAGAAGAAGAAATACATCAACTTGTGCAAGTTAATGTGAAATGATTGTATAGTTAGTGTCTTAAAAATGCATGTTCTTATGTTGACTACAGTGGGGCAAGAAAGTATTTAGTCCGCGACCAATTGCGCAAGATCTCCCACTTAAAAAGATGAGAGGCCTGTATTTTTTATCATAGCTTTACCTCAACTATGAGAGACAAAATGAGGAAAAAAAATCCAGAAAATCAGGAAGGAATTTATTTGCAAATTATGGTGGAAAATAAGTATTTGGTCACCTACAACCAAGCAAGATTTCTGGCTCTCACAGACCTGCAACTTCTTCTTTAAGAAGCTCTTCTATTCTCCCCTTATCACTTGTAATAATGGTACCTGTTTGAACTTGTTATCAGTATAAAAGACACCTGTCCACAACCTCAAACAGTCACACTCCAAACTTCACTATGGCCAAGACCAAAGAGCTGTCCAAGGACAACAGAAACAAAATTGTACACCTGCACCAGGCTGGGAAGACTGAATCTTCAATAAATAAGCAGCTTGGTGTGAAGAAATCAACTGTGGTAGCAATTATTAGAAAATGGAAGACATACAAGACCACTGATAATCTACCTCGATCTGGGGCTCCACGCAAGAACTCACCCTGTGGGGTCAAAATGATCACAAGAACGGTGAGCAAAAATGAAGAGCGGAGTGTTGGAGTAGTCGGAGTATCTGCTTATAGTTCATTGTCTTAAGTGAACTTGGACGTAGATTCAATTTTAAAACAATAGCTTATTTTAAAACTTAGCTGGCTCTGTTTCGGTATGGGTCAGTACTCAATGTTTCAATATCAATATTGGAAAAGAGAAAAGTGATATCTGTAGTTGCGCCATGTCTGTACATTCCTTATGGAATCTCAACATAATGTAAAGAGTGTTTGGAAAGTAAAGCTGTATTTACTGTGTAGTTCTTTTATGTTTCAGGATTTTTTTTATTTGACTGTGTATTTGGGTGCAGTGCCTTACTCGTGGACATGCTTTTGCAGGAAATGTTTTGAGAGCTTTGCATTGTTTCCATGCTCTTAAGCTCTGTAGCTGTCATTGGCGAACTGAACTGAACTGCAGCTTCTCTGTAGGTGTGTGGCTTTACATCCACAACTTCCCCACGTGCTCCACTATCCCCTGTATATTTTCTCAGTCTCTCGCTCTCTCACTCTCTCCCTCCCCCTCTGTGTTGCTGTGGTACATGAGGCTTCATGGAGGGATGACGAGCTGCTTGCTGTTGCATGGTTACAGTGAGCTCTGTCTGCCAATTGGCTGAGCATTCATGCTAGAGCCTTGTGATTGGACGCTCTGTAACACATCTTCATTGTGACTGGCTGTGAGCTGGAGAAAACTTCTGTGATTGGTCTAAGCCCCTCAGATACTATGTGAGCTTAAGTCTTTTTTTTTCTCTTTAGTAACATCTATTTAAGTCAGTTTTGGGGGTGAGATCCTCTCCAGTTTCTCTGGGGGCGTTGGGAGACGGTGAGTGAGTGGAAGAGGGTGTATGTACTCGGATTTGTTTGTTTTGCTCTTTTTTTCTACTGCTGAGAAAGCGCAAAGACTGAAGAGTCTAGAGCTTTAACGGTGTTGACTGGGACAGAAGGCAAATATCACATCTTGTCTGAGTTCAGGCAGACGGCGAAAAAGCTGATTGATGCACTTTTCAGTGATTCCTCAAACATACACTCTCTATAGTGTGTCAAGCACACTTAACATCTTCCTTATTTAAGTAGTGTCGTAGGGAGGAGTCTCATCATTGCTAATTAGTTTAATAATTGATCCCTGAATTGTAATTGATCTACATAAGTAAATCTGCTGAGACAGACATTTTTAATCACAAAATGGACTGTAATGGTATTGGATTCTAATTAAGCATGTCCAGCACATTTGCTGTTAAACTATATTGAAACTATTGTTAGTAAAGAAGTATTTCGGTTTTATTTCCTTTCATTTCTGCATTAATAACAATAAATACCTCCCAATGTACTGGTAGTCTTTACTGATGGCCCTCTTTAATGTTCAGTTGCACGGAGCATGTTTTTGAGTGCGTTTCTGGAACTGAGATAAAAGTAAAGACCAACCAGCCAGACTTGTTTGGTGCCCTAGCAGAATTTCACTGTGTTTGTTCTTGTCTTTTGAGTAATGGCAGTTTCTTCTGCTAATATATTTTGGGGTGTGCATGCACACAGAAAACATTTAGTGTGATGTTTGACAATTTATTTTTCAGCATGTAAGAAAAACAAACATCTACACACACTGCCTCCATTACTAACCTTCCTTTTTATTTGAGCGAAATGATCTGATGCACACTTTGATCTTATCCATAGAGTTAGAACCTTTTTTATTCTCTCTCTCCTCTCTTCTCTCTCCTTTACTTTCTCTGTCTCACTCTCTTTTTCTCAATCACCCAGAGATGGGTGTGGCCAGTGCAGCTTCCCCATTCATCCTCACAATACTCACTGCTTAGCAACAACCAATCAGTCCAAATATTTTTGGAGGGGGCTACCAGCCAATCAGGAGTGATGTATTGTAGCATTTTACACTCTTGAATCCCATTGGAGGAGGAGGTGGTAAAGCAAACTGTGTTCGCCTGGAGCACTGGAGTGATTCCATAGGAACTCATGTGCCCTTAAAATCAGACTCGCTGACTGATGTGCTAACTGTTTGACTGGACAGCTCCTTCTTCACCTCCCAGTCAGGGCTCAGTGCCCTTCACTCCCCATCACTTTGTGTCTTAAAAAAACACTTGCCAAGTACTGCATTCTCAAGACGTGTTGTAGTATAAGGTATAAGCCAGGCTCAACGAATATGAAGTTTCTTAAGGTTCATGAATTAAAGATATTTAACCTCGTGTTCTTTCCAGATGATATGTGCTATGCAGAATTTGCTCTCATGTACAGATCTATAGTTAAAGTTCTGTGCCCCAGGCTTAACTATAAGAGAGATTTTAGTCTTATGTGAGGCACAGTGCTTCACAAACTATGACCCACAAAACCACACTCACCATTTTTTAAAATCCAAAGTTTTTAATCTGCTTTTTTGGAACAGTATAATTTTTTTGTAGGTCCAGTGACTTTCTGTTTTGTTTAGTGTTTTGTGTCATTGTAGTATAAATTGCTTTATCAATAAAATGGACAAAACTGTATTGTAATGGCCTCAGAGTCAGGATTTGAATCACTGTAATTTACTTTACAGTAAATTGCTTAAACGGAGTTAATTACCTGCGTTTCTTTTTACATAGCAGAGGCAACATTGCTGTTCATGGTGTTATGTTATTCTTAAGTATGTAAATAACATTCATTGTTTTTTTTTTCTAGTTTAATAATGACCACAGTTATAATGACTTTTTAAACTATCAGTAGGAAAATGTAGGAAGAGGCCAGAGTCAGAGCAGTTCTTGGAAGTAATTTAATCTTACTATGAAACCCTGCTTGGAAGATGGATGGCTCTGTCTGCTTATACTAGGTCATAGTGAACATGTGCTGAAATCACTGTAGCTTTTGTTTATATCTAAACTGTTGCTTTCCTTTGTCTTTACTAGGAGTCTGGTGGTCATCAGCACTCTGGATGGACGGATTGCAGCTCTGGACCCCCTGAATCAGGGGCGTAAGCAGTGGGACCTGGATGTGGGCTCTGGCTGCCTGGTGTCATCTAGCCTCAGCAAACCAGAGGTACAAATTAAATGAACAGGGGAAATGTTTTATGTTTTCTCAGACAAATGATATAATTATATTGTGGATATGGACAGCACTTCAGGTGCAGTGACCATCTTCATATAATTTAAAGTAGAGCATTGTATGTAGCTACTTAAATTCTCTGGATTTGAAATGGAACTTTCAAAGCAATCTGAAGCTAATGTTTGGTTTATCATCCGTAAGTCTGGTTTCTACCAGGTTAATATATTGAATTTATTAATAGAAAAGAAGAAACTATTAAAAAAAAACAAAAAAAAACTGCCAGCTTTATAAGATGTTACTCTGTAACCGTACTATTGCGAAATTAAATATTCTCATAAAAATCATACTATATTACATCTTTAAAAAATACCACACTGCCCTGCTCACCCCTATATCAGAACCATTATATTTACTTTTACTCATTTGGCTGATACTTTTGCCCAAAGTGACTTCCAAGCTACAGGGACAATCAAGCATTTTATTTGCACAAGACACTGAAGTGAGCGCTACAAAGAATTCCAACACGTGTTCTATACAAAATGCTGACGATATGGTGGCTTGCAGACTCTGCAGGATTCCATTAGCATATCACACTAGTACAACAGCATTACAAGAAAACACCCTGAAGCTGTGTGTGTGCATATGTGTCAAGATTGCAACAAAACAACCTAAGTTCTGTTAACATTTTGTCAATTTCTCACCTGGGAATGTTAGAATGTTGTTAGATTATCAAACACATAATGTGAAGCAAGTAGTCGTGTAACACTGCATTAGTGGGGTTTATTGGTTATAATGCACTGCTGTAACTATAACATTAACCATTGTCTAAATCTGTTATCAATACGGCCATATTAAGCTACGCTTTCTGTTTACTTCACATTGTCATGTAGAGAGATTCACTCGCTGAGATGATGCTACATTACCAACTGTTCATCCTAACTTCCCTGAAATAAATGTTAACATGTCCTTTAGCCTTTAACTTCAGTCATTGAGTATTGATTACTCTAATACATCAGTAAGTGTAGTCTTCTGTGATTTAGGTGTCAAACAGGGAGACTGTGCTTTCTCAGTTGCCTTTTGTTGCATTTGGTTTTTATTTTTATATTCCTCCTGGGTAATTAAAAATTGTCCTGTATATTGTTGGATCTGGTATCTGAATGCATTCATTTGCATCTCACTTAATTCATTTTGGAGAGCAGTACTCCATAGATCCATAAATGTTATGAGTGAAGACAAAATAATCAACCATTTAAAAAGAAATCGCTAGATTAAAAACTAATTTACTTAAATTTGATGTAAAGTTGATAGTCGTTTAATCGAAAGAAGAAATCACTACTGCATTTCCCCAACAATAGGCCGCCCCACTCTATAATCCGCAGAATTTATGTTTTAAATCTCTAAGATAAGCCACCCCATGTTATTAGCCGCAGCGTTACTGAATTTACCGATCTGAAGGAAAAGCATCCAACTTGACACAACCCTGGAGATATTTGCGGTTCTATACCAGTGGTGATTTTATACCGTAGTTGAGCATAAACAATTACATTGATATAATATTGAACTCACTGATTTCATACTGCAATGCAAGAACTACGCTGCAGAATTTAAGCTCCGAGCATTGTCTGTAATATTCGATATGAACATGTGTCCAATTTACATGTAGACATATGATTGACATCAATGAATGAAAGAGCAGCGCAGAGTCCATTTTCAGCTGCAAAGAATTTTTTTCTTCTTCTTCATGTCAGAATATGACAACCAGATTGTAAGGTTATGCTTAGTAAAGTTGTTCATATGCTGCAAAATATTTTTAGAGTTAACAAATGCTTTTGTAAATGGTGTTACATTTCTTTGTAAGTCATGAATTATTTTTGTGGATCTTGTTACATTTGTTTCTGAGTCAAGAAATATATTCGTGAATGGTGTGATATTCATTTGATAATATTGAAACTAAACTCTCTCCATATAGAAATACATTCTTAAAATCGGCATGAACTGATTGTTTGATGCTATATATATATATATATATATATATATAACTGTGTAAGTGTTTGTTCCTTCCAGATGCAATATGCAAAAACATGTCGAGAAATTGAACATCAGAGTACATGGCCTTGGCCTTGTGTGTGAGATGTATTTGTTAGGACCTCTTTAGCTCTACACAGATGAGCTCGACTCAAAGTTGGTTCCTGAAACTCTCTCTCACACACACACATACACACACACACTCTTGGAGAGAACAGAGCAGTATTCGCCAGAGACTGACACGAAGCCTGAGGGAAGATCTTTTTGGCAACTTTACACCACAATAAAAGTGTATGCGTAACAGTGTACACAAACAAACACACACAAACACATATGTGCATCCTGCAAAACAGCCTGAAGTGTGTGTGAGAGTGGTGCAGGGTTACTCTGTTGTCATAACAGTTTATTCAGTATCTAGTTTTGTATGTTTAATGTGGTGTAAATTATTTATTTAAAAAATGTTTACACAGATGTAGATACTTGTTTTTTATACAGTATTTCTGTGTGTTGTTAAGACCAAGCTGATCTGCAGGTTTGACTGTAGTTCTCTCATCGTGAAGTTCATGTATACACTCGCACTCGCTCACCCCTCTGTCTGGTTTGGCGGTAACCTCAAATGCCTGGCTGCTGTGGAGAGAAAGCTGCAATTGGTTGTCAGCTTCCTCCCCCCTCTTTTACCCCTGGGTATGTAGCAAGCGGCTGTTCTGATTGGCTGGTGCTGTCCCTTAGACAGCAGTCTGCTCAGTGATTAGAGTGCGCTGCCCCTATCTGATTGGCCCTTGCCATAGTGCAGGCAGGGAGCACTCACCTATAGCAGGCACCAGTGCAGAGGCCAGCAGTAAACAGCATTGTCGGCACAATCGCACTGTGGGGGAAGAATTATTGGGGAACAGTGTGGGGGGGTTGTGGGGGTTCTGCAGAAACATTTGTGAGTAAGATGTAAAGGGAGGTGTGGAGAGGAATGCCACGAGTAGTGTTGTGATGTGAGTCATGCTGTGTGGATTTAAGGATGAGATAATGCCTTATGTGTGGTATGATGTCATCCATCCAACGCGCATGCACCCCCCCCCGACACTTTCTGTCCTTTTATCTTTTGAGTGATCTATTTCTATTTAAGAAGGGCTTAACTGTAATATTGCAAGGACACAAGCTTACACTTACAATTATGTGGTGTATTATCCTCTCAGTAAGTTACTGCAAGATTTTTAATATTTATCACATTTGAGTCCCATTCATTTCTAAACATCTGTTTCTCTTCCATCTCTGCTCTGTTTTATTTGCATGTAAATGTTGTTTTTTTTCCTTTACAGAGCTGCAAATGAAATTCAGAGCCTGTAGTGCAACTCTGTTAGTTTATCTCCAAAAATACTGTTTTAAAAAATATAGTTATTCCAGCAATTATTATTTTAACTGAACCATTGCTTCATGTTTGAAAGTGTTCTTTTTAATGTAGTAAGGTTATATTATATTGTTGTTGTTTTATGTACATTACTCAATCACCTTACTTTACTGTAAATGCGGTCACTGATAAATATTTTTACTAACACTGCTGGACTATTATTGAAAACAAGAATTGCAAGACCGAATCCAATGACGTTCTGACAAATGTCTCATCTGCCACATTTTGTACCATTAAAAACATACACAGACAAAGGTCTTACTAAGGGTAAAAATATGTATAAATGGTGAAACTGAAGTTTGATGCATCTTTTTAAATGCTAGTGTATGAAACTTTCATGTGCTTTAGGCTGATTTAAAAAGAGTGAAGGTGAGATGTTTTCAAGCTTTTTTTGTTAATTAAGATCATTTATAAATTTTGAACAGAACTAAAATTACCTGATGAAATCTAGCTTTGTAGTTTTTCTCATTCAGGCCGATGTGTGTGATTTAATGAAAAGTTAATTGAGATTGAACTGAGAATGCATCAGTCAGTCAAGTTAACACCAAGAATATAATCTTGTTAATGGGTAAAAACAACATAATATTAAAACCAAACCAGGCATAGTGATAGAAAGAGACATCAATTCATTGTCCATATCTGTCTTTTGATGAAGTTTTTGGGAAAATCTCTTCCCAGTCTTTTCTCAGAAAGCAGCAATAATAGTAACAATTGTTTCCCAATGATGATTCATTAACATTTAAATGATTTCCATCTGTACTGCAGTGTTTTCTGTGGCTCATGGATCACTCGTTTTTACGCTGTGTGGTCTCACGTGTGCGGTAGTTTATGTTGAATGGCAGGGTTCCGCGATCGACTAGCGAGGTATTCGCGTTCGACCCATGCTGTAAATAGTCTCAGTAAAATGTGATTTTGACATGAACATATCTTGATTTTGTTGAAACACAGCTAATCTCGCTACTGCTAATGCAAGTTGGGGTGTGAGAGTCAGACATTCAATTTGGTTTGTGATGCTAATCATATTAAGAAGGGAGTTGAGGCCAGCTGATATGATTTTACCAAACTGCTGATTTGTTGATGTTGAAAAGCCTCAATAAAATAATGTATGTTTTCTAAAACTTTTGTTTGTAGTTTGTAAAGTTGGACAGTACTGAAAGCCCTTCACGTTGGGTGTATTCTCTTACTGAAGGATTGTTTTGTAGAGAGCTTTGATTCTAGCACCGGGCTTTGATTGCACAGTACTTCTGCACTTTGCTGTTTGCAGCAGGAACTAGGGGTGTGTTACTTTAGGCCAATGAGGTAATGGTAAGTGTCAGATATATAGACTTGGTTTTGTGTTGACTCTGTGCTTTTGGACAAGACTGAAGGACACACGCGCGTACGCACGCACGCACGCACGCACACACACACACAAGTAGAGTGGAAGCGCTGTTTTGCCTGCTGGGTTATTTGAGTGTCTGTGTCTTTGTGCTGGTAAGCTGTGGGGGTTGTGATGGGTTGGTGGTATCACCAAAGCATTGTCTTAAGCCACACGTACATGCATACTCTTAATCTCTTCATCTACAGCATGTCTCCAGACAAAGTCATGCCCTCCTTGGCTAAACCACTGAGCTGAGCATGTCCGACAACATGCAGTATCCAGAACATTGGTGTCTTACAGCAGGTGGGATATGTTGGGAAATGTTAGATGCTTCCCAATCCCACTTTTGGAAGACTCTCTCATTTTGGTGTTTTCCCTGCACTTCTACACCCACTTAAATCAGGGAAGACCTATTGATTATATGGATCCAGGTGTATTTGGAGCATGGGAAAGAATGTACCTAACGTACAGCATAGAGGATCAGGATTTGGAAACCCGGCTGAAGGCTGTTGTTCACTTTCTATTCCATTTATTAGGCAGAGGCAGCGAACCACAACAAGCCTAAATAATGTGTTCTCAGAAGTGACTTTGTGTAGTAAAAAAATTGTGGTCTGATGGGAAATATTGGCTTATGGAAATACGCGAATGATTTGCTAGCTTGTTTACTTGATTATTAAAACAAAAACAATCATTCTTACTTACAAAAAGAAACTGCATTATAGGTACTTGCTTTAATAATATTATTTTTCCTTTTACTGCTTTTGTAAATTAGTGTAATGAAGTTGCTTAGGCTTCCAGGTTTCAATTTCATTGAAAGTATTTTGCAAACTTGGAAAAGCCTGTGCATAAAAATACTCTGTTAGTTAGTTGTATTCAATTCATCAATTACTAATGTAAATGATTGCAAGGGCCCTGCTTTAGCAAAAAGGCTGTTATGGTAAATGGGTTAGCTGTAGTGGGCCATCGATATAAGTTGTGGGTGATTGGAAAACGAGTAAAGCTGTGCAAAGTCCTGCAGCAGGAGATCATACACACAGATCACATGCTGGATTAACCCCATGTAGCAGAGAGATGAGTCATCAACTCCCACACACACAGACTGTTTAAACCTCTTAACCACTGTGCCACAATTTGGCCACAGCAGGTATTCATCCCTCATTGTCCCTTTGATTGGCAGATGACCTCATCTCCCTACATTCCAGCCGGTTAGAGTCTCCTGGCTGCTCTTTCCCACAGCTGTGTTAAAGGCTTGTGTTGGTGTCAAGGTTAGATTAAGAACAACAGGAAGTGTGTGTGATCTCATTCCTTCGCTTGAGTATGTATAAGTGTGTGTGCGTGTGTAATTATGCCTTTGTGTGTGAAAAGTGAAATCATAACTGCAGGTCTGTTACAGAACATTTGTGTACATGGTGGGTGAGTGGTGAGCTAAGTCTCTGAAGTTGTGGCTACACTGAGTTGTGAAAGTCTTCAGACAATAGTAGATTGTGTCAAATCTGCCTAAATCAATAAAGTTCAGACCATCTCAAACCTGATTGGTCCAGGTCATCCAGAATGCAGGCCTATGTTTTTTCATATCAGTGTTGTTCTGCCTATCAGCAGCATATCAGTACTGGAGTTCACAGTGGCTGTCAGCTCACTGAGCCATGCAGGAGATCACTCACTTTATTTCTAAATCGCTCAATCGTACAATTCTAATGTCACTACTTGTCCTGTGATTTAGTTAGGACACAGACTCTCCACCATATGTATATTCAAATTGGTTTCTTGTATAAATATATATTAATGAACCAATATTTTTGTGCTCTTCAGTAAAGTTGTTTTCTGACCTTGAGTTTCTATTACAAAATGAGTTGGAAAGCTGCAGATAGCTTCTTTGATTGTAATGTTTGCTCTGTAGCTCTGGTTCAACATTAAGTGCATAATCTGTAAATAATATAACTGTTCACAACAATTTATTTCAAATATTTTTGTAAAAACATCCCAAAAGCTCTCTCAACTCACCCAAACTGCATGCAGCTCTTCATAAGAGATTGCTGTAGACTTGTGGAGACCGTATGACTTTTAAACCATAGAAGCAGTTCTGTACTAATGAATCTGAGCCATGATCATTACTCTTGAGCACTGTCGTCTATAATGACTGTCCGTGATGCAGAAGTTTCGTTCATTTTTATACTTATGCCGCAACCTTTATTCATCACAAAATATTTTGTCAGTGTATTTACAAAAGCATGTCACGGTAACGTAAATACAGTGCCTACAGATAAAGGTGACTTTCTTGAACAAAACCTCAAGGATACACACATCAGTCATATTTTCTGCTATATTTTTATGTAAAATGATGTAAAACATCCGTTGCAAATCCCCTTCAACATTTGAGTGAGGTACAAATCTAGGTTTGAGAAGATCATTCCATAACCACTCATTTCTTCTTTGTGAGCCATCTATAACAGTAGCCAAATGTGAGCTAATACTGTTCCTCTTCTGTTTTTAGGTGTTTGGAAATAAGATGTTCATCCCATCTCTGGATGGAGCATTGTTTCAGTGGAACAGGGATAGGGAGAGTATGGAAGCTGTTCCTTTCAGTGTGGAGTCACTGCTGGACTCATCCTACCGGGTTGGAGAAGACACTGTATTGGTAGGAGGAAAATCCCTCACCACCTATGGCCTTGGAGCCTACAGTGGCAAGGTACAATTACTGTTGCTGGCCAATCAGCGCCTTCTGTTTCTGCCTTTTTTGTCTATTCTTTTTCTTTGTCTTTCATTTTCTGATTTTAAAAAATCTTTCTCGCTCTGTAGCTGAAGTATATCTGTTCAGCGGTGGGGTGCAGTCGATGGGGAGAGGAAGAGTCTGAGACAGAGGAGACACTTTTGCTGCAGAGAACACAGAAAACCGTCAGGGCTGTGACCCCTCGCAGTGGGTTTGAGAAGTAGGTCTTATTTTCTGACTTCTACCCGATGACTTGAGGGATTTTTAACCTTTAAAAGCTAAACCTAAAAATGTTAGCCTGCTCACAACTTTGTATTTGTTTTATATAATCCAAAAATTATCTCAAAAAGTCAATGACATTACTTATAGCTAAACTTGTGATCGTATTTATGCATTCCTTATTCATTACATGTTTGAGCTTTTTGCAAACAATTTTTGGCTATATCAAAGTCTAACTGGTGGGTTGTTTCTTTGAAATTAAGAGGCAAAATTATTAGTCACCGTTTTCATTTAAAAATATCTTGTCTTTTATAACCATTCCATTTCATACTGATAGTATTATTTGTGTCTCTTAGGTGGAACTTTAGTGTGGGGAACTTTGAGCTGAAGTTTGTTCCAGAGGCCCAGTCTCAGCTTGGCTTTTTGGAGGGTGAAACCAGCAATAACGAGGTGTGGCAAGAAGTCAGACGTGATGGGCCGCGTGTGATTCTAGAGGAGGCTGAAGCACATGCTCAAAACTATGCTAATGCACACATTCATGCAGAAGGTCTTGACCTGGTGATCAAAGTGTCTGTCCCAGACTGGAAAGTCATGGCCTTTAGCAGTGAGCCTGGGGGACGGCTCATTTGGGAGCATCAGGTGATTTTAGTTTTCAGCTTATTTTAAAGCGGTGTGAGCTTACAGTTCAGGCCATGACCTACAAGTTCATACAAACCTGCTCTAATACTTCGATTTATAAGCAAGAATTCTCATTAAGGGCCTAAGTTGCATAACTTGGCAGTAAGAAGAAAATCATGTGCTTTTTTGATAATTGTTACATTTGACATTTACATCACTGCTTCCATTTTTTTCCATTGCTGTAGTTTTGCACACCCATAGCCTCAGCCTGGCTGGTTGGAGGGGGAAAGGTGACGCCTATCAGTCTGTTTGATGATACTTCCTACACCGTCCACCCAGAGCAGGAGCCTCAGGAGGAGGATGAGGACCTCATGGAAGAGGCTCGTGGAGCCACAGAGTCCAGTGTATACCTGGGTAATGAAGCCTGTGTGCATGGGTAAAATAGATGTATAGTTTCTATCCTAGATCTAACACTTAAACTTTGCTTCTGTTCCTTTTACAGGCATGTTTCAGGGTCAGCTTTACCTGCAATCATCAGTCAGAATGTCTGAGAAGTTTTCGTCTAAGACCAAAGCCTTAAATGGCCGCAGCTCCAGCAGAGACATCATCCCTCCTCCTACTGTCAAATGGAAGCCACTAATCCGTGAGTCTTCACCACCAAACACGTGTAAATTCCTCAAACTGCACAGTTATTTTTGTATCATCACTATTGACTTATTGTCTTATTTCTAATTATTTGGTAACTACTATGAATCTAACTCCATTTTTTAAGGTTGCATGAATTAATATAATCTATTTGTAAGTTGTGATTTTTTTTTTTAAATCCAGGATGATGCATTCCCATTTTTGGGATGGGATGTTTTGTTTTGTTTTTTATTGCTATTGACGCTGGTAGATTTTTATGTCAAATATAATCTGTAGTTATTTTTGAGTTTCATGGGCTATGCTAACCAATTGCACCGGTTTTCTACCAGACTCGCCATCTCGTACTCCAGTGCTGGTGGGATCAGAGGAGTTTGATAAGTGCTTGAATAATGACAAGTTTTCCTATGAGGAGTACAGCAATGGTGCCCTGTCTGTCCTACAGTACCCTCACGGTAAGAACGACTTGCTGTTCCTTTAAGGAATAAGAACTGTGGTTTAATGAGTTAAGTTACATGCATTGTTTGGGATATTTGCTGATTTGATGTTTTATAGACTTCTCATTACTTTTGTATAATCCTGTCTGTGTAGATAACGGGTACTACTTCCCATATAATTCTCGGTACCGCGGTCGGCGGGAGGTGACGGCAGTGAGTGTGTTACATACGGATGAGACCAGAGGTGCCAGGATTAGGCGGAAGGACCCTGTGCTGCTGTTGCCATGGTGGAAGGAGATTTTGGGCACCATAATTTTTTGCATTGCCGCTACCACATACATTGTCCGCAAGTTCTTTCACCCTCATACAGTACAAATAAGGGTAAGTTGCAAAGATAAACAAAGTTTCCAAGAGTGTTGGACAAAGTATATATTGAGTATACTTTTGTGCTCCGTGTACTCCCTTTGTAAAATATTACTGTAGTAAAAGTTCTATTTGTATTTCTGTCAGAGTTAAAAAGGTAAATTAATACAAAATTAGGACTCAAGTATCGGGAGTTAAAGTATTGTAAGCCATTATAGCTATTACTATTTTAATGAACAGTATTTCTTCGACTATTTCAAAGCAGAGGCAAATTTCCTTACCGCTGGTACATCTGACAAGCAGTCATGTGTTCCAGGTCAGCAACAGCACTAAATACTTCACAACTGATCCAAAGTTTACCCAGTTAAATTGTGAACACCGTTTGAATTGGGAAAAAAAGGTATTGAAATTGTAATATGCCTTCAAATAAAGAAATCAGAAAACTGCAACAAATAATATTCATATGTTAAAATGGACTATAAAAATCACCACAATATACTTGAGGATCCGCACGTAGCCTTAACCTCTCTTCATTCAGCTTCAGTTTTGTTTTATTGCCCATGATTTTGAATGACTAAAAGTTCCAATGTTTCCACTACAGGAATAAGATTAATATAATGTAATTTTTTGTCTGTAGTTGAATATGCATGCTTGTACAGGATCCGTGTATCTAAGATTTTATTTTTGTCATTCATGTTTAACTATTAGTGAAATAACTAACGGTTGAACATGACCTTATCCGCATGTTTTTAAAACTGTTAAAGATGTGGTTTAAGAACTATTGAAAGATTCTCATTCAATTTATGGCATAAAATGTAACTATGCATCAATGTTTGCTGAAAATATTGTGTATGTTTCCATGTCCTAGAGAGATTGTGTTAACAGCTTTTAAATTACAAAATCACCAAAATCTCTTATTTATCAAGGGATGCCCACACTTATGCATAAGACTGTACAATACATTGGTTAATGCAGTGAAAATCATTTTGAGGATTTCTGAGTAGTATTTTGTTTATTTCATCTTTTAATTTTAGCAGCGGAAAGAGTCTGAGACGCAGTGTCAGACAGATAGCAAGTATGAGATGGATGTCCCTGAAGCCAGAGAGGCAGTTACCGACACCCGCCCCTGTGAATATGTGTCCAGGTAAAAATGTCCGACTTGCTATTTTAGCAAATTAATCTTGAATACACATGCACCTAGGATGGTCTCTGGTGCATCCCGGTCTCTTCAGTGGAGAGGGACAGCTGCAATAGCCACATGAGACAGAACACACTAATATATCACACACAGCAGAAACAGCTGAACACCCCCCTCTACAGTTTATCTCTTGAGTTGGGGTGAAGAGCATATGGTTTTGAGGAGTGGTAGGAGTGTAGGTTTATGAACAGCTGGTCTATCCATTCCCAAAGCTGTAACTACAGCACTCATGCTGATGCCTGCTAGGTATCTTATTACTTGAACACTGACTTAAAATGCAGTTTTTACTAAAGCCTGGCAAGAAACATGCATGTTATGATTCAGCACATGATACCAGTGCCAGAGCTGAACACACATTCCATGTTATATCCAAATGACTTCAGCTTTGGGATATTGAGGAAAGTTAAGTATGACTCTACAAGAAGTGGTTCAATCAGAAGGTAACAGGTCTGTTTTCATGTGACAGGTACCTGACTGACTTTGAGCCAGTGCAGTGTTTGGGCCGTGGTGGGTTTGGGGTTGTTTTTGAGGCACGGAACAAAGTCGATGACTGTGATTATGCAATCAAGAGAATCCGTCTGCCGAACAGGTACGTTTCAATAACGTCTCCATGAATGTATGCTTGCTAACAATGTGTATATATGTATCTGTATGTTTTAATATTTCTGTGTATGTTCATATGTGTTTACAGGGAGGTGGCCCGTGAGAAGGTAATGCGAGAAGTGAAGGCATTAGCCAAGCTTGAGCACCCAGGCATCATCCGTTACTTCAATGCCTGGCAGGAAAGCCCACCTCAGGGCTGGCAGGAGGAAATGGACCAACGCTGGCTCAAAGATACCAGGTACAACAATAACCAAAGTTTTTATAGTAGACATGAGGTACTTCATGATGAGGTCAATAATAACTTTGATATCCCAAACATTTAAATATGAGCTGAAACACCATCAACTCTTGGGACTGAAGAGAACAAAGTTTAAAAACAGAACAAATATTATCCTTGGACATTTATTTATTGAGAATAATGATCCAAGTGTTCCAATGTGTTACAAATCTGAGTAGTGAAAATATGCAAACCTATGCTTTCGATATCTGAAAGCAATATATAATATTAATATATACTCTATTATCTCATCTGTTTTATGACTTGTGTGAAAGTCGTTTTTTAAATAGAAATATACAAACCCGATTCCAAAAAAGTTGGGACACTGTACAAATTGTGAATAAAAACAGAATGCAATGAAGTGGAAGTTT
>JBBIGC010000145.1:13113402-13128788 GCA_037576955.1 Lepidarchus adonis
TGAGACATTTTGAAATGTCATGCCAAATATTGGCTCATTTTGGATTTCATGAGAGCTACACATTCCAAAAAGGTTGGAACAGGTTGTAATAAGAGGCCGGAAAAGTTAAATGCACATATAAGAATCAGCTAGAGGACCAATTTGCAACTTATTAGGTAAATTGGCAGCATGACTGGGTATAAAAAGAGCCTCTTAGAGTGGCAGTGTCTCTCAGAAGTCAAGATGGGCAGAGGGTTACCGACTCCCCCAGTGCTGCGGCGAAAAATATTGGTGCAATATCAGAGGCATTTCTCAGAGAAAAATTGCAAATCGTTTGAAGTTACCATCATCTACAGTGCACAATGTCATCCAAAGATTCAGAGAATCTGGAACAATCTCTGTGCATAAGGGTCAAGGCCGAAAAACCATGCTAGATGCCTGTGATCTTCGAGCCTTTAGACGGCACTGCATCACACACAGGAATGCTACTGTAATGGAAATTACAACATGTGCTCAGGAAAACTTCCAGAAGACATTGTCGGTGAACACAATCCACCGTGCCATTCGCCGATGTCGGCTAAAACTCTATTGGTCAAAAAAGAAGCCATATCTAAACATGACCAAAGGCGTGTTGTCTGGGCCAAGGCTCATTTAAAATGGACTGTGGCAAAGTGGAAAACTGTTCTGTGGTCAGACGGATCAAAATTTGGGGTTCTTTTTGGGGAAACTGGGACGCCATGTCATCCGGACTAAAGAGGACAAGGACAACTCAAATTGTTATCAGTGCTCAGTTCAGAAGCCTGCATCTCTGATGGTATGGGGTTGCATGAGTGCGTGTGGCATGGGCAGCTTACACATCTGGAATGGCACCATCAATGCTGAAAGGTATGTCCATGTTCTAGAACAACATAAGCTCCCATCCAGACGTCGCCTCTTTCAGGAAAGACCTTGCATTTTCCAGCATTTGACTCATCATAAATTAGTGATTTGTGATTTCCGATCATTGTGAACACACCACTGCACACAGTGCACCACAACAAAATTTGTCCTCTGTATTTAACCCATCACACGTGCACATGTGGAGCAATGGGCAGCTATCAACAGCGCCCAGGGAGCAGTGAAGTGGGGACGGTACCTTGCTCAAGGGAACCTTCGTGGTGCCCGGGCTGGGACTTGAACCTGCGACCTTCAGATCTCAGGGGCAAAGTCCTAACCACTAGGCCACCACTGGCAACATGGCCTTGTCCCAACTTTTTTGAGATGTTGATGCCATGAAATTTTTCCTTGAAATGATACATTTTCTCAGTTTAAACATTTGACATTTGTCATCTATGTTGTATTCTGAATAAAATATTGAAATTTGAAACTTCCACTTAATTGCATTCTGGTTTTATTCACTATTTGTACAGTGTCCCAACTTTTTTGGAATCGGGTTTGTAGAAACTTCTAAGAGTTTCACAAATGTTCAAGCACCACTGTAGGTGAAAAACTCTAGTTTGTTTCATGAAATATTAACCCATCATAACTACAGTTGTATGCAAAAGTTTTGGCAAATCTTTATCAAAGGTACATATTGTTGATATTAAGTGAAACATAACACTTCCATCCTCTATAGAGAACACGCTTGTACCCAAGAAAAAATAATGTATGCAAAAGTTATGGTGTATTTTATATTGATTTTTTAATTGTGTTTATTTCTGAAACTCTGGACCAAAACTGGAAGAAAATGACATGTTTTAAGCATTTCCTTTGGAGGATGTGGAGAACTTGTTTTCACTGAGAACATCGTCAAAAACACATTCACCATTGATTGAGATCTGATCAACAGACATTTTTAATCAACCTGGTGTCAGATGCATTTGGAATGTATTGACATTAATATTGTGAGATGATCATATTCTAGTCTAGTTTACAATTCTCTGATCTAATGGATTCTTTTCTATGTCCGCATCAGCGCTACTGACTGGCCGCTCAGCTCTCCTGACCACATGGAGGCATTCTCTGTTAAAGTCCCTGTGTCCACTCCTTCTCCACTGGACACCTCATGTGTGTGTGTGGCTGGCAGGGACAGGAGTCTGTTAGTTCAGGATCATGTGTGTGTGGACGGTCTGGGGCCAGACAGTATGATGTCAGATCGGGACAGTCCTGCCGACCCTGATCTTGACCCTGACATGGAGCTGTCAGAGTCTCCACACTCCTTTGAGCTCTGCCCTCCACGAGCTGTTACCCACGGTGACTGTACCTCCTCCTCCTTCGACATCGTTTTTGAGGACTCTGGCTGTGATCAGCGCGACAATGACACAGACAGCAGAACCACACCCGTTCAGACCATGTGCCCCTCTCATTCTGGCTCCAGATCCCACCCCCCTGCTTCTTCATGTCCTTCTTCTTCCTCTCCTCCTCGGCCTACGTCTCTGAAGCTGCCGTCCTGCCCCTCCACCTCCACAGCCCGACCACCTCTCACACCCAAAGTCTATCTATACATCCAGATGCAGCTGTGCAGGAAGGAGAACTTAAAGGACTGGATGGCCCAGCGCTGTCAGCCTGAGCTCAGGGAGCATTCAGAGTGTCTCGCCATCTTCCTGCAGATCGCTGAGGCTGTTGATTTTATCCACAGCAAGGGACTCATGCACCGAGACCTGAAGGTAGGAGGGAAATTTACCAACATGGTGGTGGGGACAAAATGACCATGACAAAAATTGGTAGGGACATGTCCCTTGTGTAAATGATGCTTATGAAATTGATTAATGGGCATTATTTTGTAAAGTGACACATACTGTACAACATACAGCAACACAGATTCTAACCCAAGAAAGACTGTTGACTTTGCCCGTGTTTTAAACGAGCCACAATGGTCTTTTAAGATGGCTGTTAAAATGCAGAAAATGTGCAGATGCAGATTTCTAATGTTCCATCTCTTTTATAAGCTGTGGCAAAGGAGGAATCCTTTTGTGACCGATACTGAAGCTCTGTACTTTAAGAAAATTATTTTTTCTCAACTGCAGGATCATAAATTACACTCAGCAAGTTTGTTTGTAAAAAGTTTTTATTTAAATTATTACTCGTATGTCATCAGTTCACTTTATAGCTTAGTGTCCCCACATTCCCAGCTTTACATTACACACTCAGTCAACAATGTTATAATAATTTTATTTAACATTGCAACCCTGTTAGTAGGGCTGAAAGATTAATCTTTTATTATTCATAAATGTATCAATAATTTAATTACATCAATTATGTATTGTGTATAAAATAATTACATCCTGTATTATCAGAAATGCGGTCTGAAGTTTAAACTGGATAATAGAAAAAATTAACATGAAACTGCCTGTAGATAAGTTAGGTCAATAAAAAGAACCGGACACCCATCTACAAAACAGCACAACCACAACTAGCTGGCACTACATAAAGCATTTAAGCACAGAGCCAGTGAAAATTAATATTCTGGTTTTCTTGGACAAAATAACAGGCTGGTATTTTATAGAAAATACTTGCAATTTAATCACTTTTTTAAAAATCTTAATTAGATCATGTTTATAAATCTGTTATGTTATTAAAGCATAATTATTGTATTTTATTTATTGTATTATGTATTTAAATAACCACTACCCCTGCATGTTTGTGTCCATGACCAACATTTTGCAAATTCTATTTAATTTAGACATTTGAAAAATAAGGTTGTTGTTTTTTGTCTTTTCTGTCTATCATCTATCCCTCTCGTTCTCTCTCAAGCCCTCTAATATCTTCTTCACACTGGATGATGTGGTGAAAGTAGGGGACTTTGGGCTGGTCACAGCTATGGACCAGGAAGAGGATGATGAGGAGCTAAGTGCCCTCACACCAATGCCAATCTATGCCCACTATGCCCGCCACACTGGCCAAGTGGGCACCAAACTGTACATGAGCCCAGAACAGGTGAGTTCCACCAAATGCTAATGGAATGCCAATCAGATCTTCAACCATATAATGCATTAATAACTTGTGCTTTCTGTATTTACATGCATTCAGAATCTTTCTTTCTTTTGCAGTTGTCAGGGAACTCATATTCTCATAAAGTGGATATTTACTCACTGGGGTTGATACTTTTCGAGCTGCTCTACCCATTTCGTACACAGATGGAGAGAGTCAGTGTAAGTTCACTTATTCACTCATTCATTTAAGTGTTGTGCAATTGTCCTTGCTTTTTGGTGATCATTCATGCTTTTGTTCCTTCAGATTCTCACTGAAGTCAGAGGCCTGCAGTTCCCTGCTGCCTTTTACAAAAACAATGTGCAGGAGGTGAGTCTGTGTGTGTGCCTGTGTGTGTGGAAAGTCATAATTTTTGAGACTTGACTGGGAAAGCCAGTGCAGCTATAAGAAGAAATGAAGATGGAGAAAGATATCTGCTTCCCCCTCTTGGTTCAGTTCTAGAATTACAACACCTTACTACTATTTCAAGTCTTTCAGACGCCTCCATGCCATTGTAATAAATATTTTAAATATATTATTATGAATACTAGACATGCCTCACTGTTGATGTGCACTCATGTTGTGAATTCTGTTGTAATGTTTCAGCATAAAGTTTTCAAATACTTGATTATTATTAAAAATGAGACTCTGCCCTCTGCTGGTGGTAAATGGTTTGACAGTGTATTGCTTTTATTCAGAAGTATTTGTAATGTGCACAGCTATTTATGAATTACGAGCATTAAAACAGTTATGCTATATTGGATCTTTCCCGTCCCATTCCCAATTTTTGCAACCAAATTCCTTTCACATTTAGCATTTTCCATACTCCTGACTAGCCCATGAGCTTCTAACTATCAAATCAATTGTGCTTGATGTGCCCAAGGACAGAAATATGAATCGTGTGGGGTCACCATAACTGAAATTGGGAAGCCTGGAATTGGAATGTATATAGCATAAAGAATAAAAAAGTGCATGAACGTTAAACATTGTATACATCTATCTGTACTGATATGTTTGTTTGTGTTTAACTCAGGCTCAGATGGTGCGTCGCATGCTCTCCCCTGTGCCCTCAGAGCGGCCTGAGGCTTCAGAGATCACGGAGCTTCCACTATTCCAGGAGCTTGAGGTGCCCTGCAGGATCCGTCAACGTTCTCGGACATACAGTGCATCGTCTACAGGCCGGTCGCGACAGATTTCCGGCTCCAGCTCCAGCTAAAATACACACAAACAGACTTACTCGCAGACACACTGACATCTCATTCAGTGCTCTTTCTTAACATACAGCGCCTAATATGGAGAAACGGCAGGTTCTTAGATTTAAACGCACACTGTAATCCCCCCCAACACCCCCCCCAGCCCCCATGGCCAGTAGAAAAACTGAGGCATCTGAGCTTCTCAGTGATCCTGTATTCTGCTAACAGACAAATGTTTGCCTTCAGTGTGTCTCAGGCACTCCCTCCAAACCCAAAGCTCACTCTGCGCCTGCTCGCCCACCTCACTGCCTTCACTTTGCCTCACTGCCGAGGAGGCCACCTCTCCTCCTCCCGTCCTGTATAACTTCACTCAGGAGAGAAGAATTACACTGAACTGCTGGACTCTTCCACCAGCTGTCCAGCTCCATCTCTGAAGCTCCATGGTGCATACATTACCATCTTTACCTCAGTCACTCTTTCTCATACTGTAAACACTCGTGGATTTGACTGAACTGGATTTTGCGGAAGTGGACAATTTCTCAGTACTAATGAATGCTGATTAACAAGCTGCCTTGGACCGCTGTTCACTCGGCATGTCTTAAAGAGGAAACTATGCAGGCCCTGCCTCCTCTAAACCCAAACAATGATGAACATTTGATCAGACCATTCTCTCTTGTAAATAGACTTAAGTGAGGCTCAATGATGGTTCGAGACTGTATGCACGGCGTATTAGGCACAATAAGCTGTTTGCTGACATATTGGAACAGCTTAACAATTGAACATTTGACAAATCTGAGGACTTGTTGAAGGAAGCTTGAAAGTGTGAAATAGGCCTGAAAGCCTACAGGCTTATCAGAGGCATGATTTTTTTTTTCTAGGATGAAAGTGGTGCGACTGACTGATTCATTCAGAGTGACTTAAGTCAAAGCAAGAGATTTTTGAAGACTATGGATGTAAAGATCAGTGTAAAATACTTAATTTCATGAAGACCAGAAAAAAACGGGTTTCTGTACTATATTTCATAGTGAAGTTCTCTGTAGGTCATAGGAATGGAAGCAACTGACTCAAAAAGTGCTTTGATAAGACATGGAGATGTAGAGGAATCACCAAATATGTCACCAGTACACACCCTTAATTGTAACATATAAAGTAATAATTCCTTTTTTTTTCAACCTTAAAGGGGCTCGCTAATGGGGGCTATTTTCATTGATTGGTTTTTCTCTGCTTCGGCACAGATTTCCCTTATGAATAGTAAAAAATAAGGTTGTGAGTTCAGAGTATGGAGACTGAGTGAATCTTTATTGAAGGTGTGTATAGAGCTCAGTGTGAACTAGAGCCGTGTGTGTGTGTAAAAAAAAGAGGGTTGGATTGTGCACTGTTTTCTGAATGGACCATTATGCTGCCAGAAGGACAAGACAGTGTGACACACTCCAACAGACCTAAGCAGGACCCTGTGTGCAGTACTTTAGATCAGGGACCACTCTGCTAACTCTTTATCTTTCACCCTCAATTCACCCTTATCAGCCTTTGAATTCTCTTTAATGAGCACAACTACAGTGTTTGTTTCATCAGTTAAACCAGTACAGGGCAGTGGAGGAAGTTCTTAGTCCATATGTGTTCATAGAGTTAAACGTCTTTATAAATATCTTCATATCTAATGATATTCCTAAGTCTTAATTAGACTGTTTAATTGGTTACAGTTATTAAGTTACAACGACTTGGGTCATTGAATTCTGTCTTTTGATCTTTTGCTTATTTTAATGTTTCATTTTAATTTGATGATTTTTGATCAGATCGAAATGGTTTCACCCCAGTTGTCCGTTCTCCAACTTGTTCTGTAACTGTTCCAGTTCTGAGGCTGTAATCTATGATCTGAGTCTTTGAGCACAATCCTCTCTCTAACGCTTAGTGTAAATATGTTCTTGTTTTTATTTATGTCCTTTGAATCAGTCCATTTTTTGGATTGTTGGTGATATATCATTAAAGAATATGAATGCACTCCGTTCGGTGGAGTGTGTTGAAATATTGTGACTTCTTACAAGTCAGAATTTAATAAACATTCTATGACCTTTTGTTAAAAGTGTTTCCTGTCTTTTTATGCTGGAAAGAACAGAGCAAATTTTACATAGGAAACATTTTGGTTGCCTCCCAAGAAAGAATAATAAGTGAAATGTAAAGTGCCCTTTTTCTTTGAATATTTTACCTTACTGAAATGTTAGATTTCTCTCATGTTTTTAAAATCAGCACACATTTCTTTCAATAGCCTTTTCCACTAACCTTTTCAACAGGTGCCACTAATTCTATGGGATGCTGTATAGATGTGACGAAATGATCTACAGTGATCTTTGCCCATAGCGTAATCAAGAGTATTGGGTTCTTTGTGGAGGTCTTTTACTATTCTTCAGGAAATGGAAACATGCTTTAACTAAACTGGAATTTGGATCCAATGTGTTTTGTGGGTTCACCATGCTCCAAAGACAGCTAATTTTCCCTGCTAGAAGGAAATGTACAGATGCTCCCCATCCATTTCGTCCATTTCGAAGTTATCTAGAATAACTGAACTGGAGCCAGGAGTGAGAGATGACACTTGATGATAACCAACAGAAAACCGGTTTAGTACATAGCTTATCTTAATCAAATACTGCAAGATATTGATACTTGGTCTGCACAATTCAAGATCTAAATGAATGATGCTCTTTTATTTTTCTACACAGTTTCTGGTGATTATATGGATTTAACTTGAGACATTTTGAGGAATTTATTCACAATAAAATTAATTTGACAAAATCAACTAAATCAAAATCGATACTTATATCTGATTCTGTTCTTTGTGGTATGGCATGCATTTTTAAAAGGAGACAAATCTAGACTGCCAGTCAAGTACATACCATGCTGCTGTAGCTCTTGTTGAATGAGGTCTTACTGAAATACGAAAATGTTTACCTTACATCACTTCTAAATTCTCAGTACATTTGTCAGTGGTACCTCAATGCAAGCGAACCAGGAAAAGAACTCTGAGGCATCCCTACTGAGAGAAGGTGAGCTCGGATTTATTCTGTATAGAATTGAAGGTTGCTATTTGTCTTCACATAACCAAGTTTCTGGTTGCATTTCTTGGTGCATTGGTGGACTTTGTAAATTTGTCTGAAGTCCTCCAGAGTCCAGGTTATTAAACTTCTCCCAGCAGTAAGATGATTCCCCATGCAGTGACTTCTGAAAGCTTGACAGTCATGCACATTCAAAAGGGGTTTCTTGGTCTTGCCCTATAAGGACTAAGATTCCCTTCTTGCATGCTATAGATGATGAAATACCTAAATTCTTGTTCTTTTGACCTGACAATTCTATCATGCATGTCACTAATTGGTGAGCCACAACCCATGTTCTTTTGCAGAAACTGAGCTTTTGGTGACTCCTCCTTTAATACCCACCTGCTACCAGCTAACCTGCTTATTGAAGAACGTTTCAGAATGGTGAACCTGAATATTCTATTAACATTTAACTCTTGTTTTGTCCTTGCCATCTTTTTTCTTGTGTTTATGTTTGTTTACATTTGCAAAATAAGCTGGTCAGCTACAACATGGTTGTGAGTTTATAGGTAACAATGGAACAGGTACCTAGACCTGGACTGAATAATATAGTCTGTAATTTATTGTTGTGCACACCTGTCAACGTATTACAGTTTTAGATACAACCTCTAAAACATGTTTTACTACATTCTTTCATGCTGGGCAGCTAAGAAAAGCGCAGCTGTTGGTGTGTTCAGGAGATATTGAGTGGTATTAGGTTAAAACAATAAAGTTTTATAGTAAGTGAGATCTAAAGAAATGGCAAAATTTCCTCAAATCGCGTTTTTTTGCTCGGTATTACTCTAATTCAATTTTTTTTTCATTGTTAATCAGATCATAATTTTAATATTTGTCAATATTTAGCAGTTCATTATTTTCCTTCGTCTGTCTGTGCTTGTCTTCATTAGCTTGTTTTGACATTTTCTATGTTTATTTGTATATTTATTCGCCTCACTCACTCTTAACTTCCGTGTGGATCTGAGTTCGTCATTTCCGGCGTGTCTCTGCGGCGCTGATACTCATCGCGCAGATGTTAAATGGAGAGATGCGATAAAAGTGGGACGGTGAAAGCAGCCCGGCCGCTCGGATTGTCAGCGACACCACAAGCCCTGCTCGCGTTCATCAGGCTGGCCTTTCGCTAGCCTGTCACATTAAAGCAGCGGCTTTGCCACCCAGCGTATCTGCCATTTTCACACGGATGGCCGGGCAGGTTAGGAGGGCCGCTAGCCGGAGCCGCGGGCCTCAGCTGCGGACTCTGCTGGTGCTGTCCGCCGTTGGAGGACTGCTGTGTATGAGTGCTGAGGCGAAGGAGTGCGACAGACAGTGTGTGAACGGGCGCTGCAACTCAGCCAGCGGTAACTGTGTGTGTGACCCGGGCTGGGTAGGGGATCAGTGCCAGCACTGCGGCGGCCGCTTCAGGTAAGTGGCCCCGGAGCAGAGGCCCCTTTGCCGCCTGCTGAACGCTCGCTTGCTTTAGTGGAGGTGTAGCATTAGTGCTAGCTTTAACTTTCCTGTTGTATGTGTACTAACCGTCTGTCACAGTATCGGTGAGCTCTAAAGCGGATTTGGAGGCTCGTTAGATTGTCGGCGTGGGCAGAGTAGATGTTTTTTTAAGGTTTGAAGACGCCGCTGGTAAAGTTAACAGCCCTTGAACGCGGCATTGTTTACGCCGCTGTAGGTGTTACCTGATGGGCACGACTTCCGACCACAGATTAAAGCCCGACCTTGGGTCGAATTATAACGAGGGCTGAGCTTTAAAAACGCTCCCTGGATTTGGTTTTGGTCCAGGTTCTTGTGCGAGGGTAGAAAACGTGTCCTCCTAGTTGCTATGCTGTGTTTTAAGATCAGCAGTTGCGCCACTGTGACCGCACTTTGGACCTGGGCGACTGACTGACTGTCTTACTGCTTTTGATTTGTTCCTAATTTCTCTCTCTTGGCCGTGGGCCATTCCCAAACATGAAAAAGACTGCTTTTTATTGGTGCAGTGTGAGAAGTGCTTCTGCCCTCCTACTAAATGCGTGCGCGAGGGAGTCAATGAGAGCAATGTTGTCTCATTTTAGTAATGGCTGTCATTCCCCTATCATCAAAGGTTGGCCATTAATAGAATGATATAAAAGCCATTAATCCCATTGAAAGTGGGTCATTAAAACAGACAGAGGGAGGATGTGTATCTGTAGCTAAACTGAAGAATAGGCCTGTATGTTCTTTTTCTTAAGTGTCCCTGCGCCTGTGTTCTGGTGCTAAATCCATCACTCTGTAACTGAATTATCAGCAGCACAATCTGCCTAAATAAAAATGCGGCTTTTATTGCATCACTCCGAGAACAACAGAAGCCTGTCTGTCTGTGCTGTTCAGTAAACATGCCAACACACACACACACACACAAATGTAGTCATCTTCATCTGCACACTCCTTAAATAGATAAAACGCACATTCCCACTTGAGTTCCCATGCTGCACTGAGGCATCGCATCTTGTAGAGTTCTGGAGATGATGTGTGAGAGTTAAACCTAAAGCAGAATCTCTTCTTTTGGCTTGTTGTGTAGTTGCTATTATTGGTGCTACTATCACCTAGAACTCTGTCGCTCTGCCTTCCTTCACTTTATTCTCTCTCAGACTTTTAAATTTAATCCGTGACAGAGAGCATTTCAGCAAGCAGCTATAGCACTTTTGTAGGCTGTAATCTCAGGCCGTTTCAGACCATTAGAGTTTTGATAAATGAAGGAATTATTCTAATGGAGGCTATTAAGTCAAGAGGTCTTCTTCCTCAGATCTGCAAAATAGCTGCTCTCACAAACCAGACATTTGCCAGTCGTCTGGGAGGCTGGTGCTTTTTAAAAAAAAATTTCATGTATCTGTCACCTGAAATCATTCTAACCATACTCTGTGTGAAACAATTCACAAGTGGGGTTTTCTCACACTTGAGACAGGAAGTACTAAAAACGTTCAACTGAAATGACAGTATTTTAAAGTTGAGGACCTTCTTGAGCAAAATGATGAGCAAAAAATTCAATATTATCGCATTTCATACCTAAAAAGTGTCATTGTTTCAATATCATTTAAGTTCTAAGTTTTAAGCAATTCACCCAGAAAGGTTTTATGTGGAATACTCTGTTCTAGAAAAACTCACCTCTTTACAGCACTGGTGATGGGAACCAGCTTTAATGCCTCTACAATTACTTTGCATGAGTTTTGAGAAATGGAATTAACATTTAATTAAGCTACACTGGGGCAAAAAAGAATTTGGCGATTCTGCAAGAAACATTGTAAAAATAATCCAGGAAATCGCATTGTATTCATTATGTGTCATTATTGACCAAATACTTATTTTCTGTGCCCTTATACAAATAAATAAGGAAACAGCCCAGAACTGCACTGGGGGAACTGCTCAATGACTTTAAGACAGCTAGGACCAAAGTAACAAAGGTTACTATTAGTAACACATTACTTTGTCATGAATTAAAATCCGGCTTAAGCCAGCACAGGCCCGTCTAAAGTTTGCCAGAGACCATCTGGATGATCCAGAGGAGGATTGGGAGAATGTCATGTGCTCAGATGAGACCAAAATGGAACTCTTTGGTATAAACACCACTAGCCCTGTTTGGAGGGGGTAGAATGCTGAGTTGCATCCCAAGAACACCATACCCACTGTGAAGCATGGTACGTTGGGGCTGCTTTTCTGCAAAGGGGAAAAGGACGACTGATCCGTATTAAGGAAATGATGGATTTGGTAATGTATCGTAAGATTTTGGGCAAAAACTTATTTTCTGCACCATTATATAAATAAATTCTTTAAAAATCATACAATTTGATTTCCTTGATTTATTTATTTATTTTTTACATTCTGTCTTTTACAAATGAAGTGAACCTATGATAACATTACAGACGCTCTCATCTTTTTAAGTGGGACAACTTGCAAAATCAGTGGCTTCTGAATATTTTTTTGCCCCACTGTATCTAATCAGTAAATTCCGTTAATCAAAGTATGTCTCTTTGCTCAGAACACTGCTTTAACCTAAATGAAACTTTTTTAAAGAGCATTGTATAGATATCATGATTTTTAGGCATCTTTTGATCAGTTGACTTGATGCATACTTAACATCAACATATACTTATCAGTTTTTCATATCAAAAGGGAAACTGTTGTATTGGTCCATCTTTATTTAAACGTATTCTATAAATAACTTAAAATTTCAAAATTGAATATGAAGTGACCACACGGGTTGAAAAAGTTTAGCAATTATTTTTGTAAAGCTCTCCTTCAGATTTTAAATGGAAAGTCCAGTGAAGTGAGCTCGGTCATTGAGTGGTTGTGGGACTTTGTAAGAAGTTTATCTACTTGTTATACCATCAAGGACTAAATTGTTTTATTGTGCATCATTGTTACTTTGATGATATCGGAATTCAACATGTGTCTGAGACATTTTCTGAAAACTTTGAACCCATAAACTTTTGCAGTACGTTGCTGTCTGCCTGTAAATGTTAGCAGAGAAGCAGTAGTGTTGAAATTACATAGGTCCTCTATAGCTGGACTTTGGCTGCTGTTCTAGGCTGTGTTTTGGTCTGTAAGTGTGTTTACACTTTGACTACTCTATATGCCCACCTCCACCCCCACCCCTTCTCTTTGTACAGGTTAACTGGACTCTCTGGATACCTGTCAGATGGACCAGGAAACTACAAATACAAAACCAAGTGTACCTGGCTCATAGAGGGACAGTGAGTTTGCGCTTTTATGTTCACACACACTTACTTATACATGTGTAAGTACATACTCACGGCTGATCTGTGCTGTTTGTGCAGGGCTAACTCTATTCTAAGGCTGCGCTTTGAGCATTTTGCCACAGAATGCAGCTGGGACCACCTGTATGTGTATGATGGAGACTCTGTCTACTCTCCGTTACTGGCTGCATTCAGGTACCACAGGATATCTATGTGCAATCTGCTCAATACATATTGGCATCTTTGGTAAAGGCTGATTTAAAAAAAAAAAAAAAAAGAAGTGAAAAATAGTCTTTGTGACTAATAGATTAATCTCACTTTAAAAATATGAGGAGACAATATAAACAGTATTAATTTAGTATATGAAATCTTTCTTTAAAAAATCAACTCTGCATTTAGGTTATTACTTTTACTATTCGAGAAAACAGAGCAAGCAGTCTGAGAGCACTCCTCCATACAGAATCTCTCCAGATCCCTCAGGGTCCTAACTCCTCTCTTCTCTACCGTTCACCTTGCCCTGTAGATACTCAATATGGATTAAATGTTTGGATGGGAAAGGCTCTTTTAGAAGCTTTTTTTTTTGTTAAATTGACTTTTGTTTTAAATGTTTCTGATCATTTTCCTGCTGGAGGATCCAACGAAACACAGTGGTTGATTTTTGGCAAAGGCAGCCTGATTTCTCTTCAGACTAGTATTAGGAGACCATTATGCAATATATCCTAATAAGGTTCTTTTTTAGAAGTACAGTCAAACCTGCTTAGCTTGCCCCTATTGGTCCGGGCTCTAAATTTGTCAAGAGGTGGGGTTGGCGAGCTATCGTAACAAATAAAAAACCCCTGCACTTTCACCACAAATGACTTTACTCACTACGCTGTGGTCTTAAAATGACACCGCCAACTCTCTGAGTACCGAAAGTCATTACAATTCTAAATCAAAGCTGGTCATACTAGCAGAGGAAGTGCTTGAACATGACCAACCAACCAACCAGCCATCAGACAGCAGACAGCAGGTTTTCCGGTGTTAATTTGTCCAGACACCATTCAGACTGAGGCTGCATCAGTGATTGATCCCTTATACGTTAGTGTCACCCACCCACCCACCCACCAACAGCAACAGCAGCAGCAGCAACAACCTATAGAATTAGCACAAGTGACTGTGATCTAGGCTACAACACTAACATAAACCCAAGTTTGCTGATGGAGAAATCCATACACATGCCAGTTGTTCATGTTGTGGCGAGGGCGAGAGGCAAGGTTGGCGAATTATCGAGGTAAATAACATGCAGCCTTTCGTGGCAAGAAGCAGGTTTGGCGAGCTAATGAGGTTTGACTGTATAACAATCCAAAAATTGGAGATCCTCCACCGACATAACAATGGGGCGTAGGTTCTTTTTTTGTTAAAAATTTCGTAATTTCTTTCAAATTTTACTTTTTTCCTAAGTTAACCATAGAACCTAATCAGGTCAAAGTCCTTTTAGCATCTAGCAATGCTTAGGCATGTGATTGGATGAAAGAAAAGACTTACCTTTCTGATAGTTTTTAGCTTTGGAGGAGGCCCTGATTATTAGAGTTTAGAGACCTGGTGACTTTGAAGTGACCCCGAATTTACTGCAATCCTCAAATCTCCAACCATGATCCTTGGAGAATTTCTTTGCCTCTCTACACATCCTCCTTATTGTGTGTGCTTGTGAAATACATCTGGATCCTTTTCCAGTACAGCTCTGGATGTTTTAAACTTTGAAAAGTGGCTCCACTCATTTTTACAACCCATGTCTGATTTATTAAAGGTCTTTTTAAAATTTGTGTGTTTTATCATGTTCCTCATGTTGAGGATTAACCCATGTCACATCTCAGTACACTTTCAGTGAATTTATACAGAGAACCTTGGTCAACTTAATACTATACTACAGGGCAACAGGAAGTAATGGATTTCCACTTTTTTATCTTTATCAAGGGTGCCAATAATTCCAGATCTCTATAGAGTGTCTGTGTCTTTAAGAAAGACGGTGTATAAGCTCCATCACATACTTATGCATACATACATTCTTCATGAAATATTTCTGATTATTTTCATAGTATTAAGCAGTTATTAGGTATTTTACACCTCATTCACAACTTTGCCCAGACTAAACTGTTTTCATGGACTTTAGCAATACATTCTTAATGGCCAATCACAATGTAACTAGCAATCATAATATCCTGATGACAAAATGGGCTATAACTGGCTTGCATTTAACTTTACTTAAATATTAGTGTGATATACAGCGGGGAGAATAAGTATTTGACACATCAGCATTTTTATCAGTAAGGGTTTATTGACACAAAATTTGCATCAGATGTTGCCATCAAGCCAAATATTGAATTCATACAAAGAGATCAGAACATTTTTAAGTTGAGTCATCATAAATGAAATGACACAGGGAATAAGTACTGAACACACTTTATTTAATACTTTGTAGAAAAGCCTTTGTTGGTGATTACAGC
>JBBIGC010000145.1:13148187-13167594 GCA_037576955.1 Lepidarchus adonis
GCTCTTTTTATACCCAGTCATGCTGCCAATTGACCTAATAAGTTGCAAATTGGTCCTCCAGCTGATTCTTGTATGTGCATTTAACTTTTCCAGACTCTTATTGCTACCTTTCCCAACTTTTTTGGAATGTGTAGCTCTCATGAAATCCAAAATGAACCAATATTTGGCATGGTATTACAAAATGTCTCACAAAATGTCTACCGTATTTTCTACTCTGATTATAATATTGAAATTTAAAACTTCCACTTCATTGCATTCTGTTTTTATTCACAATATGTACAGTGTCAACGTTTTTGGAATCAGGTTTGTATATTAGTTATATTTACTTGTGAATGGCAATGTGACCAAAAATCAGAAGAGATTTCTTGTCTTTAATTTATGAAGATTATAAGAAAACACACATTACACAGAATAACATTTTGATCCCAGGTTTACTCAAAACACTTCCTATAAGTTCACCTTTTCATGTTTTTGTTGTTGTCATGAAAGACTAAGGTGAGAAACCCTGGCAAGAGACTGGACACAAACATTTTCTGGTGGTTTTACCCAGTTGTTTTCCCAATTTGGTCGTTTCCAACATGCTAGATCTGACTCACAGAGTTATCACACAGTTGGACCAAGCTCCAAGACTAGCACATGCTTGCTGTAAAATGTGACTGTGTCTTTCTCAGTTCTCCCAGCACAGATTCACTGGACAGCTCAACATGCTTGGAGGAGAATTTTAATGGCTTGTGTTGTGTCAGTTTAACAGACACTTTTGCTGCCTAGGATTGTTTTATTGGTGAAGTAGAGGGAGGACCATCATACCCACCCAGAAAAACCATGGCCATTTGTGATTTGTTGGACTCCTGTTTATGGTTGGCTGCTATGTTCTCTGTACATTTTGTCCCTGACTGTTTCCAGAAGATAACCTGATGCACTGATTTGGCAGTGTTTTTGAGCATCAGCATTTCAGGGAAAATTCAAATGAATTTGTAATGAATTTGACTCTCAATCCATTTAAGCCACTATTCATCAGAGTAGTGCAATAATGTTTTAATGCAGAGAGAAAACTATAACAAATGAATGAGAATTGCCTCATTTTGAATTTGTAATGTACTCTCATCCCACAGAGATTTTTCATGCAGAGAACTTCACATTACATTTTCATAAGGTGTTCCCCAATGACACTGAAGCAAGGAATAGCAACTCTAGTGCTTATCAGTGGAATCATTATCCTGTGAGCTCCACCTTAACCTGGGTCAAATGCAGTACAACCAGTGAGCGGTTGACTGTGATTAATTAGGTCTTCATCTACGATCAGCTTCAGAATGCTCTGCTTTTTGCCCTGGCTTCTGCGTACATCTTTTGAAGCTTCAATCTGGGGTAAAAGAGGACATTTTCACATGGATTTTGTTAAAGTGCACAATGTCCTCAATGTCAGAGCCAGTGTATATTATTACTATTATTACCTCTACACTCTGGACTGCTGCATCTCTTGTCTCCCATGACCACTTCAACCATCATTGGGACCTCCCCTTTTCAGTCTATGAACCATCTCCCTGTACTTTATGCTTCATATCCATATGATAGGTTTGTTACTGCAGGCTATAGGCTGTCAGCTCCCTTCTCTATAAATTGAAGGATGGGTTCCCCTTCTGAACCATGGCTCCTTTCAAGGTTTCTTCCTCCGTGCTTCTAATGCCCTTGGCTTCCTCATTAGGAGTTTCAGTCTGGGTTCTGTAAAGCTGCTTTATGACCACAACAGTTCTGAAAAGTGCTGTAGAAAAAAAATTGTTGTGTGTGTTCAAGCTTTCTTGCTTTACTCTAGGACCTGTTACAGAACACCAGTGTTGTGTTCAACATTGTGTTTGTGGTGTGCAATCAGTATTCGTAATGTAAGCCATATTAGGATGTGCACCAATATTTCTCTTTGGTTTGTTTGTGTTTTGTAGGGCTGACTGCAACAGCAAAGCAGTTCACTGTATGTGTACTACTAAAGGATTTCTAAGCCCTCTAGGCTACTGAATAATTTAGGAAAGGAAGTTTTTAAAATAATAGCTGCAAAATATTAGTGTTTCAAATGAGTGTGTCCTTGTGTGTAAGTTAATCATCAGGCTGTTTAGTCCAGGAGTGTATGTGGTGTTTTTAAAATATGCTTTTCCTTTTGGTTTCTTTTATTTTTCCTTGCTTTTATTCCTTCTACCTCTTTGTTTCCCCCCTTTCTCCCACCCCCACCTGCAAACACCTCCATTTTATCTCCTGAACTGTTCTCACCCTCACGCTCATGAATGCAGATCTCAGCTTTGTGAAAAAGGAGTGGACGACTGCATGTCCCAACTGATCAGAGGAGTTAACGCATGTTAGTATGTTTACAGATGAGGGGGAGGAAGATGTTTTCAGCAGGGGGCAGTGTTGGTCCAGTGTTAAATGATGTTCGTTGTTCTCAGAGTGGCAAGGACCTGCAGCATGAAGCCAATGCTTCACTTTTTAATCGGGAACTGTGTGTGTCTTCCTTTCAGATTGCGTTTTCTCAGCACAGTAACTTCATGGACCTGGTTCAGTTTTTTGTGACGTTTTTCAGGTAAGAAACTGCCCTCCTCTTGTGAGCATAATAAATACTGCATTAAAAAGTGACTGTGAATTCTGTTTGCATTGCCTCAGTCTTTACTGTTTTGGGTCTGTTGTGTTACCTGGCACATGATGAAGACTTTAGTTTGTTTCAGGCTTTAATAATTCGGGTTTAGAGAGGAAAGTAGGACAGTCACAGATAAAACTATGTATCCCATACAATAAACAAATGTGTACACACACACACATACACAGAGTAGTATACTGTGGTTGGCCATGGTTCCCCATCATTAGTTCTGTCAGCTCAGGCACTATGATAAATTACACTGACTCTGCACTCTCTCAGCCTTAGTTTTGTGTGTCTGTGTGTGTGCGTGTGTGGGTGGAGGGTGGGGGGGTTGGAGAGAAGCAGGGAGGGATGTGGTTTCTGTTAGAAGAAAGTGAATCTGCTATATACCAACCCTGACCTGAAATAGTTATGACAAAAGCAAACACCCAAACTATAAAGTGTATTTTGACACAAACCCACTGGAAAAGTACATGGCTGCACATGAGGCATGTGAGAACAGGCTATTGCAGTTGACTATTTATTTATTTATTTATTTTTAACTACAGCTCACTCCAAGTTAGAATTTGATTAGGTTCTCATCAATTGGAGTGTAACTACTGTCTCCACATGCATTCTAACTGAATCCGCTTCTGGTGTCCGAGAACATTTACAGGTGATTTGCATCTGCAAACATCTGAACCGAGTGTAAAATAATGCAGCATTAAACAGAAGATATGGTGGAAAGAGCAGCCTAAAACATATTGAGCAATAGACTATGTGCAAAATAAAATCTTCACTCAGGTCAGAGACAAAGGGGGGTGGCGGGTAAATGGGTCACAATTTACCCCATTTTCCCCATTCAGTCAACATGCTATTTTGAGAAGGAACCTGGAAACATGCTTTCACCTTTCTCAGCACAACTGTCTCTGGTAAGAGTCTGTGAGGCATTGGAGGGTTTAACATTTAACATTTACTGACCAACTTAGTAAACGGATCATTGATACACCATGTATACACTTTTCCCTCAATCTAAATGTTTGTAAGTGATCCTTTAGCTCTTCATTGATGGTCACTTTCTGGCAACAGGACCATGGTTGGCTGGATGGATTTGACTGGGACACTGAGCTGTGCAAAAAGCCCAGCAACACCACAGTACCATAAAAATACCTACAGCACACACACTTCCATGCCAGTACCATATTAGTGCTATGCTGAGAAATATATAACCATCGTCAGTGATGGTTCTATGGTGGTCTCTTTCTATTGATGAATGGGGTAGAGTGTGTACACGGCATCAAATTGATTGCAGTTTGTCACTGTAAATCTATGTGTTTCACCCAAAAAAAAATGGCCATCAAGTGCAGGCGCATTGTTGGTGTATTTAATAATCAGGCTATACAGTATGAACTAAATGAATACGCAAACATTCCAATCCAGATTTATTCTGATGGTAGAAATTGGCGAATGATAGAAAATCAGGTTAAGGTTATGTGTTTGCTTAGTGAGGCGAGGGTTGGGTGGGAAAAAAAATCAGAGGGTTTGTATTAGTAATTCACCTGAAGGAACAAATCCCATCTGTGGAGTAGAGCTCAGCTTATAGTGGATTATTGATATCTCAGGCTGATGTTATCCCTTTGACTGATATGTGGGGTTTTAATGATTTTGATATTGGAGGAAAGTACTGATGCATATAGCTGTCTGAGCTGTTAAAAAAACAAACCAGAACTCCTCTAATATTTATTAAAATGTGTTGCTATGCTGCATTATCTAGGACCTCAATATTGGCAAATTGTGTTTCCATTTGTGGTTGTTAATACATGAATGAATGCACCAGTGTTTGGGCCTTTCATTACGACTAGTCTTGGTGGTTGCGTCAAAGTCCATACTGGAGTAATCATGGAACCAAGCAGCCATCAAGATTCAGTTGGGTTGCTTCTGCTTCCATGCATTTTAGATCATAAGAGCAAACACCAAAAAGTGACGATGATCTTAAAATGACAATGATGTCATTTATCACGGTTATTTCTGGGACAAGTGTAATTTTCATGACAGGTCTAACATTATTTACTTTAACAGTGCTTGTTTTCTCTGTGGTTTTGGAATGCCTTATGAAAGGTTTACCATTAATTAATGTATTCATTTATTCCTTCATTTATTTAGGTTATCTATTGGTGCTGTAGTGCTTGAGAATTCTGTTCTCCGACTTGAGATTGTGAGACTTGCTAAACACAAGGCCTGCTTCTGTCATCATAGTTAATTGACTTTATTTTTCAAAGCTTTCATTTTGTATATCAATGGGACATTCAAACAGTATTAAAACTCCTAATTTTCAAATAAGACCTGACACTTTGATTTCAACTAAAATAACCTGCATACAAATTTAATGCTGTTTACTTTAAAGAAAAATCTATAGGCTTATGTAGTCTATTGTTACCTGAATGGTGTCCGGTCAAATCTGCTACATATTTGTAAATGATTAACAGAAAACCCCCCCAGAATTTTTAACATTGAAAAGACTGACGGAGACACTGGTCATGAGTGTTGGGATGTCACCTGGAGAAATATTTGTTCCTCTTGCTTTTCTCTGACCTCCCGTCCTGTTTGTTTGCAGTTGTTTCCTGTCTCTGCTGCTTGTGGCGGCGGTCGTGTGGAAGATCAAGCAGAGCTGTTGGGCATCACGGCGTCGAGAGGTAGGCACCATAGCAACCGCTGCACTGCATATTGCGTTTGACTTCACTTGTGTACAAGAGCTTTCACCTGTTTAATTCATAAGAATGTGTTCGACTCGCCTTGCCATTAAGTTACAGTTACTCTGTGTGTGCACAAAGAAGTGAAACCCACCTAACATGACACTCCACCTGAGTGCTTTCCAAAAACTGACGTTCTGTCCTGAAATTGTGAACAAGTGGGGTGCTGGAGAGGGCTGTGAGAGTGAACGTTCTGTGCTGTCTGGGTGCAGGCTGAGCAGAGAGCTCTCCGGGTTATGAAAGGCTCTTTGATGAGCTGCCTTTTTTTTTTTAGCCTCACAGAGATATTTATGAGGAGTAATGGGAGTGTTCTTTAAAGGTTAGTAGTATGTTACTGGTATGTAAACCTCTCTTCACTAGCTGGCCCACTGAAGTGCTCTTATTCAGTAATTAGTCATTCAAGCAGCAAGGTTTCTTCTGAAATGCCAACACACACACAAGTAGGGACAAACCGTGTCGAAGATTTCCCTTCTACTGGTCTTTGACCCTCACCAATAATGTTCACGGAGGTTATGCATGAAAAGCTCATTTCAGATTAGTCTACTCCAAGAATAGTTCTATGCAAAAGTTAAAATCAACACCCAGATATTCAATGCCAGATTTATGTTGTTTTGTTAAAAAAATAGGGCAAGAGTGTGTGGAGGTGTACATATTCTCACTTGACGCATAATTAAACCAGTTATGCTCAAATTTTGGCATTTGACAAAATTGGCCCATGTATGCAAACACATACACCATTAAAAGAGAATATAACACAACATGACATGGAACATAACTTATAGTTTTGCAGTGGCATGTGGAACAGTGACGTGGGCTTGTTTAAACATGTAGAGAGGACACTGTTCTGACCAAAGAACTGAAAAAAGTGGACACTGATGTTCACGCTGTAATTATATCCCAACTGACCTGTGTGTGTGTGTGCGCGTGTGTGTGAGAGAGCGAGACTGCAGGGTCTCTACTTGTACAATGAGGTGAGAGTGGGGAAAAATAGCATGAGGTGGAAGAATAATTATATAGATTTTTGCTGTTGGTGCTGAAAGGGGTAGAGGTGACAGATTAAACCATTCTCAGTGTATCAGGGCACCCTTGGGGATGCATCATGGCTTGACCCAGAAAAAAGATGCAGGCTTTTGGGACGGATAAAGTAAGGCTTTCCTTAATTTTTGTCAATATCTTCTTTAATCTTAAATTAACGTAATATCTTTTTATCATTAACAACAGCAGGAATGTAGGTCTCTGTGTGATTTGCTCCAGTACCTGTGTTCACTGGTGTGTTCTAACTGATTAGGAGTGAAATTTTGCTCTGCACCAGAATAAATCACGTGAACACACCTGAGCACCTGAACAGGCAAACAGGCTGAATGTTGCATTTATATCTAGCAACTAAGATGATGGCCATTGGATCATTGATTAATCGAAATGTGCATGGGCTTTTCCAAAGTTATGGAATTTCACCTTTTATCAAATTGTTTTTCAATCAGTCTCTTCAAAGATAAATTTTTGGTTTAAATTAACTTCAGCCTAGATTATGCTTTTTTTGTTTGTTTATAGTACACCTAAAATACAATCTGTTAAAGGCTTATAAAAAAGATTTGTGTGTATTTATTTATTTATTTATTTATTTTATATAAATAAATAAATACACACAAATCTTTTAAGACTGGCATGGTCACCAGGCCAGTCACAAGTGTCTTTTTTTTGTGTGGAGTGTACAGGCTCTCCCTGTGTTTGTGGTGTTCCCCCAGGTGCTCCAATTTCCTCCCAGTGTCTTAAGGCTAGTGGTTTTGGTTGACTGGCTACTCTAAATTACCCATAGGTGTGAGTCTGCAAGATCAGCAGCTAAACTGATCTTCAACCAGCAGAAATGTGCACATAACAAATCCTTGATGCTTGCCTACAGGATCATCAATGGATCTGCTGCCAGCTACATGGAAACACTGATCCAGACCTACACACCCACTAGATCACTCAGAGCGAACACTGCTTGTTCATTCTGTAGCACTTGCCATCTGTATTTAATGCACTAGACTTGTTTATTGCTTATAATAACGAGGAGTGTTATACTCTTTCTAGCACTCCCAGATAGTAATGTACCACTTATGGTTATGTTTTAGCACTTGCCAGCTAATAAGATCAAACTTCTTTTTAACACTCATCAGTGCTATCATGTGCAAACTAAATGCTTGATTGTTTTTGTAGCTGGAAGTGGCTTTGGACAAAAGCTTCAGCCAAAACAAATAATGTAAACACATTTAAGTGTGTGTGTACGTGTGTGTACGTGTGTGTACGTGTGTGTACGTGTGTGTACGTGTGTGTACGTGTGTGTACGTGTGTGTACGTGTGTACGTGTGTGTACGTGTGTGTGTGAGAGAAAGGTTGTCTGTCTCTGTGTTGCCCTGCAATGGGTTGGCCTCCAGTCCAGGGTGAACCCTGGCTTGGAGTGTGAATGATTGATTAAATGCATGCATAAATAAAACCTATATCGGGGAACAAAAATTATGTTGCCATCTCAATTGGTTACTAGTTCAAAATTGTGCGATTCCTCTTTTGGCTTCATCACCCACAACTAAATGTCAAGAAGTTGTTTGGAACAGTGAAGCCAAGATTGAGATTTGCTGAAATTTGCCAGGATTGCAAGCTATGTAGCGTACAGTCCGCTTCTAACTGTCTCACGGTCTCATTCATTAGATTAAAATTCTTTGTGAATGCGCTTTGTGAGAAAGTGTATCTTGTCATGTACACATCTGTGTGTGCCGTAATTAAATGCTTCCTTTCTTCCTCTATCCTGCACTGTTACTTCTGTGGAGTTCAGCAGCCCTGCAGAGTGTTTAATCTTTACTCTCTTAGTGATGTCAGTTATTTGATAGTGCTGTTTTCCATTGCTGCCATGCGCTATTGAACTAGCATTAAACTAAGTAAAACATTTGAAGTTTTCAGCTATAAGACACACCCAAAATTTAATACGTTCTGTTTAGGAATCTTGTGCATCAGTGTACACCATTTCTTGTCATAGGAGTAGTTCTCATGGGGTTGCGCTAACAGATTGCAGACATTTCTGTCAAGAGCCATGTGGTGGCCGACCAGTCACAGATGTTCCATGGGCTTTGTAATCCATCTTGACACAACCAAATATAATGTGCTGCCATTTTTGTAGCAGTGATGCGTCCTGTTTTTATCCTTTTCTAGAGACTTCAAGCATTAAGTGATATAAACAGAACAGTCTTGAGCATTGATCTACAGGTTGGTCAGGTAGGCTGGTAGATGGTGTTTACTGGATGTCTTTGGGTTTTTGTTTAACAAGCAATAACATTGTTAAGCCCTGTTCTTCAGAGACCAATCATTTAGTTTCTGAAAGAGAGGAGGAAACTCAAGGTGACCTCAGATTGTGCTCATTTGGCCTCGTCTGTTGTGTGAATGTTTTTACTGGGTCAGCAATGCTTCTTCCTTCACTCCCACAAACCCCCCTGCTGGGGATTAAGCGCATGTACGTGTGTAGAGACAAGTTCATTAGACATCCTATGGATACCTTACTGTTGGAGGTCAGGTTTCCTCAGAGGAACTCATGCGCGTGCACACACACACACACCTCAGTAATCAGTAATGCAAGTAATGTTAGCTTAAATCTAAGCTAACACAGTTGAAAATGTTAGGAAAAAGAAATAGCCTGAAATTGTGTGATATTAAACATTTAGCAAGGTTAGAGTGGTGGGAAAAAGTATGAAATATATTATTATTATTATTATTAAGCTTAATACTCCCTGAGCAAACCAATGTGAGAACTTTCTGAGGAGTGATGCTAAAGTTCTGATGGGAACCTATGAAGAACAGGCCTTAGTGTAACTAACTGTAACTTGTAACTCTCATCATCCGAAACCACACAAGCTAAGCAGGGAGAAAAGGCTGAAACTTCTGTACATATGTAAGACATATCATGCCCATTGTGTGTTTAAAATAAAAATGTTCACAGCTTTCAGATGGTGAAGGTAATTCACTTTACTGCTAGGTGTGAATGAGCACATTGGAGCTATCTTTGTAGCTTTTGTTCAGTACACTTCTCTAACTCGATCAGGGAGAGAGCATGGAGGAGTTTTCTTATTGTTGTATTGGGTGGGACAGCCCACATCAGCTTTGTGATTGGTGAGGATACTGTTGTATGTGTGTGCGACTCAAGGTTAGAACTGCATAGTTCATAAAGAAGGAGGATGATTGAGGCAAAGTGCCATTCACCATATAGCAAGATTAACATGCTTAAGAAGAAAACATGGGTTTAGGTCTCCTTCTGGTTTTAAAGGGAGAGTTCACCATGCGTGCATGTGTGCGTGCATGTGTGCGTGCTTGCCTGCTTATTTAAAATGTGTTCTATTGATATTGACACTTCTGGTGTTACAAGGTGAAGGTCTCTCTCTCTGCTGTAAGGCAGTGAATTTAATTCCTCTAATCTGTACTCTTTGCGGCTGGGTGTGAATAATTAAGCAGTTGGATTAAGCCTCATTAGAGGGATTATATTGCTGCATTAATCTGAGCCACCACCAGACCTGTCTGTCAGCTTGCACTATGCCAATGACCCGCCTCTATGAACCTACAATTAAGATATACTTGGTTTCATAGTGTCTTTTTTGGAGATGGAGTGAGTCGTGATTCATTTATAAAAATAGGATTTTGTACATACTGGAGTTGAAGTGATGCTTTGCCTTGCAGTCCTGCCAATCTGATCACTATGTAAATAACAAACAGATTATAAAGAGAACAATTAGAGTACATTAGAGTGCTCTTCAGGAAAAAGCCTATTCTTTACCTATTTATCTTATATTAGCTTCAGGATTTTTCCAGCCCTTTAGAGATCAAAAAACTAAAAAAAACTTTTATTTAATTATTAAAATTTTGTATTTGAAATGCTTTTTAAAATATTTTTGAATTTCAGTACTTATTAATATGCTGTAAGTACATGCAAATGAAAATGCTGCTAAATAAATTCGATACAAATGCATATTTAATATATCAGCTACAATGGTGTGAAAGTATCCCCCCCCCGTGTGTGTGTGTGTTCGTGTTCATATAATGCTTTTGATGTTGAGCATTGCTCCTTTAGATTTTTAAGATTTCTGCTCATAGTTTTACACACACTCCATTCACTCAAGGAAACCGCTCCGATATTTTGAGGACTCAGATTAACATATTGGCACCATCTTCTTGGGAATGAGGTGTCAGCTTGCAGATACAAATCTCCATGATTCATGTGATGAGAAGCACTAGCTGTTAAAATGAATAGGTAGCCTAATCCATGCCAGCTTCTGGTTATATTTTAGTCCTTACAGTCTTCTACTACTGCCTCATCACAGTGCAAATGGCTTGTCAAAATGTCAGAATAAGATGTAACCTGCATTTTATGGCATGGCAAAATGGAAAGGCTTTATATGTGACAGAACCTTATATAACCGTGCTGAACCTTTTACACCCAGCCCTAACTTTTAAACCTCCGCTTTATATTGCTGAAGTCCCACTTGCGCCTCTGAAACTGCTTTCACCTATGAAGACATGGATTTCACCAGACCTCTGAAGGTGTTCTGTGGAATCTGGCACCAGGATATTTGCAACACGTCCTAGATGATGTGTGAACTGGGGCCTCCATGGATTGAACTAGTTTGTTAAGCACATCTCACAGATTCTCAACTGTATTGTGACTTAGGGAATTTGGATGTCAAGTCAGCACATTGAATTCTTCTTTGCCGATCTGTGATGCACTGTTATTTCAGACAACCTGTCCTATTGCCTTAACGTTTTCAGCAAATTTGTGGTACAGCACCTCTTCTGTGGGATTGGACCTGAAAGGCTAGTCGTCGTGTGAGTGAGGCTCAGCTGCACAGGCCCTTTTCAAAGGTTTACTATTATCCTTCCTTGGGCCAATTTTGATTAGTAATATCCACTGCATACCAGGAAAACCCCCAAGACCTGCCGCTTTGGAAACACTCTGACTCCCAAGTTTACTGCTTTGAACTCGAGAACTTTCTCTTCACATTCTGTATAATACACCACTTGACAGTTGCCATTGTAACAAGATAATCAAAGTTATTCTCTTCATCTTTTAGTGGCTGATTTGGTGTAAATGTTGTCTGTATATTTTAAATGTGTGTTTGCACTTAGCAAATTTAGAGTATGTCAATTTAGAATTTAGAAACAAGCAGTCTCACAATATGAGCTATTGTTTAACCATTTAGACCAACTCTGAGAGAGTGCTTTCATGTTGTATGGCTAATTTAAAGACTATGATTATATAGCAAATTGGTAATGTAATTGTAATATTATATTATATATTAATATTTTATATATTTGTTGGAATTTGAAGCTATCATTTAGGTTCTTTTTGAACCTTGGCTTACTCAGTAGGGGCTCGGACCCAGATTCTTTAAAACTTTATGACAACTGTTGTGAAAAGTGCTATACAAAATAAAATTGACTTATTTCTTAATTATTTATTTGCAAGTGCACCTTTTGACAGTGAAATAATTTAAGTTTCATGTTCTAGATTTGTTCAAAAGTTTGAAAGCTGTTGTACCCATGTCCAGTCGATTGAACTACTGTCATAGGGAGTGTATTTCTAACACAGACATAGCTTCTGTAGTCTGTAGTCATTCTCCTGAATGGTAAATCTCTACTAATTGAAAAGCCTTTAGCACAGAGTTTGAATAATTGTGCTTTTCATTGTCAGTTAGTTCTCATTGGTAAGGAGTTTTGTACAATAGTTATTCCCATTGTGACAAAATGAGTTTTTTGTTTGTTTGTTTTTATTTATTTATTATGTATAGTATTTATTTATTTATTTAAATGATTTAATTCCGCACTTGTGTGTGACTCCTGAGCGATGGCGTGTATGAACATCATTTGGAGGCACTACTTTGGAAAGTCAGCACAGTTCTTGCGCACACCACACACACAAACACACACACACAAATATATATATTTATATATGTATATAAGAGAAGAATTGGCTTTTAATGACATTTCTCCTACGAATGTTCTTGCAGAGCAAGAATGGAATGGAGCTGGGCACCCCTGGCTTAGGCTGATTATACCAAACATCATAGGCTTCAACAAAAACCTACCTGCTGGAGAAAAGTTTAACACTGATTTAAAATCACCATGAAAACCTCTACAAGACCAGTGTCAGTGATGATAATGGCTTGTTGACTTGTTGACCTGATTTGTTTACCTGTGTCACAGGCTTGCCTGGTGAACACTGCCAAGTGTTTTTCCTTACTATCTATATCAAAGCAGGAACCTTACTGGGGCTATAAGATTCATCCAAAGGTCAAATCTATTACAGGATTGGCCAGACCCAGGCCAGGACCCAGCCTTCACCAGCTTGTCTTCTTCTCACAAAGCATCCTGGTCTCATCACTTAAACAGGTTCTTAGCCAAGTGCATGAGGTCGACCCTTGTGAGAAAAAACAGGAAACACTGATTCTCTCTCAGTATAGCAGCATAAAGTGTTTCACATTTTAAAAGGAAAAGGATGTTTCAACTATATTATTACTAGCACATATCACAGTATATTTAATATGTTCTATGGAAATAAATAGTTTCTGGATTAGACTAGTGAAGGCTAACATCTTGTTTTATGCTATCAGCACAAGACAGTTTGACGACGGAATGTTTATCAAAGTTAAAACATTTTGGATGAGTACATTTTGTTGGATTCTTTTTTGCTGTGTATTATATTGTGTATATATATATATATATATATATTGATTGTGGTAGTCCAAGTATTGATAATATATGCTAGAATGTGCAATCCTGTGAAGGTTTTTCCTCCACTTTGGGCGATAAGCTGTTATAGGCTTTTCTCTCTTGTCTTTTTTATTTTATTTATTTATTTTTATATATTTTATTCAGTTCCAGATGTGGTTAGGACAATTTTATTGTAATCAGATCATGTTTGCCTGCAAAAACAGACATAGGATTCTCTGGCTTTGTTTGAGTTCAGACCAAAATTAAAACGTTTTGTGCAGTGATGTGTTTGTAAAGTGCATAGTTAGATGATGGGACAGAAGGGGTTTAGGAGAGTTTGTATCTTGGTAAAATGTTCATGCTGATAAATCCATTAAAAACAAACCGTTCTTCCAGTGTATAGTTGGGGCTGTTTTGGGGAGTCTGTAGCCTGTCACAGGGTGTTCCTGTACTCACATTTTGTACAGTGATGTTATGGTACATTCTGTTTGGACTGGGAAGTTGGGAATTTCTCCATGCTGCAGCAAGAGTGAAAGTGGTAGTAAATAATGCTCATTAACATCACTCTCTTATATTTGTGTATTAATAAGCTAGTAATACACACAGTGCTGTCCAGCTTCTGTCTGTGGTCATACTGATAGTGTTTGTATAATGGTTAAATCCTAGCTTTCTGACTTGCTTTTTGTGGTTAACTACAATACATGTCAAAAGTTTGGACACACTTTCTCATTCAATTTTTTCCTTATTTTTACTACTTTCTACATTGTAGATAAATACTGAAGACATCAGATATATGAAGCAAGACATAGGGAATTATGTTGCAAAGAAAAGATTGAGAAATAACTCTAAATATCATTTATATTTTAAATTCCTCAAAGTAGTCACTTTGCTTTGTAGACAAACCATTGGCAAACCATTGGCCTTCTCTCAGTGAGCTTCATGATGTAGTCACCTGAAATGGTTCTCACTTCACAGGTGCCTTGTCAGGGTTCATTTGTGGAATTTCTTGCCGCCTTAATGGGGTTGGGACCATCAGTTGTGTTGTGCAGAAGTTCAGGTTTGTACACAGCTGCGTGAATGTGTTCAAACTTTTGGTAATGTATATTATGAAACCATTCTCAGCTTCACGTTCTGAGGCAAATGGAATGCCGCAATACTCCACCAGCTGTGTTTCAACGTAGGCTCGCTCGCTGGGCAGAAACTTGTTCATGTTTGAGTAATTTGCTGAATAAACTCATGTGTAGGAATCTGGTGATGCAGGATACCAGAGGGAAAAATGCTTGAGAGAAACTTAAGAAGCCTGATTCTGTGATTGCATGTTAGATATCCTGCCACCCACTCTCATTGGATGACGAGAGGAAGGTTTGTGCTCATTTTAAATAAAGATGAGATTCTGTATTGGATATTAGATATGGAGGAGCAATGGCCCTTCTCAAACACACATGTCTCCGCTGTCCCTCTGGAGGCATTGAAAAAGAACTCCTCTGAGAACTACATACATTTAGTTTACACTGATGATAAAGGAAAGAAAACACTTGAAATGAAAACAAGCACAGCTATTTACAGTTTAATTTTTTTTTTGCAGCTGTTTTGGTTGACAATGAAAGGCGAATATGTTCTCTTATACCATGCAGGTCAGTTCTGGAGTGTAATTGATCTAAATAGTCAGATTATGATGATGAATTAAATTTGGACCAGTTCTGTATGAACATAGCTCTTGGCAATTGTTGGCTGCCATATACATTTCTGTTTACATCCCCTTTGTGTGTATATGAACAATTCAGTGAGTGTACATCTGTGTAGTGGAGCATTTGTGTGTTAATATATGTATTTGTAAGACTGCTCCATTATCTTCTTTCTCCTCTACTTTCTCAGCAACTCCTGCGAGAGATGCAGCAGATGGCCAGTCGGCCATTTGCCACCATCAACGTTGCCTTGGAGACAGACGAAGAGCCGCCTGACCTGATTGGTGGAAACGTGAAGGTGAGTGTGACCTTCTGGACAGTGGCATCACGGCTGGGCCTGATAGTGAAATAATGACTGCATTTTTCATAAGTCTGAACATCAACACAGATCTTAATTAACCAGCTGAGTCAGCCAGCCACAGAGATCATTCTCCGCTTTCCCAAAACTGCCCATGAAGGTTTTCCACAGTGGTACACGAGTTTGTGAACCATTGAGAGTTTCACACAAGCTCTAAAAGTAAATACAGAGAACTAATTAAAACAAATAAAGGTGTGTGCTTATCCATTTATTTGTTAGGAAAATGATCTAGTCTGTTAGTGGCAGGAGTATTCCGTTTCTATCTACAGCAAAAATTAACCTAAATCAGGATACTTCCACCACTGTGTTTCATCGATTAGATTGATACATAGAGTGGCTTGCAAAAGTATTCGGTCCCCTTGAACTTTTCCACATTTTGTCACATTACAACCACAAACATGAATCTATTTTATTGGAATTCCAAGTGAAAGACCAATACAAAGTGGTGTACACTTGAGAAGTGGGGTGTGCATAATTATTCAGCCCCCTTTGGTCTGAGTTCAGTCAATTGCCCATAGACATTGCCTGATGAGTGCTAATGACTAAATAGAGTGCACCTGTGTGTAATCTAATGTCAGTACAAATACAGCTGCTCTGTGGCGACCTCAGAGGTTGTTTAAGGGAATATTGGGAGCAACAACACCATGAAAGAACACACCAGACAGGTCAGGGATAAAGTTATTGAGAAATTTAAAGCTGGCTTAGGCTACAAAAAGATTTCCCAAGCCTTGAACATCCCACAGAGCGCTGTTCAATCAATCATTCAGAAATGGAATTATGGCACATTCAGTATGGCACAACTGTAAGCCTACCAAACATGTGGAAGAAGGTGCTCTGGTCAGATGAGACCAAAATGAAACTTTTCGATGGGAAGATGGATGGAGCCAAATACAGGGCAATTTTGGAGTCTGCAAAATACTTGAGACTGGGGTGGAGGTTCACCCAAGTATCATGCTCTGCTTCAGTATGTCACAGTACATGTTGGCATTCACGGTTCCCTCAATGAACTGTAGTTCCCCAGTGCCGGCAGCACTCATGCAGCCCCAAACCATGACTTGCAGCCAAACACGCTTGACATCATCTGAACCAAATAAGTCTCACTGTGTCCTTTGTCTGCTTGTTTTTTGCGGGCTTTCTTGTGCATCATCTCTAGAAGAGGCTTCCTTATGGGACAACGATCATTCAGACCCATTTCATTCAGTGTGCGGTACATTGGCTGAGCACTGACTGGCTGACTGCCCACCCTACAACTTCTGCAGCAATGCTGGCAGCACTCATACATCTATTTTCCAAAGACAACCTCGCTGCATATGGTGCTTAGCACATGCATGCAACGTCTTTGGTCGAGCATGGTGAGATGAGTGGAACCTGTCCTGTAAAACCTCTGTATGGTCTTGGCCACTGCAGCTCAGTTTCAGGGTGCTGGCAATCTTCTTATTGCCATCTTTATGTAGAGCAACAATTTTTTTTTTTCAGATCCTCAGAAAATTATTTGCCATTAAGGTGCTGTGTTGAACTTCCAGTAAGCTGTATGTTAGAGTGTGAGAGCAATAACACAAAATTTAACACACCTGCTCCCCATTCACACATGAGACCTTGTAACACTAACGAGTCACATGATACCAGGGAGGAAAAATGGCCAATTTGGACATTTTCCCTTAGGGGTGTTCACTTTTGTTGCCAGTGGTTTGTACTATTGGATCATTTTGCTCAATAAATGTCATGAGTGAAGTATAGTATTTTGTTTAACTTGTTTAATGTGTTTATCCTCATTTACTTTTAGGTGTTGTATTCAAATCTGATAGTTTAAGTTATTTGTTTACCAAAATATCAAAGGTGTTCACAAACTTTCCAGAACCACTGTATTCTGTAAGTTTATTTTGAGCGTTTAACCACCATCCATACCTTTTTTTTTAACATGACTCTGAGGCACAAACGTACACAAGAAGGAGCATTCACACTGTGTATGTGTATACTAATATTTCCTCACATTTGAACATAACAAGATCTGATCTATTTTCTTTTTATAAGACACATGTGTTTATAAGCAAAGTGTGTATATCTTCTCTATTTTCATTGGAACTTCCCACATTTTTTCCCAGGATAGCAGAAACAACCCTGAAGCAGAGATTCAATTTAGATTTACCTCTCTTCCATGTTCTCTCTTTCTTCCCATTTCTTTTTTTCTCTCTCCTTCACATATATTTATGCCCCCACTTTAAAGATTTCCACAAAATACAAGTAGTGGATAATCTCACAGTGGAAACAAGAGGGTGTCAGTAAACTGGAACAAATGGTAGGAGGCAAGGAAACAAATAACAGTTTGATGCTTTCTGCTGTGTGTGTTGCGGTGTGGTGCTCACTGCTGTCTTACTAGTGTCTGACACACTGTGTCTTTGGCCTTTTTATTTATACTGGAAAAATGCATCATTCACTTTCAGCAACAGTAACATGGTGTTGGGGTTCTTGGTGCTGATAGGGCCAAGAGCAAAAGTGTCCAGAAGCCATTAAACAACCACGGTCATATTGTAAGTCCTAATCATAGTATTGGCTCCATCTGTGCCCCGGGGACAGCTCTGACTTGACAAATCATGTGTGCTGTGGTACAGTATCTGGCACCAAAATGTTGGCAGCAGATCCTGCAAGTTTTGTAAATTGGTTGGCATCTGTGTATTGGACTAGTTTGTCTGTCACATCCCAAAGATTCTCTATTGAATTTTACTTTGGACAAATTGGAGACCAAGTCCACACTTTTTTCTCTCATGTTTCTCAAACCATTCCTGAAAAATGTGTGCAGTGTGCCAGGGTGTGAAAGAGGCTACTGCCACTAGGAAATGCTGTTCCCATGTGGACGTGTCCTTGGTATTCAGCAATATTTAGGCACATGTCATAGTAACATTCACATAACAGTCAGTCACTTGCAAAATAAATCAAAACCCTTTTGAACAATAAATGTGTTTGAAAAGTGTATGAAGTTGTTTATCTGTCTTCTCACTGCAACAAATCCAGTATTATGTAGCTACAGTTGGTACGATTGGTTTGTGTAGGACCAGGGGTGCATTACATGCCCCATCCAACACTCAGTCACCACCTCACTCTCGTCTCCTTACTGCATCAATGTTTACATGTTTCTTAGGGAAAAGCCACTCAAAATGCGCATGTTAATGATTTAATGTATATTATTTAATCAGCTGTGATCAGTGTCTTAGTGCCAAAATGGACATTATAGTAATAGAAATAATTTGGCAACATGCACAATCAATATTTAAGTAGCTTGTTAAATTGTAAAATAAATTCTATTATTCTTTTAAATATGGCAGCAAAATGACCTCATCTCAGTCTGTATCTCTCCTCACGAATTTGTTTATTTCTTTGTGATTGGCTAGTGTAAAATAAATACTTTTTACTGAGTTTTTTTTTTTTTTAATCCTTCTTAGGCAAGTCACCTTTTTTTTGTGTACTCTTAAAATGCAATATTCTGACAATCAATCCAAATGGATCTTAATGTGCCCTTTTACAGTTGTTGCTTTCTCAACTGACTGGGAAGATGTGCATAATTTATTGCTGACTTGCATTTGCATCCTGACATATTTAAAAAATACCAAGGAGATTAATTTTAATCCACATCAGCTTCTTATCTGGGAAATTCTACTGTCAGGCAAGTTCAGGTGAGATGTTTTAAGAAGGCGGTTTTCTGTTATCAATCACTAACAGCATATGCAAATGAGTAAACGTGCATTAATGCTACATGTAGTGTTACATGGATTACAGGCTGGCAATCCATGTATATACTGCGACACTTAATGTGTCATGAATCTAGCTATATGTCTTTAAACCTATCAGTGTAGCCACGTAAGACAAACTGAGTCATTCTGTCTAAATCATCAGAAGATGTCTACATTGGAAGTTTGAGATTCTGGTTCTTAAAGGACTGGTTACCAGACAAATACTATAAGTCTCTTTCCCTCTTTTGCACTCTCGTTCTCCTCTCTTTTTTTCTCTCTTCCACCTCCCCTCCTCTTTATTTGTAAGAGTTAATTAAACAGAACCTGTGTTTTGCTGGCTCAGTCTGGTTGCTTCAGATAATCTCCCAAGCCCAAGCAGAATGTACCCACACACACAAACACACACACAGTTCCATTCCCAGACACGGCCCTTCTCTGAGGCTGTAATTGAATTTTATGAGGTGTTTCTTCTTTTACTGTCACCCCCAGAATTTGAAGTGTGTGTGTGTGTGTGTGTGTGTGTGTGTGTGTGTGTGTGTGTGTGTGTGTGTGTGTGTGTGTGTGTGTG
>JBBIGC010000145.1:13211528-13224565 GCA_037576955.1 Lepidarchus adonis
ACACACACACACACACACACACACACACACACACACACACACACACACACACACACACACACACACACAGACAGACATGTAACAGCATTAAATAGTTGTATTTTCCAAGATTATGCACCTGAATTTTTTTTCAGGTGCATATAATTGGGAGGAAATTCTGCCTTAGCTTGATAAAATGCCACATATTGCAAGAGAAAAATCAGCATGACATTTGTGCTTGAGTGGGCCTTCCTGAAGCTCTTCATACTGAGTGTACAACAGGCAAAATTTCTTGTTGACAGGTCAGTGTGACATTAATGCGAAGGAAGAAATTCAGCAAACTAGTCAAAGTTGTCTGTGTTGTAATATTTAATTCATTTCTGAACCACACCTCTCTCTCTTTCAGCATCTGTGCTGTGTAGAGCAGAGGGATCTGCCTGCTATATTTGAGTAAATACTTTTAGTAATTCACACTTACCACTTCCATTTATATAAAGCTGAATATACAGTTACTGTTTGTCTAAATATAAAGATTGTGTTTAGTTTTAAAACAACTATATAAAGTTGCTTAAAAGGTGCAAAAGCCTCTTTAAAGCACTGTCAAAAACTGCAGTACATTTCAGGGTACTAATTCCATCACTTTGACCATATTCTGTTGCATGTACAGTGAAGGAAATAATTATTATCCAAGAGGTCACAAAAGACCCCACAACAAGATCTAAAGAACTTCAGGCCTCACTTGCCTCAGATAAGGTCAGTGTTAATGACTCCACCATAAGAAAGAGACTGGGCAAAAGTGGCCTGCATGGGTAGAAGAACATTAAGGCTCTTCTCAATTTTTCCAGAAAACATCTTCATGATCCCCAAGACTTTTGGGAAAGTGTGTGTTCGATTACAGCTGGCGTAAAAGTAACAATGCATTTTAGTAAAAGAACATCATGCCAACAGTAAAATATGGTGGTGGTAGTGTGATGGTCTGGGGCTGTTTTGTTGCTTCAGGACCTGTAAGACTTGCAGTGCTGAGACTGAGATGCTGTGGCACAACATTAAAAAGGCGGTTCATGCTTGAAAACCCTCTAATGTGGCTGAACTACAACGATTCTGCAAAGATTGGACCAAAAGAGTGGACCAATGTTTCTCCACAGTGCTGTAAAAGACTCCTTGCAAGTTATTTCAAACACTTGATTGCAGTTGTTGCTGCTAAGTGTGGCCCAACCAGTTATTATGTTTAGGGGGCAATCACTTTGTCACACAGGGCCATGTAGGTTTTTTGTTTTTCTCCCTTAAAAATAAAATCATTCACTTAAAAAATGCATTTTGTATTTACTTGTGTTGAGTAATATTTTAATTTGTTTGATGTTTTGAAACATTTGTGTATCAAACATAGTTTAAAAAAGAAATTAGAATAAATAAGTATTTGATCCCCTAGCAAAACAAGACTTAGTACTTGGTGGCAAAACCCTTGTTGACAAGGATTGGGGTCATAGTCAGCATTCCTCCAAACACAGCGAGTTGAGTTGAAACCAAAGAGCTTGATTTTGGTATAATCTAAACACAGAACCTTCTCCCAAGCACTCTCTGAATCATCCAGGTGTTCATTGGCAAACTTCAGACGGGCCTTCACATGGGCCTTCTTGAGCAGGGGGATTTTGTGGGCATTGCAGGATTTTAATCCATTAAGGCGTAGTGTGTTACCAATGGTTTTCTTGGTGACTGAGGTGCCAGCTGCCTTGAGATAATTATCAAGTTCATCCTGTGTAGTTCTAGGCTGATCTCTCACCTTTCTCATGATCATCCTCACCCCAGGAAGTGATATCTTGCGTGGAGCCCCAGGTAAAGGTCGACTGATGGTCATTTTGTGTTTCTTCCATTTTCGAACAATTGCACCAACAGGTCGAAGTCGGATTGATTGATTGAGTCTGTGGACAGGTGTCTTTTATACAGGTGACTAGATGAGACAGGTGTCTTTAATGTGGGTTATGAGTTGAAATCAGGAGAATCTAACCAGTCTGTTGGAGCCAGAACTCTTAATGGCTGGTAGGGAATCAAATACTTATTTCACTCAATGAAATGCAAATCAATTTATATATTTTATATAATGTAATTTTCTGGATTTTCTTTTTGATATTCTCTCTCTTACTCTTAAAATAACCCTACTATTAAAATTATAACTGTTCATGTTCAGTGGGCAGTGGGAAAAAATCAACTAGGGGTAATATTTATTCCTCCACTGTATTTCAGCCCTGTCAGAACATGGATAAATCGGCCCCCTTTTTTTGAGAAAGTGAGTTTTTCAAGGCCCTAATTGGATTTAATACAGAAAATGTTTTTTTGGTTCATTAAAAAGCCAAGACCGTTTCGGTGCTGGTTTTTCAATAAGCCACTGTAAATGAGCCTTAAAACATCCATATAATAAAAAGGGATTTACATGAACTGAAAAAATACATTGTCCATTTACATTTACATTCTTTTACATTTAAAAAATCCAAACGTATTGACGAATATAAATATTTTGTACATTAACTTCTATCATAATTTAGAAATGGGTTTTTTCCCCTGCAAAAGTACTGTTTTGAAGGTGCAAGATTTGCTCAGATGATGACATTTTTAAAGAATGTACAATGTGTGAATTTGTGTGTCGATTTGCATAATTGTGTGCATGCAAGTATGTGGCTGTGTGTGCATGCGTGTGTGTGTGTGTGTGTGTGTGTGTGTGTGTGTGTGTGTGTAGTCTGTTGTTTAATTTGGGCAAATTGAGTCTGCTCGTTAAATGCTTCCAGTGTTAGAAAATGGCCATCATTAAAACTCATGCCTGAGTACTGCACTGTTAAATCAACACCATTACTGAGAGAAAATGATTCTGCACCTCAGTCCTATCCATTTTCTCGGCACGGTCACACCCACCATGCTTAAAGTGCATTTTGCATTTACATGTCTTGCTCGCACATAAAAACTGTGAATGCGTACATGTATATGCTTGTGACAGATATCTCATTACGTTCTGCCCTCCGGGTCCATATAATTCTGCTCATGCCTCAAGCACCCTGACAAACCCAAACTGACAAACTGACAGTTTTATTTGTGTTGCAGTGCCTTGCAATAACGTGTTTCCATTTAAACTTTGTTTGGAGCCCCTGTAAGCATCAGGAGAGATCAACATAAATGAAAGGGGAGGGGGGGGGGGGGGGGTGGGTGATCACTGGTGGGTTTAGAGACAGGTTCTGAAGCCAAACTTGTCACAATGTTCTCCCTCCTGGGAAACGCTGCTTGGACCGATCCATTCAGGATTGGGCTTTTCCAGTTCCAGCTCTGCCCTGAGCTTTGTGTGAGACATGAACACCTCTGTGATTATTACACTGTTTGTTGGGGTGTATCTGCCCTGCTATTTTGATTTAATGTTGCAGAGCTCACTATTACATTAAAATATATATATTTCTTAGGCAGATGTTCATATTTGTAGTGTTTGGTTGGATTGCCGGAGGGTCTTTGATGCTTCTATTCCTCGGTTTTGTAACTTGAAAACAGCCAGGTTGCTATCCATGTAGTCACTAACCCCTTAAACCTAAATTCTGTTTTCATTCTAAGCAGGTTAATGTGCGCTTGTGGGCACCTGTGAATAATTTACCAATGTTTACTTAATAGCTGTTGCATTTTGCCAGAATTCTCCTAGTTCAGTGTAAACTCGATGCTCATAAACTCTGATTGTGGGCACGTAAGCAATAATCCATATTATTCCATACACGTAATTTAAATAAATGGCTTCCCTTTGGTCTTGCTGTGTTTAAGATGGTAACCGCAACCAAGCACAACTAGCAAGGATAACTGAACAACTTGCTCCTCTGCCTGTCAACTACAGTAAAGTACAACTACACTGTAAGTGTTCATCAATTAGCTATCTACATCTCACAAAGGTGAGTACCCTCATATTTTTGTACATATTTTATTATATCTTTTTATGAGACAACACTAAAGATACGATGCTTTGATACAATGTAAATTAATCAGTGTTCAGCTTATTTAACAGTGTAAATTTGCTGCCCCCTCAAAGTAACTCAACACACAGCCATTTATGTCTAAACCGCTGGCAGCAAAAGTGAGTACATACGTAAGTGAAAATGTCTAAATCAACCATTTTCACTCCCCGGGGACATGTGACCCATTAGTGTTACAAGGTCTTAGGTGTGAATGGGGAGCAGGTGTGTTCAATTTGGTGTTATCACTCTCTAATACTGGTCACTTGAAGTTCAACATTGCACTTAATGGCAAAGAACTCTCTGAGGATCTGAAAAAAAATGTGTTCTACATAAAGGTGGCCTAGGCTATAAGAAGATTGCTAACACCCTGAAAGTGAACTGCATCAAACTGGTCAATAAAGACAGCAAACAGTTTGCTGAAGACAAGCAGACTAGGGACATGGGATACTAGAGCCATGTCCTGTGGTGTGATGAGACAAAAATAAACTTGAAAAAAAGCGTGTGTGGTGGCAACCAGGTGAGGAGTACAAAGACAAGTGTCTTGCCTACAGCCAAGCATGGTGGTGGGAGTGTCATGGTTTGGGGCTGCATGAGTGCTGCTGGAACCATAAATGCCAACATGTACTGTTACATACTGAAGCACAGCGTGATCCCTTCCCTTCAGAAACTGGGCAGCAGGGCCAACATGATAACGACCCCAAACACACCTCCAAGATGACCACTGCCTTGCTAAAGAAACCGAGGATATGGTAAACCATATTGAGCAGGGGTGCCCAACTCCAATCCTGCAGATTTACCACACTGTAGAGTTCAGATCCAACACCCCTGGCTCTCATATTCAGACACCCTCAAAGACCTAAATCATCAGGATCAGGTGTATTAGATGAGGGTTGGAGCTGAAGTCTGCAGGATGGTAGATCTTCAGGACTGGAGATGAGCACACCTGCTAATGAGCATCTTTGGGGCATCCTCAAATGGAAGGTGGAGGAGCGCAAGGTCTCTAACATCCACCAGCTCATCATGGAACAGTGGAAGAGGACTGCAACCTGTGAAGCTCTAGTAAACTCCATGCCCAAGAAAGTTAAGGCTGTGCTGGAAAATAATGATGGCCATACAAAATATTGACAATTTTGGCACAATCTGGACATTTTCACTTAGGGGTGTACTAACTTTTGTTGCCAACGGTTTTGACATTAATGGCTAGACATTATTTTGAAGAGACGGCAAATTTACACAGTTTGTTATACAAACTATACACTGACTATTTTACACTGTATCATTGTATTGAGTATTGTCCCATGAAAAGATATAATAAATATTTACCAAAATGTGAGGGGAGTACTTAATTTTGTATTTCAGCACTCCCTGGATGCAGATTATTTTTGCTTCAGTGATATTGCAGGATGGGAGTAGTACATGGAGGGCTGTCAATAATCCCTCCCATAGCTCTCAAGTTTTATTACATTTACTTTTTCTAATTTAAACTTTTCCTTTTGTTTCATGTAACACAGTTTACTATCATGCAAACATTTTCCATATTTTATACTTTACTTGAACTTTAAACTTGTCTTTAAAAAGGTCTGTTTGTGGGCCCTCACCTCAGTTATTCACCCCAATTGCCACATAATTTGCAGATAAGTTTTACTACCAAAACCAGAGTAATGCAATACTGAACTAGAAGTATTGTATTACAGCACATAACATGGCCGCCATAGAATCTGAGAGTATGTGTACCATTTTGTGGTCTTGTGTGTTTCATATATTTTTGAATGTGAATGCTGAAATGTGTCAGTTTGCAGCACCCTCTGTGGATTACATTTCACCTATATGTTTGTGTGCTTGCAAAGAAAGCTGTAGTGTTGCAGGTTGTCCATTTTTGTGAAATTTGAAACTTTACCACATAACTTTGATTCATTCATGCCTTCAGACATGGGTCAGCTGCAGTGTACCCTATGAATAAAATGTCACAACATTTGGTTTGCTGCAACACAATGTGGCTGTGATACAAGATGTAACATTTTGTGACTTTTGAACATTTTACATTAAAACATATTGGCTCAGACATATGCTAGTTGCTGAAGTCTGATTGTCTATTGACAGCCATTGTGTTGATAGAACCAAGTGGAGTTTTAGGAGATGTAAGCACATGCAGCCAAGTGTAAGCACACCAAATTTCTAAATTGTAGCCTATGCAGTTTTTAAGACATCAGAATATGTTCATAGCAGTGCCCACCATACATGACATTTCAGAATATGACATGCTTCCAAAGAATGAGGAAGTGAAACAGCATGTCAAACTTTGTGAAGACTAGAACACTAGATTTATGCACTGATATTATTCACTATGTGCTGCTACTCCACAAATGAATTGTAATGAGCTAAAGTCATGTGCTTCATAGAGGCAAAATTGCCATACTATTGTTTTATTTTTTGGCAAAACTATTTTCGAGATATAACACTTTCTAAAGTGACACACCCACACAGACATGTGGCCCTATTGTCATGTCACATTTCAAATGTGGAATACATTTAAAAATAAATAATCTGTGGAGTAAAGAAAGAAATAAAAAAACTGACAAAAGCACTATATGACTGCAGCTAAAAGTTGATGACTATGGAGGACTATGGTTTTTGTATTGTCCTTGATAAAGCTTCTGCCAGGCCCACATTGGGCACCATTTGTTTTGCAATGCCTTTTATAAATGATAAATAGAACAAATTGATATATTTGAAGATAAAACGATCTTTACCTAGATGACTTAATGAGATCCGAGATGAATAGAATATGGAAACATGCAGTGTATCAAAGAACTCATTAGAGAAACATGAATATGACTACAACACAATTAACCCGTAATCCACACAACATGCATATTTGATTGCAGCCTTTCATGTTGGAATGTTTTCGTAACGGGAGTTGCAAAACACAGTATCAGCTGCTGGGGATGTTCACACAGTGATTAACTGATGTTGGCGCACGTGTGTGTGTATGTGTGTGTGTGTGTGTGTGTGAATATAGAGTAAATTGCATACCTGCAGCGATAGAAGCCAGACGGACATAATCAGACCCTCGTTCCACAGGCTCATATGGGTAATTCTCCACAAGGCTCAGACCTACACACACAAACACACTAGTGAGTTACACACAAATATAAGAAAACATACGATTCAATTATTCAGTGAAATGGTTTTGGGGACGAGACTGCCTGTATGTGTCTTTATAATTGCACAACTTTGTCAGTGTCTAGTTGGAGTTTGTGTAGTGTATGTGTGTGTGTGTGTGTGTATATGTGTGTGTGTGTGTATGTGTGTGTGTGTGTGTGTTTACCATGCAGCACTGACTGCTTGAGGCTCCAGTAGATGCTGAGGCAGTTCTTCTCCTTCTTCATGCCACGTTTACACTGGCAGCGGTGTAGAGGGCTGGCCAGGAGAGCGTTCACAGCATTCTCACAGTGGTTGCGTGCTCCAGGACCCAGCTTTACACTGCCGCCCCCAGCCACACATTGACGCAGTGTCCGCAGCCGTGGGCTGCACATCTCGTCACTGGAGCACGAGTCCCCTGCAGTCAGACAGTCCCACTGACTCCCCAGCACCAATCGTGGAACTCCTGCACATACGGGACAGGGAAAGCTTTTTCAGCTGCAGGCGCTCACACGCAGGATTATTGATCAACTTAATAAACACCAGAAATATTATTACCATGCATCTTAGAATTCAGAATTCAGGGATTCAGATTAAAAGTATTTGTACAACAGACTATGTATCTTCTACACTATGATGACCCCAAAGTAGCCAGACACACCTTCTTGTCAATTCAGGTATTTTAAAGGTGTTGATACAGTGCTATCTGGAGTGATGGAGCTTTAATACCTCTGGGGTGAGTAAGGGAGATGTTTGTGATCCTGAACTAGTATCTGAACACCAGTATCTGACCTCATTACTGCTCTTGTGGCCGAGTCAAATCCACACAGCAATGTTCCAATGTTCTAGTGTAAAGCTTTCCAAGAGTAGAGGGGTCACTGCAGCACAGTGGGGGCGAGAGGATGGCAAGCAGCAAGTTGAAGGCTGCACTTTTGTCTGTTTTATAGCGGAGAACCTTAGAAACCACGAAAGCAAGTTTGTTTTTTTATTATTTGACACTTAGAATAGTCTCAAAAGCCTTGGGCACCTGAGAAAAAAGCTGTTCTTTTGGGCAGTAAGCATTTATTTGCTAAAACAGGCTTTTACTGGCAAAACACAAAACATTTCTTGATGAGATAAATAGACACCAGACAAATTCTATTTGCTTAGCTGCCTACAATTTTGCTTAGAACTGAATACAGTTACACAGTAAATTTGTATTGACATTTACAGCCTTTTCTATTTGTTTCAATGTCAAACTTTCATTTTAAAGCAACAAGTAATACTCTGTATATACACTGCATGCAGTGCCTGTTAGCAGACTTGGTATTACATTAGGTGGATTAGAATAACACTACTGTTGATGAAGCTTTGCCTTATTATTGTTATTGCTCAATATATTATTTCAATAAAAACTGTGACACTAATATGTAAGTTACGCAGTCTTGAGAGTGACTTTGTGCAGTTTAAAACGGTTGTGGTAAAAGATGCTGTACTCTCTTCCAGACTTGGCGGAGCCCTGTATTTCAAAGTGAAGTGTTTCCACTGCATGTGATTCAACGTCGCAACTCCATGCCAAAAAATACAATTTCTCGCTCTCTCTCTCTCTCTCTCTCTCTCGCATTTACTTCTGAAAGTGAGAGTTTTGTTGTTGCCAAGATAGTGCATCTACCTGCCAGGTGTGACCGAACACACTGAATAAACATCGTGGTCATTAAGCAGACATGGTTGTGTGTTTTAGTGAACCTGAAAAATGCAGTGCCATCAAACAACACAAGCCACAGATGTTTAGAGCTCTTTTGCTGGGTCTGATGATTCATGCTCCAGTGTTTGCAGAGAACCATAACTATGAAAAGATCCCACTTCTACTGTGGCATGCATAATTGTCAGATATGTTAACCATTTAGCTTTGGTGCTTTGATGCATTATTTTAAATATTTGATGCTTTGGATCAGAATATTTTTCAGGCTGTTGAGGGTTTTACCAGTATTAACACTTCTACAGAATAACTGAACAGTATAGAGACACAAATTGTTTTAAAATTCTTTAAAACTAATCATCTCAGGAGCAAATGCATTTTCTTTTTAAAATGCTGCATATGATTAAAAGTAAATGATAACTGTACAGTTAGAAAAACTGATTTCTCATTGAGCAGCCATGTAATATATTAGCCAGACTGGATGCTAATTGTAAATATTGTGATCGCTCCCGCTGCCCTGTTGCATGGTTCAGTGTGAGAACTTGTCATGCCTGAAAGTGATCATTACTTCGCCAATAAACACGATTCTGATTCTGATTCTGATTATTCAAGTAAGAATCAAGAGCAATAATCACTTGCACCATATGATCTACTGTATATCATACAGCATTTATAGGTAGCCTCATTCATAATATACCCTTTTTATAAGCTTCACATCTTATACAAATCACATTTTATACTGTCAAAAAACCCTCATTAGCAGCTCATCAAATGCACCACAGCATTCCCCATAATGTCATGCTTGAAATAAGATCCTGATTGTTGCATTTACTGCCTTTTTTATGCAGTGATTTAAAATGCATGTTAAACATTAAAGTTGGCCAACAAATTGATTCACCAGGGTGTTTTTTTAACACCAAGTAGAATATTATTCCTCATAATAATAATAATAATAATACTTATACTAATATAACAATAATAACATTGGACAATACTTGCATAGCAACACGCATCCTCAAAATTCCCCTTTAAAATGCTTTGTAGCAAAGAAATTGCATAACAGATGTAGAAATAAATAGACAAAAGATAATAAATAAACAACATAATACATAGAGTGAATAAAATAAAGCTATAAGAATAATAAAATAAATGTTTAAGTTAAATAGAAACAGTATAAAAATCATGATCAATAAAATAAAGCAGAAAGTGAAGAAAGAGTTTCAGGCCAGTTTCACAAAAGTTATTGTCAGTTAAAGGGTAAAGAGAAGAAACTTCTAACTTTCTACAAATATTTTTAGCAAGCTTCACTAAATTCCATAGGTAGTGTGATTTTTGTGGCATAACTAAGAAAGGTTGTGTTAAAAACTTTCAGTTAAGCAGCAACAAGTCAACACGATGTAAATGAAGGAAAATTGTTGACTAGGAAGTTAGCAATACAGCGGGTACTGGACTTTCTCCGCGTGTGTCCTAAGACAAATTTTGACCAAGTCGAAACCCCCTTTAATAAGCGTCTACGTGTGCAATGCACTGGGGTCATTCCTCTGTCAGTCCATCAGAGAGAGATATTCACCTACTTTAGGCTCTGTTTTGCCCTTTTCTGAGTGTTTTATGATATCTACATTTACTTTCACACCATAAAAAATGGGGGTTGGGGCAGCGTTGTAAAATTGCAGTACATCAAGGTAGCTTAGTTCTAGCTAGGTTTGATATAAGGAGGCGAAACTTAAATTCAGTTCTAACTGTAACATAAATCCAGAGTAAAGCATCTAAAACTAGACTAATGTGCTCTTGCTCTTCTTGGTTCTGGTTAATAGCTGAGTTGCTAAGTTTTGAATGAGCTGAGAGCTTCTCAATGGTTTTCCTCTGGAGTAAATAATTAATTACAGTAAACGAGTCAAGCTTTCGGCAGTAAATAAGCCACATTCCTTAAAGGGACATTCATTAATTCATTCATTTTCTTTTTGCTTATCCAAAATCTGGTCGTGGTAGCAGCAGACTAAGCAGGGTATTGCAGACATCCCTCTCCCAGCAACACTTTAGCTCTTCCTGGGGGATCCTGAGGCATTTCCAGGCCAAGCTATATTGTCCCTCCACCAAGTTCTGGATATACCCCGAGGTCTCCTCCCAGCTGAAAATGCCCGGAAAACCTTCAAAAGAAGGCACCCAGGAGGCATCCTTATCAGAACCCCAAACCACCTCAACTGGCTCCTTTCAATGTGGAGGAGCTCCAAGTTCCCTCCGGAAGACTAAGCTCTGCATCGCAGGCTGAGGCCAGCCACCTTATGTAGGATGCTTATTTTGGCCACTCCGTGATCTCATTCTATTTGGTCCCTACCCAGATGCGGTGACCATAGGTAAGGGTAAGGGTTGACTTTGCACCAAAACCAGCTCTCATCCTGGCTGCTTCACATGCGGCTGCAAACTACTCTAGTGCACACTGAAGATCACAGTCTGAAGAAGCCAACAGAACTACATTGATCCTTACCTTGAGATCCATGAAAATCACAAACAACATTGGAGACAAGGGGAAACCTTGTCCTGCAACCACTGAAAACGTGCTTGACTTTGTGCCAAGCAAACAGACACAACCCTCACTTTGGTTATACATGGACTGGTTGGCACATAGCAATGGCCCCAATATCCCATACTCCTAGAGTACCCCCACAGGATCCCCTGGGGAACACGGTCATAAGCTTTTTCCAAGTCCACAAAACACATCCCACATAGTTAAATTCTTCTGGACTGTATTCATTCCACACAATCCATTTCCTCTGGCCCAGATACTACAAAGAATGATAGCCCAGTATCGGCTGAGATCTGTTTTTTTCCTGATTTCTTTTGCTATAGTAGCAGTAAATGAGCCACAACTTAGCCATAATCAAGACAGAGAGAGAGAGAGAGAGCGAGAGAGAGCGAGAGAGAGCGAGAGAGAGCGAGAGAGAGCGAGAGAGAGCGAGAGAGAGAGAGAGAGAGAGAGAGTGAGTGAGTGAGAGAGTGTATGAACTTGAATGAACTTGAACAATGAATTTTGTTATGAGTTTATTAAATGTATTTGTATTTGTATATTTCAGCTTTTCATTTTGAAAGTTCCCTCTCTGATGACTATCCAGACACAAAAAATAATTACTGTCAGCCATAATGACTTGGCGCGCTCAGAACATTTCTGCCCCGCAGTCTTTTCCTGGTGCCGACAGTGAGCCGAATGTGCCGTAACTCTGCCAGAATCGTCCCTCATGTGCTTGGTATCTGGGATGCAGATTGGACGGTCAAACTCCCAAGCAGCCCTGCAAGACATGGTCCACTGTTCCACAGTAAGACGAAATCTGCATCGCTCCTCCTGAAACTGAGGTTCGACAGTCTGATAGAGCCTCCATTCCAGAACCCTGGAATAGACTTTCCCGGGACACTGAAGAATGTGATACCCTGATAGCACAATCTCCAGGCTCTCTTTTTAAAATTGGGAACAACTACCCCAGCCTGCCAATCCACAGGCATTGTAAAGAGACATTTTGGCCAAGACAGCCCAACAGTGTCTTTCAGTATCTCAGGGCAAATGTCATCCACACACTGGGGACTTTGCCACTGAGCAGCATCTTGACTTCTGCCAGAGAAATGGGTGAACCTTGAATCTGAGTCGCCCACAGCGGACATGTTGGTCTGGTTCAATAGATTCTCAAATTGTTACACTGCTCAATAATATCCATAGTCCGAGTCAGCAGTTCTTATCCCCAGCTAAACACAGCCAAAGCCAAGCCCTGCCTTAGCTTCCTGAGTTGTCAGACGGTTTGCCAGAATTTCCAACTAAAACCTTCTTCATAGCCTCCCTGAACTCCTCCCACACCCAAGTGACACTCAATGCTGAGATAAATGGCTTAAAACCATTTGTGTCTGTGATTAAGACATTTGCACAGCACTGTATATATAAATATATATATATATATATATATATATACATACAGTGTATATATGTTTCTTTATTTTTTCATGCAGATGCGTGCTATTGAATATTTTAATTACTTTCCAACAGATGGATGTTTACTGTGCACTGTCTGAATGACACAGCTGTGGGAAAACAGATGCAATAGGCAACTAATGATATAGAATCTTTATATATCCCAGCTTAGCAAAGCAGTAATGTTCTAAATCAAAGTCCTCTTAATGAAGATGTAGACCTTAATACAGATGTAGACCAGACACACACACACACACACACACACACACACACACACACACACACACACACACACACACACACACACACACAC
>JBBIGC010000145.1:13245937-13263398 GCA_037576955.1 Lepidarchus adonis
TTCAAGGCTTGGGAAATCTTTTTGTAGCCTAAGCCTGATTTAAATTTCTCAATAACTTTATCCCTGACCTGTCTGGTGTGTTCTTTGAACTTCATGGTGTTGTTGCTCCCAATATTCCCTTAAACAACCTCTGAGGCCGTCACAGAGCAGCTGTATTTGTACTGACATTAGATTACACACAGGTTCACTCTATTTAGTCATTAGCACTCATCAGGCAATGTCTACGGGCAACTGACTGCACTCAGACCAAAGGGGGCTGAATAATAAAAAAATATAAAATATAATGCATAATTTTTTTTTTCTGACAGGATGGGACAGAAATGAATCAGGGCTGCAAATAAAGGAAAATAATACAGAGGAAAATGAAAACAATAATTTCTTAGTCAGCATTTCTAAACAGCATTTAATTCAGTTACCTAGGACTACTTAGGCTCTATTAGTAATGAAACATGCAGTTGGCAAGAAAAAGGAACTGGGCAACATGAAGATATTTGTCATTATCATGAAAATTGTAGCCACATTATGCTTTTCTGAACATACTTTAAAAAAGCTGTTGAACTTAATGTTTCATTTCAAAAAGAGAATTAATTCATTGCGTAAGAGAATACATTGTACTTTGGTATGAGAAACACTGAATAAAAATCAAATATTAAAATCAGAATTTTTTTAATCTGGCACTGCTGGGCTTCTTTCGTTCCATCTTAACAAATGATGAAAAAATACATATTGTGAGGTATCCCATTTCCTGAAAATGTATGTTTAGTGCAGTGATAGGATATTTTTTGCCAAATTGCCCACTACTGTGTACCAAAGTACTGATGATAGCTACAAATGAGCTTTAATAAGCAGATTATGACATCATTTAATATTTACATGTTTCCCCACACCAAGACCAGTCATTTCTTTGTTTCAGTGTAACCAATAGGGACATAGAACACATGCATTCTCTGTGTATGTTTGTGTGTATGTGTGCGTGTGTGAGTGCATGAGTGTGTGTGTGCGCGTGCATGTGTGTGTGCGTGTGTGTGTGTGTGTTTGCGTGTGCGTGTGTGTGTGTGTGTGCGTGAGTGCATGTGTGTGTGCTTGTGTGTGTGTGTGTGTGTATGTGTGTAGAAGACAGTTGCGGGTAACAGTTGTGGTTGGTGGGTAATAACTGCGAGGGATTATTCTTTCATGTGTAACAGTTAAATGATTTATTACATGGGGAACTACATGTTCACAAATGTGGGTGCATGAGTTTGATAAATAGTTGTTAATTAGCGAACCTCTAAAGTGCCTGTGTTCCTCTTTTATGCCATTCGTGAGGAGAATATTGAAACGTTAAAACGATCAATTGTGACAAAATAATTAGCAGTGTGTGTGTGTGCGCGTGGGTGTGTGTGTTTACACACAGCTTTGAATGATTTCTCAGTGAATGGATTTCCATTTAAACATGGTAATGATCCAGGGCTCTTGAGAGTTGATATCTCCATAAGGCAAATCAATACTTCCCTTACAAATCAATTAGTGTTAAGTCTCACTACCACCAAGCAGCTAGAGAGAGAACCTCACTCCACTCTCTCACTCCAATCAGCCATATTATTCAAATCCCCTCTCTAATATTGTGTAGGTCCAAGACATTGGCAGCAAATCCTTTAAGTCCTACACATTGCAAGATGGGGTCTTCATGGATCAGACTAGTTTATCTAGCACACAGATGATTGAACAACTGAGATATGGATACCTTGGAGACTAAGCCAACACTTTAAGATCTTTTGCATGTTCCTCAAACCATTCTTGAACGATTTTTGCAGTGTTATCCAGTTGAAAGAGACCGCTGGCTTTGTGGAATACTGCTGCCATGTAGAGCTGGTCTACTTGGTCTGTAACAATGTTTAGGAAGATGGTGGTGAGGTATGTGAAATCTACAACAATGCTTCAATGCCACACCCAGCCACCCACATGATATAAATGTAAACATGATTCATCAGCCCAGGCCAACTTCTCCAGTAGTCCAGTGGCGTTTGACAGTGGACAGTGGTCATCACGGGCACTCTGTCTGTTCTTTGCTGCTTCCCAGCTCATGACAGGTGCCATTGTAATGAGATGAAGAATGTAATTCATGTCACCTGTCAGTGATTTTAATGTTGTGGCTGATTGGTGTATATATATTCATCAGACTATTCATCAAGCAATCTGTCTATGTCATCTTCCTCTGTCCAGTGCTTTCTAAATGTGGATGTCACACACACTCTTACTTAAGCTCTATGATACCTCTTTCTGACCTTTGTTCTTCTCTCTCACAGTCTCCTGGACACCTGCTTCAGTCCAATTCTCACTCTTCCATTTCCTCTTCTCATTTTTTTCTGTTTTATTACTTTTATTCCTCTAGCCATCTCTGTCTTTCTCACTCTAGACTAACCTGGATCCCATTTTGGTCTTGTTAAAAGTGTGAAGGTTTTAAGGCAAGTGCCTGTAAGTGTCTGCTGCAACTTCTAAAAGTGTGATATCTGAACAGTATGGAAACACTGAAACATCAACTGCTAATTAACAAAGGCTCTAGGATTCTGTTCAGTGTGATGTGAGTGTGTTTGTGTCTATGTGTGTTAATCTCTGTTCACTCCCACAGAGAGGTGAATAACAACTAAGATGTCCTTCATGCACACTGTGAGCAATATATCCACCCAGCTCTACCCAGCTGTGACAGCAGCTTGGGCCCCACTGATGAGGAAGAGGGGGACAGCAGAGGTGACTGTCTCCTACTGATGATGTCACATGAAAGACTCGTTATGATGATGTAGCACGGCTATGCTCATGGACATTGTTGACTGTTGATCATTGGCATTGTGAAGGCAAATCCAAGGTCACACATAAAATAGAAATTGAACACTGTTATAGTTGTTACTGTTGTAAACCAATTTCCACCTGCAGAATGTTCTAATCAATGATTTTTAGGTATTGAATGTCTGATAAATGTTATTAAAATAACATAAATATAAAAAATAAAAAAGGTATTTTCCCCCATACAGTTTACGCTCATAAGTTTACGTACCCTGACAAAATCTATGATTTCTTAACTATTTTTCAGAAAATATGAATGATTACACAAAAACGGTTTGTGTTTGGTTAGTGTTTGGCTGAAGCAATTTATTATCAAACAACTGTGTTTACTCTTTAAAAATCATAATAACACAAACTACCAAATGAAATGAAAATGTTTTGTGTTATCATTCATATTCTGTGGAAAATGGTTAAGAAATCATACATTCTGTCAAGGTATGTAAACTTATGAGCACAACTGTATAACTGGTCAGATGTCTTAAATGATAAAAATGGCAAAAAGTATGTTTTATGTGCCTTTTCTTGAAGTTTAATGACCCTGTTTAATGATCTGTATTAAAGAGGGTGAAATATTCAAATATGCTAAAACATTTCCATGGGATGATTTTTTGGCATGACTGTGTGTGATTCTGTTACATAATAATGCCAATATAACACACGGATACCAATCCAATATTTAAAATAAAACTATTTAAAAATATTTAAAATTTAAAGTGGGCTATTATTTCTGATTTAAACATGCCACTTCAGGTGTCTGCAAAGTTCTGTGGAAAAAGTGTTCATTTAACTAATATAAATACAAATACATGACTAATGTTCTCTCTGACCAACATGATTGTAATAATTATTGTGAACAATTGCCGGTCTTTGCCAGCAAATATGGGACATGACTCATTACTTTGTGCCAAACCATTTATCATTATTTGTTTGTATTTTTATTAGTTAAATTAAAATGGAAGAAAAGCTGAACTCCAATTTTGAGTACATTGTGCTTCAAGCAGTTATGTGCTATTCCAGAATGAACTGGTTACAGTATAAGATCAATTTTATTAGTTTTTCTCTGACATCTGATCCAACAACTGGTTTGATATATTTTTTTCTTTTGTAATCTGTGCTACATCTTTATACTGTATTGGGCCCTCTGTGTGGAGACTGTACAGGGTGTTGGTCTTATGAGAATTACTGTTAGCAGGTAGGCCATTTGTTTGACAGAAATGGGGGGGAAAACAGGGCACAGTTTAAAATATCTGATACAACTCAAGTACTTCATTGTTAATATTGTGAAAGAATATGCAACTGAGCATTGCAAGAGGACATTTGATAGGGCAGGAGTAGTACGGTACTACAGCTTTTAAAAGATGTATTTTAGGGCAAGCTCAACAGAAAAAACAGTTTGATTAGTTCTGGCTTGTTTCTAGTTCAAACTGAACTGCAGTTTTGAGCTATGGCAGTGAAGGCTGTTACTGATTTGGTTAGCCTTGTGTTCTGCTGCTGCTACATCAAGCCATTGTGCAAGATGCTTCAAAGTTATTCAGCACTGAGCTAGTTGAACTGCTGTAGGCAGTTCTTGCACACCATGACAGTCAAAGTATTGCTAGGCATGAACTTTCTTATTTGATGCCACATTTCTCTCTATTTACTGTGATGCAATATATAAAAAATACCCAAACACTTCCAGTTCACTCAAAGTCCATCCTGATCAGTTTAAGCATTGCTCATGTCATGCCATCTAAAAAACAATGGTCTGGTTTAACCACAGTCAATATTACAAACTCTGCTTAAAAAAAGTCTTCTGAGCTTAGATTACATGATTGTGCACCAATAATGCACATTTATTTAAGGAACTCAATTATATGATGAATTATATGATCTTTATATGATTATATTTGCATACAATAAGAACAAAAATAGTGTGTCTATTAGGAGAACTTGAACTGTTCATTCAGAAGTCAAGGCATCTTCTGATAGAAATATTGGATATTTAAAATTTGATTATCATTTAGGAGTACTTTGGATGCAGGCAGATAGAATTTTAGTAATCTCTAGTGGATTTAGATTCAGGGAAGAAGTGTTCATAGCTGCAATCAAGCCTTGTAATCAGTTTCATACAACATGTTCATCTTCGGCTTTGAAGTGAAATCAATGAAGAAAAGCAGAGCAGCTACACAAGTAGAGCAGCCACACAAATCCAGCTGCCCTTTAGCAGCAGCTAGACATACTGCATCTCATACATCAGCAGTACATCAGACCAGTTAGCTCAGAGTCTGCTTAGACATGTTCTTTGGTTTTGTAATTGCTTAAGCAGTGCACAGCATTGCACATTTGAAATGATGAGGGAAATGCTTACCTTTACATTTTAATGAAATTATGCTGTAATAGTGTTCTGTTGAAGACACATGCTCTAGAACAGCGGTCCCCAACCTTTTTTGTGCCATGGACCAGTTTATTGTCAGACAATATTTTCACGCACAAGCCTTTAAGGTGTTGTGGAAAAAAACAGAGACCAGGCTTTAGGGGCAGAGCCGAGGACATTGTTGTTGCATTTAGGGGGATGCTGCTAATGAAGTGAATTCATGTTTATTATTATATTTACAAAAGATTTACAAAAATATTTACAATTCACGTTTATTATTATATTTACAAAAGATTTACAAAAATATTATAATAATAAAAATTGTACATTTAAATGTGAATTCACTGTGTATTTATGTAACTTTATTAGCAGTGTCCTCCTGAAATGCGGCAGCAATGTTTATGCATTACCATAACGACCAGAGCGCATTAGGGGGCAGAGAGGAGGGCATTGTTGTCACATTTCAGGAGGACGCGGCTAATAAAGTAGCGTAACTACACAGTGGATTCCAGTGGGGACCACTGCTCTAGATAATCTTATTGTAAGGGGGAGTGTGCATGTGTGCACAATACAACGTATGTTCATTTATGATAGAAACAAACCAACAAACACACACACAACCAGTTTTTACTGGTAATTTAAACTGTTCAAATATGTGTTAATAACCGTATGGTATAACAAAAAGTTATTCTAATAAATAAATAAAACGATTACATAATTAAAAACTGAAATATTACATAGCTTTCTTAGACAACAGGCTTTTAATCAAGTATTAGCTGGTTAACTTACAGCTTTCCTGCACCAGTAGAAGTAAATTGTGCCTTGATGTTTAATGCAATCAATTCCACAGGTGTCCTGAGCTGTGCTTATGATTTACAGACCCGCATGTCTGAAAAAGGTAGAGGTAGAATACATTGTTCCTATACCTTTTGGTGCTTAATTACTATTAGTATATAGTATTGTATTGTACTGTACTATTCTATATACAGAATAGTGAGGAAAAGCAAGAAACAAAGACAGACAGCAAGATAATGAGCCAAAACATTGGAATAAAAGAACTTGTCAATAGATTTAGTTAATAAAAGAGCAACACAATCTCTAAATTTAAATTCTAACTTGTTTGGGATGATCTGGACAGATGGGGTTGGAAATCAAGTAGCAAATGCGGTTTATAGAATAGGGCGGACTATAATGTAGGGAGGTCTATCGTTGGAGAAATTTGGTAATTTTAATTCTAATGTTTACATAAGTTCACTGGAAATTTGCTTACTTAGAATATATTGGAATATGTTGCCTGTATATTAAAACAGATGAATAGAATACATTGAATACATTTTTGTATGGGGAAAAATTATGTTTCTCCTCTCTGTAGATAAATCACTATTTTATGTAATAATTAATTTTGTATTTATTTAACCTCTAGATAAACAATGTTTACATAAATATTATAAAAATAGCATTTTAAGTATAAAACTTAATACTTAATACTTACTATAAGACTGATGCAGTTAAGTCTGTAAAATTCAGACTACAGCACAGCATTCACTGGATCCAGCGATCAAACAGATTGAAACATGTGTATACAATTTGCTCATTGAGTTGCATTTGTTGACTTGCTGACTGCTGAGAAGCAGCACACCACTGGCAGAAGCCCAAGACATTGTATGATTAACAGTGAGAGTTTACCTAAAGTTGGCTGTTCTCTTGTTCTTTTGGCTAATATGTAAAAATAAAAAAGGCTTCTACTCACATGTGTTAAGTTATATTTATATCTACTCTGAACAATCCATAGCATAGTTGCAGGGAAAGTTATTTTATTTTTTTGATCCATGGATGTGTTTGTGCGTCCAGTAACAAATACAGTAAACCCCAGAAAGCATGGCTTAAGCAGCAGAAAATATAATGTTGTGATAATGTTTCATAGTGCCTGTAAAAGGCACTGTGCAGGAATCAAACAGAAACAAATGAGCAGTGCTGCAATAGGCAACACCTAAATTACTACTTTATATATACCAAGGAGTTCTGGTCAGTTACTCCATAGGTAATAGTGAATTAAGAATTAGACTGGTTAACACTAAATTAAATACATAGATTGCGTCTTAAAAATCGCATAGAAAATGATTTATTAGGTATGAATTCTTTTTAATAAGTACTTACTACTCATTTGATTATTCTTCCATGCCACCTGGAAATCAGACCTAAAACCTAAATTACTCTGTTCCAGCAGTTTCAAAAATAATATTATTATTGTATAATTGGTTATTTTGTATAAATTGTTATCCTTACTAATATGAACATTAATATTAATGTTATCACGTGACATGACATTTATGGACCAGATATAACCCACAAACAGGACATTGACTAAAAAACATCTTGAACTAATGTCTTTTTTCTTTCTTTTTTAGTACGTGTGTCAGTGTTGTTTCCTCTGAATGGTTAATCTTTAAAGTCCAATTAAAGATTTGGTTCGTCAGACACAGAAATGCATGGTTCATTGTATGTTAATAATATGTACAATCATTTCTAAATAAAAACAAATTTTATAAAGGTATCCGGCAACTGGAAACTCTTGGCAAAGAGACCTTAATCAGTCAGGGTCAGGAGCAGGTGGAGCTTTAACACCACCTAGGGCTGAATCCCCTGCTGTTCATGCTGTTGACCCAAGACTGTGCAGCAATGGACAGCTTGAACAATACCACCAATTTCAGTTATGGCACAAGTGGGTTTGATCAGCAGGATTGATAAAGAAATGTACACTGAGGAGGAGTGTAGATAAATGCAGAACCAACAACCTCTCTCTTAATTTGGACAAAAGAAAGGGATGTTAGGTCATTTTAGGAGAACATTGTAAGACAACTCTCATCAGCGATTCTTCTGTGGAGATTGTCCAATGCAATCCAATGCACCTTGCTCTTTCACATCTCAGAGGATCTCACATAGACACTCAGCACCACTACCATTGCCAAGAAAGCCCAGCAGTGCCTCACTTCTTTTAAAGACTAAGAAGAGCTAAATACCCTTCCCCCCAACCCCATGATCACCACTCTCTACAGAGGGTCTACAGAGAGCATCCTGCTCAGGTGCATCATGGCTTGGTTTGGGACTTGTACTGCCTTGAATTGCAAGACTTGGTGACGCGACCCTGGATGTTATATAAATATTTTTTTTAAATGATTATTATTAGTATTATTATTAGTGTTATTATTTTGGCCCTACAGCTGGTAATAATGACAAATGGCAAGATTACAAGGTCACTCCTCCTCCTGCCTTCTGGTAACTGCTAGGATGGGGAACAGTTTGTTCACTCAGGCCATAAGACTCCTGCATCTGAACTGCACTTCCCACACATAAACTCTCTCCTTTATCCAACACAATTCTGTATTCACAAGTACGTCGTTCTATCTCTGCTTGTTGTTGGCTGCACTGTACACGGTCCTGCCCTATAATACTGTATTTTTGTTCCTGTTTTAAAGCTCTTAGCCTTTGTTGACACTCTGTGTAATCCTTTGTGATATCTAGCTTTGCTTTGTGGTGCACCACTGTATTGGAGGAATTTTTGGTTCATTCCACTGTGTACCTGTATATAATTGAATGACAATAAAAAAGCAATTTGAATTGCCTTGCTGTGTGAGTGTTTGTGGTGTTTTCGGTCCTGTGGAGCAGCAGGGTTTTGGCCTGTGCTGAGGGCGCACAGCACATGCTGTAATTGGGCCAGAGCTTAGAGCAGAACAGTCTAGAACTGGAGCACTACAGAGAATTCCTCATTACAGAGAGAACATATCTATCTCTCTCCGAATCTCTCTCTGAATCCCTCTCTCTCTTTCTCTGAATCTCTCTCTCTCCCCTATAGGACTCACTGAGGGATTGTTAGTATGGCTGTCTGGAATGACTGTGAAATTGCAACACTCCACACACACAAACAGAGGGGGGGTTGGTTGGGGGAGGTTTTGGGGGGAGAACGATGGTTGTAGAGTGCTGTGAAGAGCAGGGCCTGTGTTGATGCTGGTTTTGTATTGAGATTTCAGAGGCGCTTTGAGAATATAAATGTAATTGAGATGAAATAAGACAGTGGGGAGATTGGATAATCACACTGATGCACTAAAACTGTTCACTGCCAGATCATTTTCATTTACACACCAATGACTAAGGTAATTTAATCAAATTGCAATCCGATTAATGCACCACAAAAGTCAGTTTTGCTTGTCTAAGTATGTCAAATATTTGGGAGCAAGATCTAATAAATGATGCAGATGTATACGTCTTAAAAGTGTGTGTGTGTGTGTGTGTGTGTGTGTGTGTGTGTGTGTGTGTGTGTGTGGCCAGTTACAGGGTGACCTAGAAATAGAGACTTTTGTAAATATATACATGAATAAACCCATTTCCAGGAATGCTGGAACATTTTGCAAAAGATTTAATCTGAAATTAGGAAATTACTTTGAATCATAATTTAAATGACAAAAATACAAATAAATGCAGATATACCATCATGTGTAATAAAAGTGAAAAGCCAGCGTATGACATGGTATGAGGGTGCAACAGTGTTCATGTGTAGAGGCACCGCTGATTGAGAGATGAATCTTGGTTTTGTAGAGAGACACATGCTTTAATGAAGGCAATATTTTTTACTAGGAAGGCCATGTTTTTTCTGAAATACAATTTCAGACAATTCTTCACATTTTTTCTCCACTTGAAAATGCATGGACCACCATGAACAGGAGAATCAGACAATGGCAACCACAGACTCCTGAACAGCTGAAGAATTTAATCAAGCAAGAACATTCCAATGCAGCAATTGATATCCTTTGTTCCAAACATTAAACAGTGCTATTAAAATGAAAGGTGATGTTACACAATGGCAAACACAATTTTGCAGACATCAAAATCTAAATTAGTTTTTATTTACAAAAAGTTGGACCGTATAAAAAATTAACTGTGTGTATGCATGTATGTATCCATCTATTCTTCCATTCATTATCTGCCCTCCTCTGCTGCATGCCTCTTTCAGGTTTCAGCATGTCATTTGTCCTTCTCCATCACTGTCAGACTCCTGTCATTTTCTGCCCATGCACAAATTTAAACATCAAAGCACAAACCTGAACAAGGTGTAGCATGCAACTGAAAACACATGCCATCTCCCTCTCAAACTCTGTTTCTCTCTCTCTCATTCCTTTTCTTTCTGTCCTCTCTCATGCATCAACCCCTATTTGATTTATGGCCAAATCAGAAAGTCTGATGGAGTGTGGTGGACATGGTATGTCAAGTGGATAATTCTGACTACTGTTACAGATTGTTTCCTTTGTAAACTGGAGAAAGTCATGGTTATTCAAATCCATGGACAGCCGTCTGATTTATATGTTGTCTTATCATTTGTTCAATGAATTGAGTATTCAAGGCAATTCTAGAGTTTCTGATTCAGTGCTACAATCCAGTATAAAAATTGAATATATTGGAAAATGATAGTAACAGATTGCTACTAACATTGTTACAAACAATGTCACAACCTGTCAATAGAATACACTGAAATGTATTGTTATTACATTTTTGTATGGGATTGTGCTTGAACCGTGTTTTCCCTTTAGACGTTTAAATAATTCTGCATGAAAATGAGCTAAAACATCATTAGATTTTTACACAGATCTCATAAGTAGATAAAGAGAAATGTTAGCAGAAAATGTTTCGGAACATTCTTAAATGTACAGCAAAACATTTATAGGTGAAATTAGAGTGTTGTTAATCAATAAAATCATAGTCAGGTGAGTGTGGATGTCTTTCATTTTTACTTAAAGAAGAAGGATCTATCCATCCGATTTTCAAAACATGTTTGTGGAACTGTATTATGGCATGAACAAAGATGATCTCTGAGGACCTCAGAAAAAAAGTTCTCACCAGACTGAATCGGCTTCAACAACATGTACTGATGGAGAAAATTCAAGTCAATCGCTAACCCTCTCCAGGAGTGGTCAACCAATCATCTGCTTCAACAGGAAACCACCGTTAGACTAACTACAGAAATGTGTTTGGTTTTCCAGTCAGCACACCCAGGAGGAAATCTTGTTTACTATTATGGCTTTCAGCGAGATTCTCGAATGACTTTTAAAAACAAGGTAGAGTGCAATTTTTCTCAGTTCAGAACTAGTCCTTTCACAGACAGCCTTGATGCTCTTTTCTCTGTGGGAATGACTTGCTTGCCACTAGCTTTTAGGCCGAAACCTAATCGTGTTTCCCACTGGATGCAAAAGCACTGCACAGACATGTGGGTAGCTGTGAAAGCAAGCACTGTATTAAAGATGAATCAAGATATGTCAATTTAAGTCAATGGAGCAAAACAGATTACATTTCCTTTCTGCATAAGTCTTGCATCATTCACTTTACTCCTCCCACAGTCTCCCTGAGCAACTACAGCAGACTGTGCAGCAGAGTCCCATAAGCTGATTGAATATGCCCTAAAACAAAACAGTTTATTTTCTTTCTTTCTTAAAAATAGCTCATCAGAGAAGGCATTTGTAGGTTTAATAGTCCTAAGACCACCACAGTTGTAAACATTGGTTTATAGAACTGCTTACATTTTGATAAAATTGCCCAAAATGTCTCAGTGGTGTGACAAGTTGTTTTCATAAGCCATTTAAAAAATATATGCTCATTAGTAAAAATCAACAGTCCTGCAAACACTGTGAATATGTAGGTCAGCTAGTAGCATGCTAATTCACATAGGCTTAAAACATAAAAACAAACAACTGTATCAGGTGAACAGAATTGCCAATAAGCATCTAATTGTGTTACATAGCCTTCACCCTCCCAGTGCTGGTAATATCATATGAAGTTCTAGAGAGCAGGTAAAATTGCTAATGAATACATTGGGGAGAAAAAAGAGCGTATCTTATTGATCCAAAACATTATCCAACTTATTTCAGTGTTAGACTGATAGCATTGTCCATGTCTCTGTCTGCTTTTTGGGTCATGGAAATCTACTCTGGCATGGATGTAGAATGCACACATCTAAGTGTATGCACAGAGCGATTCTAACACTGATGTTGACAGTGATCTCCAGCCCCGCAGTGATCTTCTGTGGCTTAACCTCTGTGCTGAGATCCTGGCCATGGGGAGTCTGATAGAAAGTGGGACAAAGATGCCCCTCCACTCAGAAACAGGCTGTTTCCTCAAGCTCTGTGCTTTAGATACTCACACTGCAGCTCTAGAAACTTCTGAAGGACACTCTTCTGACTCTACCTTCCTTAAGCACACACACACACACACACACACACACACACACACACACACACAGAAGGAAAACCATCCATCACCAGCTTTCATGTCCCTGTGCTGTTTCCTAAGGCACTCGGGATCCTCCACACCTCCACACTCATTTCCATCAAGATCAGCAAAGTCCCACCCTTCCGGAACTAGCTCACATCACACTGTTGATGGCCCGCAGCCTGAGTTCCACTAAAACTTTAATAGTTCTTTAATCTTTTAAACAGGCTCTGTGATGGAGTGACCCGAAATGACGGAGGGCATGCGTGCCTGACGATCCAAGGGTCCACTGGCCAATGTGTGTGTGTCAGCCTGAACGTGAAATGTGACACCAAGCCAAGTGGCTTTTGGCTGCTGTAGCAGAAATGAGCTGAAGCGACATCATCTTTATTTGAGCTGTCAGACCAGAGGCCATGCCGACCATGGGACCAATACAGAGAAAATATTACAAACCGTTCCAACCATACCACTGCCATCAGGAAAATATTACCCTTCCATAATACTCGCATCACACCACTGCTACAAAGCAGAATGGACTGTCCAGGGGCTATCCAGCTGCTTCTGCTATAGAGATTATTCATCTCCCTCTATTGCCTGATGAAATCAGCTCTAAATAATGATTTGTTTGTTTGTGTGATGCCCTCAGCATTTAGCTGTTGAGAAGTCATTGTAATGAATCTGCTTAAAACCATCTTTTTGGAATTACTCGATATGTTCAGAGAAAAGCTTATGGAAAGGCAGGTATTTAGGTCTCAAAACCATAGTCTCACAAGCCAGACTGGTCAGAGATTCTGATACAGAAGTCTGTACTCCCACAGGACCCACCAAAATATCTTGCAGCATGAAGATCATTTTCACTGTAGGAGAATAGATGCTGAACCAGCCCTGTGTGGACTGGAGTGTGACACGATATAACAGCATATGTTACATAATAAATAAATAAAACTTGAGGATATATGAATTAAAGAAGCAGTTAACAACAACTTAAAAAAAAACCTCATTCTAAATAGTGGTGAAAATACATGCTACTAAGATGAAGACTGAGTGTGTTTAGGCCACATGCTCTGGCAGGAAACAACACTACACTTTTGGTGGGCAGTGGTGGCCTGCTGGTTAGGACCTTGCCTTTGTGAACAGAAGGTCCCAGCTCAGGCACCACTAAGGTACTTTGAGCATGGAACCATCCAGCCACACTGCTCCCTGGACACTGTTAATAGTTGCTTGCAATCTCAGATGTGATGGGCTTAACAGAGGTCAGATTTTGTTGTGGTTCATTGTGTATTATTGAGTGTGTTCACAAAAAGAAATTGTTACTTTCATTTCTTACTGATTTGTACAGCACAATCTTAAGATTAAAATCACAACCATGCAAAAAACTTACTGGGTGGACTGCACTGAGAATTAAAGTTGACAAAATACTCTAATAGTCTCCATTTTCATATGGGAAGAGCCAATGAGAAACATGAGGACCATTCTAAATTACAAGGCTTGTTACTTGTATAGAGACAGAACAATATTTCCATCATTGTGGCTATTTTATTTAATAAACAGTCTCAGATGTTCCCAGTTCCTCTATGGGCAGAGCATGAAGCTGACACAAATGTACAGGTGACGGAGAGGCTAGAGCTGTATTAATATCTTCATAGCCAGAATGTTCCTCTGAAGAACAGTTATTCTTGCAAGCCATGACTTCAATCGTTTGAGGAAAAATAAACAGATCTCAGCATTTCCTGGGTACCCAGGAGCTATGAGAGAGAGAAAAACATCTTTTTGCTTAAACAGGCTAAAGAGACTCCATTGCCTGTGGAGGCAGTTTTAGTAAACAGTAAGATGACTTCTCAAACAAACACATATTATCAAAATACACAGAGCCACTCCAGGATGTGAATATATAAAATATTTCTAGCAGTGATATACAGATACTAATCTTACACAGAGTCATGCAAACATACTTTTTTGTTAGACTACTGTTAGACCCTGTAGAGCATTTTTCCTCATTCCTTTTACAGCCCAAGGTGTCAACTTCAAGTGAAAAAATTCTCTTTCTTTAGATGGGAGGGGAGACAGTTCTTTGATAGACTGTGAGTTATGGCACACTCCTCTCTCTAGAGAGAGAGACAATCTGTGGCTTAGGAAGTGTTTGTGCCTCTGTCCTGACTTACCCTGACTGATTTCACTGCCATATCTGGCACACAGATCTGCGCCCAAGGAGCAGCGCTGAAGGTTGTGATGAAGATGGCTTAGTGGGGTGTCCTGGGTCAGGCCACCAAACAGGACCCCTGTCTGATTACTCAAGTGGCTCATTAGACACGGTGTGACGTGGAGAGAGAAAAAGATTAGATTAGTGTGGGTGGAAGATAAAACTTTACAAGATGCCAAGACTGGTTGAGAAAAGCATGTTGTAACTGCCACAAGAAAAGCTTGCACATTTGAAGTGTTATATCAGAAGAAATTAATACAGAGTTCTCCTTGTGGAAGCCTAGGACCATCAAATACCTGGTTTAGGCCCAATCAGTGCTTAAATCAAGTGCTGTTGCTGAGAGAGTTGCAGACATCTAAGAGATGGCTGGAGGCATGGTGGAGACCTATCCACCATGGGCAAGACCAAAGTGCTGTCTAAGGATGTCAAGGACAAGATTGTAGCTCTGCACAAGGCTAGAATGGGCTACAAAATCATAAGCATGAAGCTGGGTGAGAAGGAGACAATGATGGTGCAATTGTTTGAAAATGGAAGAAACACAAAATTACCATCAATCGACCTCAGGTGCTTCACGCAAGGGGCGAGGATGATCATGAGAAAGGTAAGAGATCAGCATTAAACTACATGGAAGGAGCTTGTTAATGACCTTAAGGCAGGTGGGGCAACAGTCACCAAGAAAACCATTGGTAACACAATACAACGTAATGAATTAAAATCATGCAGTGCCCGCAATTTCACTGTGCTCAAGAAGGCAGATGTGAAGGCCTCTCTGAAGTTTGCCAATGAAAGTCTGAATGATTCAGAGAGTGTTTTGAAGCAGGTGTTTGGAGGAAGGCAAATGCTGACTATATCCCCTCTGTCAAGCATGGAGGTGGAAACATTATGCTTTGGGGGTGTTTCTCTGATATGGGCACAGGACAAGTTTATCGCATTGACAGGAGGATGGATGCGGCCACGCACTGTAAAATCCTGAGTGACACCCTCCTTCCCTCTGCCAGGACACTGAAAATGGTTGGTGAATGTGTCTTCCAGTCTGACAATGACCCAAAGCAAACAGCCAAGGTAACAATGGGGTGGCTAAAGAAGAAGCGCATTAAGGTCAAGGAGTGGCCTAGCCAGTCTCTGGAACTTAATCCCATAAAAAAACCTGTGCCACCAACTACTAACTCTTGTTTTGCTAGAGGATCAAATACTTATTTCACTCAACGAATGCAAAAACTTTATAGATTTTTGAAAATCATGTGATTTTCTGGGTTTTATTTTTGATATTATTTGATATATAGTGTACATCTATTAAACAGGCACAAACATTTGCTTGTTCAAATACATCTGGAAAAACCAATTATTTCTATTGGGTATACAGTATTTGACTGTGTAACTACAAACACATACATGAAATTATAGTCTTTCGTTATTACAGTTTATTTTTTCTGAAATTGCTCAAAAATACCAGCCTAGTCAGCTTGCTGTAGAAAATAAATATGTTTGTTTCAGTGTGAATGTGTGTTCCAGTTAGCTTGAGGACAGAGACTTGTATTTACAAACCAAAACATAATTCAGAGAATAAAGAGAATTACTGAATGTGTAGGATGGGTGGTAAGCAGCAATTATTGAATTATATCAACAAAATGAGACTGATGGAATTAACTCCCTGCAAGGTAAGACATACACAGGTCACTGTTCGTGCAAACACACACACACACACACACACACACACACACACACACACACACACTCCACATTCCCAAGAGTAACATAGAAACAGTCTGGGAAATTTCCAGAGTGGGGTTATATTGGGTAAATACAACAGAGAGGTGAAGAGTAAGTACAAAGCTGTCTGTAATGTTGTAAACACATCAGCTTATAGCGCTCATCTATCTTGTCCATGTTATTGGTATATTAAGGTTAAAAATCATAGGAGACAGCATGTCCCACAAGTGACCGCAATCATATAAATCATCAGATTACTGCAGTATGAGTTCAATTATTGAAAATTGTTCATTTAAACACAAACACCCATTTATCTTCTCTTGTGAATAATTGTTTGGCTTTATCAAGGACAAGCACCTCCAGATGGAATATCTTATCACTTAGCCATTGCTGTCTCTCAGTCCCCAACTCTACCTTGGTTAAACTGTATGGATGTGTGTGCATGTGTTTGTCTTAACCGTTGTCCGCAAGGTGTATCTCCCTGAATGAGCACAGCTGTTTATAGAGGTGAAATTAAAAAGCACTTCTGACAACCTGCCATTACTCAACCTGTGGCAATTTAAGGTACTTATTTGTTCTGTATTTTCCGTACGTCTTTGCCCTTCTATGCTTGGGCGCGTACATGTGAAATTGCTGAAGACTTTAGTGTATAATCCATTTAACAGCTGTTTAATTGTAGATGGATCTTCTCTCTGTCACCCTTTGTGCCCTACGTCTACTCAAGACTTCAGTCCACTCCATTGCACTTTTACTCTTAAAAACAAGAGGCCAATAAGTGAGCAGGGCACTTTTTATTTATCTCAGGAACCATTCAGTAAATTATAAGTAGCAGAGTGTATTAAATCAAAACAGTAAAAGACAATGAGGTGGGATGTAGTTAAACCAATTTAACTACTGCTATACTTTAGCCCTGTGACGATGGCAAGGTTAAACACAAGGTTAGGCTGCAACAAGACTGACTTTCTTTTTTGGTGCGAACACAAACATAGACACAGACCTTTAATTGGCAACATCAGGACGATGAAACATGGGTTTAAATACTCTAAGTGTAATGTGCTGGCAAGGGCCCAGCACGGGTATTTATATCTGAATCCAGATGCAGAGGGGGCCAGTAAATAAATAAA
>JBBIGC010000145.1:13297936-13312416 GCA_037576955.1 Lepidarchus adonis
ACACACACACACACACACACACACACACACACACACACACACACACACACACACACACACACACACACACACGGACACAAGGCCCAGCTGCGGGACCTCACACTGTTCATTTGTATTCGTGTGACTGGTTGAGGTCCGCTCAGCGTGAGACCGCCCCTTTCTACCCCCACTGCGCCAACAGCCTGGCGCCTGCCTAACAAGAACTCTCCCAACGTGCAAGGTGGCAGGGCTCTTCTTCTTTCTTTCCTACCGAAGAGATGGAATAATTCCAGATAATACGCAAGCCCCTCATTTGCCCTGTCTACACACCGGATATGGACCAGCTCCTTTTTACTGCGCCTCCTGATAATTGTCCCACCAGTATAATTGCGCTTTAGCAAAAGAAGGCAGAATGGCAGACTGTTAACATAATGAGTGCCTCTGTTGCTTCCTTCAGCGATCACATCCACTCGGCCTGGCCCGCATGGGGCGCGATTGGGTTGTATGTGTGGGAGGGAAGGGAGGTGCTCTGCTTTATTTCCTCACTTTATGTGAGTCACAAGACTTGATTTCTCCTTCTCTTTATCACTCCCAGTCGCCTGCTCGTTGTTCCTTTGCGACTGAGCAGCGATAATTGCACAAAGGCGTCGCGTGTGGAAAACGCATGGATGACAGGGGCAGGTTTGGTTAGAATGACTCACTGAGCAGTGTGATGAAACACATCTGAGTAAGTGAGCATGCACACGCTACCCAAACAGCTCAGTGTCTTTTACAGGTGTCTTGAAGTGTGTGAGCGATGTCTGAGAAGGCCCACATGAAGAGGCCTGTTAGGAGTTCTGTGAGAGCTACAGAGCAGCTCGATGGCGATGGATCCAAAGGTGTGGACCAGGGCCTGCAGGTTTACACACCGATTTATCAGTGACTGTGAACATGCTGCAGGTTACAAAGCATTCATTAAATGTGGATTGTTATACTATTCTTATACAAGAAGAACTGGGTATATGTAAGGAACCTTTGTATCTGGAAAATTGGTGAGAAATCAACCAAACCAACAAAGGATTAAGAATCTCTGGAAGCTCCACCCCCTGCTTTACAATTTTAATATCATTTAAGACAATGATTTCCATTCACGGTCTAAAGATTCACCAGCCCAGTATGTTTTACTTTGTGCTTGTGCTTGAACCAGAGTTAGTGTGAAAGAAAAAGTGATTTTTTTATCAAAGATATTTGCTACCATCAGTTTTCACAAAAAACATCCAATTTAAAACAAAGACTCAGATTTAGCTGCAGTTTAAAGAAAACACTTAGTGTCAATATTGCCATTTGAAGACTGGTTCTCAAAAATATCTGTAATGAAAGTACATACTGATATTTTAATACTGATTCACCCATCTCTAGAAAACACATACAATGTGCAGAACAGGGGACTGTGTTAGGAAATACTAATTCATTTTCTGCTGTTTATTTAAGCTTTAGGAACATGAGATGTGACATTTTACAGTCAAGTAATGTTTCACTAACCTGCTCCTGTTTTAATTTGAGCCAAAAATACATTAAAAGGACAATATGAGGAAAATGTAAAGTACAAAAAGTGTCTGTGAGGCTCCCATTCTCACCAAATTGCCTTGTACGGCCTCATATTTAACCTGCCTCTTGTTTCGTCTTTTTTGTCAGGAGGCAGTGCACAGAGGGAACTTTGCAGAGGATGTGTGAATAGGTATCAATGAGTTTTAATAATTATGTGACTATTTGAAAATATTACTGAAATGGCGCTCCAGCACAACATATATCCTGCATGTTAATAACTGCTAGACTTAAATATTGTGTTATTTCCTCTGCTTACTGAGGAATGCCAAAGTGTCCACATAATTAAATTGCTAATATTTATAAGAACCAAAAGAAAGTAAGTCAGAATGGCATGAAGTTCACCATTCTGAGAAACAAATCTATCCATGATGGTAGTGCTTCTAAAAGTGACCTCTCAGAAAGCTATATAGTCATATGAAAACGTTATTAAGCCCCATAAAGGCCTGTGTTATTTTGTAACATTCTTGGAAATATGGATATTTAATCTGTATTTGAACAATACCGAGAGATTCAAGTAATATAACTAAACAATTAAAACTGAAGAAAATACATTTGAAAATCTTCTGTAAAATGTTGTTCTACAAACATGTGATGTCTGGTGAAGAACAAATTAGGACATCCCCACCATTATTCCTAATTAAAAAGGCCTCAAATCACACATTGGGAATACAGAATTATGTTGTACTCAACTTATGAAAATTTGTGGTTACATCACTGGCTTAAAAAAATGTGTGTATTTACTGTCATATACAGTAGTGGAATGCAGTTGAATGCCTACGTAATGCTTTACGATAATATGCGAGCTCAACAAGGTGAGCATGTGCAGTGTGTGAGAGCCTGGTGTTTGCAGAGATGGGGGGTGCACTGTTATTGCTGTATTGTTTATGTTTTATTCACTTTTAGTGTTGAATATGAGTTCATGGGGATTGTTGGGTGCGATGGGGGGTTAATAGTGCACTGTACTAAGGCACCATCAGTGTGGTCTTTCCACAAGTCACCTATCCAATGTGTTTACTGCTGTGATGTATGTTGAAGCCATTAAAAGGCATTTCTATCTGGAGCAACGTTTCCTAAATGTTTTACTGTAATATAAGACCTTTCATGCATGTTGCTGGCTGTTAATAAAGCACAGTGCTGTTCAATAAAGCCTCTGCAGCATCATTGAATGCATGAATTCGGACTTACATCAAAATTGTAGTTACATCACTCTCAGAAGAACTGAGCCCTGACATAATTCGAGGACCCCCTGTAATGTTCTTTGGACAGGTAAGTCTAAAGTTGAATTGTTTGCACACCAAGAAACATGTCTGGCATAAATCAAATACAGCATTCCAGGAAAAGAACCTCATACAAACTGTGAAGCATGGAGGTGAAAATGTAATGGATTGGTGGCTTTGCTGCTGCAGGACCTGGTCAGCTCTCCATCATAGAATCCACTATGAATTCTACCATGTATCAGAGGGTGTGTGTGATACTATCTGTAAGAACATTAAAGCTTAAGTGGAACTGGACTCTGCAACACAACATTGACAACAAATCTTACCAGTAAATCCACCAAGAACTAACTAAAAACTAATTGACTAATAGAGAATCCTGGAGTCAAAGTCCAGATCTTGTTACCGTTTAGATGCTGTGGGGTGACTTGAAACTCTGCACTGAAGAGTGGGACAACATTTCCTCAGACCAAAATGCAGGGAGCAACCGTAGCTATTAGGGGGTAGGGTGTCCTAACTTTTTCCTCAATTTGAATACACTGTTCTGTTGATCTTTTGCTGAATTTATAAATCAAGGTAAATCTTTTTTGTTTACCTGCAATTAAATCATTTTCTGTTCCAGAGGTAAATAAAATCAAGATTAGACATCAATACGTGAACATTTCTTAATAAAGAACTGAAGATTTAATGGGACCTCCAAACTTTTTCACATGACTCTATATCACACGCAAGCACGCAAAATGAACATCACAACATTAAAGCAGACATGTGAACAAAACATTTGTCTCGTTAAAATGGTTCCTGCTGGGTGGGTGAGGTATATTAGCATTGAAGCATCTCCAGAATCGCACGTCTTGTGGGGTGTTCCCAGTATGCAGTTATTCATGCCAAACAAAAGGGATCAAGTAATGACAACCAGTGAACCAATATTAGGGTCATGGACCTCCAAGGCTCACTGATGCATGGGGTGGAATCAGTGAAGGCTAGACCATCTGATTTGATCCCAAAGAAGAGCTATTATTGCACCAAAAGTTAATCCTGGCTGATAGAAAGGTGTCAGCACCACAGTCAGAGCAGTTTTATGTGATTATGTATGTTCACATATGTAGATTTAATTACAATAAACTGCTGACTGCCTAATGCGTTTTAAGTTGTGTTTGCGTTTGTGTAATTTACAATCATGTGAGGGTTTAAATGAATGGTGCTGGGTATGGCATAGTCATATACAGATACCAACACCATATTGCCTCACTACACCATAGATTATTTTATACAGTAATTCCCAGTAATTGAAACTCATTTTCTAAGAAGAAACTATTTCTAATGCATATCTTATTTTAATGGGCAAAATAGTATTCCAGATTCTCAATGATTGTAAAGCAGCAGCATACTTAAAAGGATAGACTGGTCAATTTATTTGTTCTGCTGTGGCTGTCCTTTCAACCAAATGCAGTCATTCATAGGAATATTACATTTAGTGGATTATTCGCAGCAAAGAACTGCATACATATACAACACACATAAAATGCAATTGCATTGTTTTTAAACAATAGATCAATGTCAGCACAGCTGAAAATGAATTAAAATCTGAGAGTGCATTTTTACATCTTTAAATTTACAAATATCAAAAAATATCAAAAGCAGGGGCTGTTCACTCTGGTATGTAAGAAATCAGAGGTTAATTGGCAGTTAGGCCAAAGAGTGGGCAGTGTAGGGGAGAGGGAGTAGAGAGGCTGTCTACATTAAACATGGTGAGATGCAGCAACAGTGCCAAAATGAATTCATATCCCAGCAAGCTCGAACTCACAGCAGCGCATAATGTAATCTGCCACAATTCAAGGTTACTAAATGTGTGGCTAACAAATTTATTCCATCCCCTAAGAGAACAGCTTACAATGCTAAATGAACATTAGTCAGAGAAAGGCAGAATTAATTAGCCTCTTATGCTCCAATCCAGAATTATTAAATGCTAGAAATTACGTAATGACCGCATAGTGGCCAATAGCACAAGGGCACAAGGGTTCTCCTGCCTTGTTTAAGATATTCAGACCATCAGGCCTGGCCTGTTAAGATGTTCTCTACCCATTAAAATTCTCCACTGAACACTTGATGGACTGATAAGGATCCTTCAGGGTCTTCTATAAGATCACGTATTCAGTGAATGACAGCTAAAAACATACAGTGAGCTATACGGTGTTGTATTTAGAAATGCACTTTTCATGAGAAGTGTAAGAACATTTTTGCTGGCTAAGTCAGCAGAGAAAAAGTTACACAGGCTAAATGAACATTAACAAAATGGCTGTTTGGCTATTTATTTTTTTAACACATCCCAAAATAAATAGGCATACTCTGTAAATGATTGCATTGCAAGCACAAAGTTCAGGACCCTATTAAAGTTTCCACTTGGGCTGGCATCCTAATGGCACTCACTGCAAAGTGGAGCCGAGAATAACACATGCCAAACAGCACTGACATCACTAAAAAGCTGCCGTGCCAGAAGCAGTTCTGTACGTTTTTAGCTACATCACCATGAGCCACGGTCGCTACATTACAAAATGCAGAATTCAAGTGGAAGTGCAGCATGTAACAGTGCTGAGCTCATCTAACTTACTGCAGATGACCTTAAGAACCAACAGTAACCTCTTTAACCTGAGTCTGATAATCTTAACTGTTCTAAAATATTTGCTAATTATTATGAAACTAACTTGGTTGCTGTCAAATTAAAACTACATACTGTTTTTTGTTTTTTTATTTTTCCACATCATTTGAACACAGTTGTCCTTTACAGTGTGTACACTTTTTATGATGAACGAAGCCACCTAAAATGCTCAAAATGACATCTTGCTACAAATCTTATTATATTAATATCGTTCTGCGGGTCTCCTAGTGGCTTAATATAAGGCTGTCCTGAGGGACCTCCTAATCAGTGTGATACTGCACTTCGTGACTACTATTAAAAGGAGTTAGCTTAAATTAAAAGTTAAGAACATGTTTACCTTATCCTGTTAAATTATCATTTCACAGATATGCATGGTTTTGTTATGGCAGAAATAATATGCAAGTTATAAAGTTACGAGAAAGACGGACTAGGTCACATATAGACCATTATGGTTTAATAAGGTAATTGATTTTACAATACCAAACCAAATCTTACAGTTAATGTAATTTAGGGAACATAACTATGGTTACAGGGTACATTTAATTACCAAACTAATGTCCTTTAAATATCACATATGCACCAAAATCTTACCAACTGTGCTTAAATGTGAGATCATTGTCTGGATAAGTTTCATGTCTGATTAATTTACACTGCTTAATAAAGCTTGCCATTATAATGCTAAATTGCCCTGCTGTTTATTGTTGTGTGGTATTTAGGAAGAGGAATACCTTCTGGCTTGAATGGTCTGCATGAGCAGATTATCAGCGAGGAAAGATAATTAGCCTGCAAAATATTGGAAATTTGAATACAGTAATTAAAACTCGATCTTCATTGATTATACGCTGTCATTGGCCAAAGTCATTAGGATCCAAAGATGTCTGACTGGTTGATGTTAGAGCCAGAGGATATACTGTTGTAGGTGAACGGTATCTGAAGTTTAGTCTGGGGCTTCCATTATGTTGCAGGGATTAAACAGATAAGAGTAGTATGAAAGCAGAATGCTTTTTGCATATGTCTTTGTTTGGGAATACTAGAAATGTATTTATCAAAATATCTAAAACAAGCAAAAAGTCAAACGTTTTTTAATGAAGGTAGGACATAATAGGGGCTTAATTCATGCTAGAATAAACATAAACAATGTCTGATAAAACAATGCTAAACATGTTTAAGGATAAGTATTTAAGTGTACGAGTTTTAAACAAGAGTTTCAGTTTCACTATATATGTTGCCTGATGGAGCTTTGTAGAAAACAAGGTTTGAATTTAAATTTGAATCTTTACAGAGTTAATACATCATAAAATATATCAAAGCAAAACACCATACGATAACTTTCTGCACAGGGCTCCACCACTCAATAGTACAGCTGTCAGTCAAAAGTTAATGCTTTGGTTAAAACTGCACACCAATGCACATGGAAAAGATGGATAAGCTGAATTTTTTTAACACTCTGAACTTTTTGTTTTTCATATCAATTATATTATAGCATTTAAGAACCCAGCCATTGGGCATATACAAAAAGTGTATTTCTTCGTGCCAGTCCCAAGCCAGGGTAAATGGGGAGGGTGATGTCTGGGAGGGTATCCGGTGTAAAATTTGTGCGAAATCATGATGTGGACAATGACACAGACCCATACATGATCAGTCGAGGCCTGGGTTAACAATGACCACCAGTACTGTTAGTCGACAGGGTGCAGGTGGAAAATGAGCTGTTGGTTGAAGGAGGAAAAGAGAGGGAAGTCTTGTCAGGAAGCAGGAAGAGAGAAGGAAAAGTAGAAGAGTTGGCAGTATGACAAAGGGAGAGAGATAGCTGGTGTGATGGAGAGAGGAAAGATTGATATCTTGTGTGTGCAAGAGATCAGATGGAAGAGTAATAAGGCCAGGTGTATTGGAGGTGGATTCAAATTGTTGTGTGGAAGGGTGGAGAAATGGGGTTGGGGTTATTCTGAAGGAAAATTGTGTCAAGAGGTGAAAAAGGTGCCAGATAGAGTGATGAGTATGAAACTTGAAATTGAAGAGAGAATGATGTTAATGCATATGCTCTACAAGTTGGGTGTGAGATGGATAAGACTTCAACGGGTATGTTGGTTAAGGAAAGTCAGGTGACGAGGATGTGATCGGCCGGTGTGCTGTTAAGGACAGGAGTGCAGAAGGTCAGATGTTAGCGGAATTTGCAAAAAGGATGGAGATGGCTGTGGTGAATACATATTTCAAAAAGAGTGAGGAACAAGAAGAGCAGAGCAAGATACATACAGGTGGATTATATTATGTGTATGAGGGTCAGTCTGGAGTGAGGGCAAAACCAAGGATAAAATGGTGGAATTTAAAGATATAAGATTGTAATGTGGAGTTCAGAGAGAAGTTAGGACAGGTATTTGGAGGTAGGGATGAGAGATACAACCTGAATTTCAAGAATTAGAGTAATGTGCAGAGCTGTTGTATCTAACGAGAGATAAAGTTGATCAGCCACAGTATGAAGTTAGGGGAATGAGTAGTGAAAGCTAAGTTAAGAAGAGAGGTGATGATAAGTGAGGAGCAGTATAGTTTCATGCCAAGAAAGTGCACTACAGATGTTTGCTATAAGGATATTGATTAAAGGTCAGAAGGAGTGTCTTTGTGCACTTAGAGAAAGCAAATTAAAAAAATAAAATGATTGTCCCTTATAGTCCCACAAGTGGGAAATTTGGCATCTGCATTTAACCCGTCACACATGAACACATGGAGCAGTAGGCAGCCATCAACAGAGGTGCCCGGGGAGCAGTGAAGGGGATGGCACTCTGCTCAAGGGTACCTCAGTGGTGCCCGGGCTGGGACTTGCGACCTTCTGATCTCAGGGGCAAAGTCCTAACCACTAGGCCACCACTGCCCCAATATGACATGGGGCATACCAAGAATTTGGTACTGTATAAGGAGGTCAGAAGTGGCAGCGAAGTATGTAAGAGTAGTACAGGATATGTATGAGGGCAGTAAGACAGTAGTGAGATATACATACAGTAGAACTGATGGATGCATTCAACGTAGAGGTGGGATTACATCAAGGATCAGCTTTGAGCCCTTTCTTGTTTGCACTAACGGTAGACAGTTTGAAAGAAGAGATTTGAGCCCCCATGGAGTAATATGTTTGCAGATGACATTGTGATTTGTAGTGAGAGTAGGGAGCAGCTGGAAGAGGCCTTAGATAGGTGGAGGTTTGCTGTAGAGAGGACAGGAATTAAAGTGTGTAGGTCTACATGAGTGTGAATGAAAGGAATGACAGCAGGATGGTTAAGATACAAGGAGTAGAAGTAGCAGGGGTGGAGTTTAAATAATTGGGTTCAACAGTCCAATAGGGATTGTGGTAGAGAGGTGAAGAAGAGAGTGCAGGCAGGGTGGACTGGGTGGAGAATAGTTGCAGGAGTGATCTGTGACAGACAGGTACCAGCAAGAGTGAAAGGGAAGGTTTACAGGACTGTAGTGAGACCAGCTATGTTGTATAGGTTGAAGACAGAGCAGATCTGGAGGTGGCAGAGTTAAATATGCTGAGATTTGGATTGGGAGTGATGAGGAAGGACAGGATTATAGCAGAAGAAGAGGTTTATGGATGTGGTGAGAAAGGACATGCAGGCGGCTGGTCTAAGAGAGTGAGATGCTGAGGACAAGATGAAATGGCATCCACTGTGGTGACCCCTAAGGGGAGCAGCCAAAAGAAGAAGATATTAGAACATTTAAGAAAGCATTGCCTTCTAAACAAATACAGTATCTCATTTAAACAAACATCTCATTCAAATGACCTTGTTTTAAAATGTTGCTTTAGTGTATATATGAAGTACTTTAATCCAACAGTCAATTTAGATGGCCTTTATGGCTTTATTGAAAATCTGACTTTAAATATAGTTAATTTGTGTTGAGTCTATATTTAAATAATCTATTTTACCTAATTTATCCATTATTATTTGCAATTAATCACAGCAAACTACAAATAATTAGTTCAGTTTCATTGATCTAGTTTTTTCACAATTCAGAATACTGCAGAGGGGGAGTAGTGATGATTGAAAACAGTAATAAAGTATCAGGAATTCGGTCAAGCTGATGAGGCTATAAGGGTTTCTTTTTGACCAGAATGTGTTTAATGAAGCAATTGCTGCAAACAGTTTGCTACATCTTCATACCTAATGTTGAAATGTTGCAAATTGATCTAAAATGTAGCTCTTGTTGTGATTTTCAGTGAATCGTGTCATGTTTTGACACTCTGTGCACATGTACTGTCCTGTTAGAATCCTTTATAAAAGTAGCTCCTCTTTAGAAGTAGCTTGTGGCTGAGTGTACACATTAATGTGGAAAAATGTCAAAAGGACAGTCAATTAGTCAGAGATGACAGTAGTATCTAAATAGGTCAGAGTTAGCCTTTTAATGATGGTGATAATAATGTAAGTTCAAGTGCAGTCAAATTCAGAGAACATTGAGTCACTTAGCTGGTGTTAGCCATGCTGTATCAGCTAGTGTCAACCTGAAGCACAGTATATGTAATGAGCATGAGTCTGAGAATAGACAGTTATTGCTTAAGAACCCTATAAATGAGCTCTTAAGTTCTTTAGGAAAAGGTAATGCTGTCTAGTGCACCTTTATCATGCACCTTTAAATCCCTTGCTATTGACCTGCCAGATCTGTCGCTGTTGAGTCGTCAGGAGCTTCATTATTTACTAATTAATCAGTGTGGGTTTAAGCAGTACTAGCAAAAAATAACCTCAATCCAACTCCCCAGGCGAAGTGCTCATTTGCAGCATCAGTGTGTCTTCCCAGTGCATCAATAGACAGTACCTATAAGTGGAGTACCTCCATGTGACATTTATGGGTCACCAAGAATGAGTAACATTTAACCATAGTGACATAGTGTGACCATGTGTGTGTGTGTGTGTGTGTGTGTGTGTGTGTGTGTGTGTGTGTGTGTGTGTGTGTGTGTGTGTGTGTGTGTGCACGTGTTGAAAGAGTGTGTGTTCCATTCACTACATCACTAACCCTCACAGGCTACAGTCTCACCTTGGAATTCCACTCTGACTGGAAGTCTTCAGCCTCAGGCCTGCCCCCAAGAGGTGGGGTGTATGAACGAAGTGTGAACTGAGCAGAACAATGAAAATGTAGAAATGCCACTAAAGAAAAGACACTTCACCCTTTATTCACCTTCAGCAGTGTCTGAGTTCTGACTGTGGCTACACGATATGGTTTGTTAACTTCCCAATATTGATCTTTCCAATATTACAGACAGTTAAAATCTAAAAATAAGACATCTAAACAATCAAAAAAATATTCATTACATGCACAGAAAATCTGGATCAATCACAGACATTCACAGGCAAAACCAATGTTGAAATTTAGTGTCTAGTATAGAAAACTTAATTATGATTTTATTTTTATATTATTCCCACTATTCACTATACAACTTTACTCTAATTGGATCCTAATCTACAGCACAACACAAGAAGACAAACCAAGGAAGTATGAGACTCCAGATGAAAACCTGGTTTGGATCCATTGTCCATGATGTTGTTTTAAGGCGGTCAGTGTTTAGTGTTCGGTTTACTAGGTCAGCCTGCACTGCTACTAAAAGCAGCCTTGGTTTACACTGGCATAATCACACAAAGCCAATAGAACATTCCGGAAAAAAACATTTTGGAGCTAAAAATGTGTTATTTATGATGAACTTTGGGAAAGGGAATGTAATGAAAAGTCAAAATATATCAGTTAAAAAAAACAAGAGGCAAGACAGGCGTCTCCTATCCAGTCTTCATTCAGAGCAGGACATTTTAAAATGGTAACTTGTGTCCCAAATGATCTTTCAGTGTGAGTGAGTAAATGATTGATAGAGTGAGTAGGTGAGTGAGAGAGTGAGTGAGTGACTAACTGAATGAATGACAAACTATATAAGTGATGAATTGAGCAAGTGACGAATTGAGTGAGTGACTGGGTGAATAGGTGAGTGAGTGAGTGAGTGAGTGAGTGTGTGAGCGAGTGTGTGAGTGAGTGAGCGAGTGCGTGAGTGAGTGAGTGTGTGAGTGAGCGAGCGAGTGCGTGAGTGAGTGTGTGAGTGAGTGAGTGTGTGAGTGAGTGAGCGAGTGTGTGAGTGACTGAGTGAGTGAGTGTGTGAGTGAGTGTGTGAGTGAGCGAGTGCGTGAGTGAGTGAGTGAGTGAGTGAGTGAGTGAGTGAGTGAGTGAGTGAGTGAGTGAGTGAGTGAGTGAGTGAGCCAGCAGACACTCTGTGTTTAAGTCTTACAGGTCATATTTATGTAGAAGTGTTGGATGCATTTACTCAGGTTTGAACACATATATTCATATATATTATGTATAATGTGTATAATGTATATTTCTGGTTACTGCAGCCTGAAGCTGGTAAATAACACCAGATGCGCTCCTCGCTTACAGCATCTTATATGTTTCAAGGCTCAAACAGTCGGCATCATTTTCTATTTCCACTTATCAAGCTCACTCTGCTTTTTCCAGTACCTGCATCTCACTCAGCATGTTCACAGGTCACCTCGCCCCTTTGGAGCGTAGGGGCGTCGTCTTGGTGTGGCAGTTGCAATGCATTGTGGAAGATGTTTCAAAAATAAATCTCCCTGTGACGTCTGTGTGGATAAATATGGGCATTTCTATTACTGTAGTGAAACAACTTGAGCTATTCTTTTATTATTTGTTTTGAAGAGTCTCTGAATGTGTAGAACAAAGATAATTAATCATTTAAGTACTTTTGTGTAATTCTTAATTGTAATTACTATAATAATTAATAGTACAGACTTAAGTACATTGAGTGATGAGAATAATTGTTTTCATTCTCCTGGAAATATGTGTCATCCACATTTTTTTTAAAATACCAGTAAAATTAATTCTGCAATTATTACATGAAAATAATGAAAATATATTTAAAGAAAAATAATGATGTGTGTGTTACGGCCGCAGCACAAACACTATTTTGTGTGTGTGTGTGTGTGTGTGTGTGAGAGAGAGAGAGAGAGAGAGAGAGAGAGAGAGAGAGAGAGAGGGGTTGCACATACACACAAACTCTATAGTTTATCGTTTCAGGAGCTTTTCACCAGCACGTCTCCTACCCCACTCTTTATTTCCACGGCTTTCCAATCATTTCTTGTCGTGGAGGGGTGCTGTTCAAACCCACATTCCAGTCACCTTTTCTGAAACATTTGCATAACAAAGTGGTCCTAATGGTCCTGGGCCATTGGGTTTGTGGACAGACTTGTGGGTGGGCCATGAGGGCTTTTGTTGCTTTTAGAAATTTTTGTGTTAAATACATCATCCTATTCAGCCTACAGCAGCATAGCTCTGCCCATTCACATTAAAGTTTTAAGGAGTGTTTCAGTCTGGACTGCTTCTGGAATAAAGTGCTGTACAGTGCACCCCATGAGACAAAGTCATTTACATATATCAGAAACAAAAATGGCCTGTTTGAATTAATTACAATATACAGAGAAAAGGGGAAATGTTAAAAGAAATTATGACTGTATTTGGAACACAAAACCACACAAACATCATAAATGGACCTCAGAGAATAGATCAAATATAAGAATGTGCAGGATATTTTTACACTTTAAATGTTAAGCAATAATAAATAAATTACTAGAGATGGGAATCACAGGGTATTTCACAATACGATAACGATAATATAGTGATACCGGGATTCTATGATAATCAATATATCTCACTCCAATGATCCAACACAGAAAAACAGGGAGGCGTTAATAATTTACATAAGCAACAGCAATGCTACCGTCAACTTTCTCATATTTGCTTTACAACCACAGGTCGGAAGCAGCAAGAAACCGCTACTTCAGCTTCAGGGCTTTACTTCTGTTCACCTTTGTCGCTTGGGAAGTTGCTTGGCAAGCAACTCTTTTCACACATTTTCCCGCATCAAACACTACATAGTTCAATGAAAACTACACAGTGCATTGCTCCCCATGAAACATGTTTTCCGCTGAAGCGCACTAGTTTCAATCGTGTCTATAACGAACAAATTATGGATCTTCTCTGATCTAAATTATTGTCCCAGCCCGGGCACCACTGAGGTACCCTTGAGCAAGATACCGTTCCCACTTCACTGCTCCCCGGGGGCTGTTGATAGCTGCCCGCTGCTCCACGTGTGCACGTGTGATGGGTTAAATGCAGAAGACATATTTTGTTGTGGCGCACTGTGTGTTCACAATGACAGAAAATCCCTTTCACCAAACACTAGATATTGGCGTAGACCTGAGTCTTTCCCTGTTTTTAAAGAAACTCTCTAGCAATGTGTGTTGACTCACGTTGACGGTTCACACTCAATCTTTAGGAAACCTTCTCTTCAGCTTTCACCCAAGTCTCCTGCACTCAGTTGAAGTGAGTCAAATTGGCAGCGATTGTTTATTCATTTAAATATTGATACTGCCGCCAGCATATCAATTATTGTATCGCCATATCGATATTTTTGGCCAACCCCTAGTTAAAAATGGTAGTTTCACAGTCATGTGACTTTTGCTTGTATTGCTGAAATATGTTAAGGCAAAGGAGTTCTTTAATTATATTGCTAACTTATGCAGGTTTATGTTGCTGATGAGTGACCTGTGGGTATTCTGGTGAATGAGACATTTACATGATCCATCGAATGTAAATATTGGGATAGATTTTATTGTCATTTATATAATTTACTACTGTGACGTGTGTTTTTTAACACAAATTTCATACAAACCTTCTTTGTTGTCTTTACTAATATTATTACATTATTGTTGTTCAGTCCTGCCTCTGACACTTTCTGCCTGACACAGTGGCAGGTTGGGATGAAGATGAATGCCACTTTCCAGAGCACCACTACAAACTTCCTGATATAATGTACAGGCAGAGACTGAGAAAGCAGCGTATAAACAACAAATAAAGACGCTGGAGATATTGCGGTAGTCTGGATTCTGGTTGCATGTTTAGCGCCCGCTCCTTATGAACCACCTTGACAACTGTGTGTGTGTGTGTGTGTGTGTGTGAAAGAGAGAGAGAGAGAGAGAGAGAGAGAGAGAGAGAGAGAGAGAGAGAGA
>JBBIGC010000145.1:13342041-13353261 GCA_037576955.1 Lepidarchus adonis
GTGTGTGTGTGTGTGTGTGTGTGTGTGTGTGTGTGTGTGTGTGTGTGTGTGTGTGTGCGCGCGTGTGTGTGTGTGTGCAGCTGGACATGGTCAAATTTGCTGATGTTTCACTCACCTTTTACACAGCTAACACCAGTGGGATTAGCCATGCTTAACAACAAAGGGAAGCTCCAGATACCCCAACACCATCATCTGTCCCCTGCTTTCATTTTCTCCATCCTCCTGTATCTTCTGTTCAGTGCACTAGACTAATTCTCCCTATCTATCTCTCTAACCTTACTTGTTCTCTTCCATCTCAGCCCCATTCTCTCCCTTTCCCTCATTGGAGAGATTTATGATGTGTAGGTTTTACTACCCTGGACTGGAAGAGCTATGGCAGATCTCTTTTTGTCTTAAAGGTCACCAGGTTGCTGTGATAAAAGGAAGAAAAAAAAAATATACAGGTGGGTGCACTTTGCTATCTTCTCCTCCAGGTCACCCCTGGAAGAACTCTTTGTAGATTTACAGACTCCTGTCCCTGACTGTCCCGCCACACAAATGGTTAATAGATTTATTGGGCACATCCTACTTGAGGAGGGAGTGTTCTTGTGTCTACGGGTCTAGGCAGAGCAAATCTTCTTCTTTCTTCATCAAGGACATGACTGAAGAGTGCCATCTTAAATGGTTGAGCCCATACAGTACATAGCTCTGGTAAGGCAGTAAGGGATGCAGATCTGAATTTATTTTAAATGACCAAAATATTAGACATTAATTACTGTGTGTTCAGTTACTTTGAGGGGACAGCAAATTTACACTGTTATACAAGCTGTACACTGACTACTTTACATTGTATCAAAGTGTCCATGTTCTGTGTTGTCCCATGAAAAGTTATAATGTTATAAATAGCAATAGTTTTCCATGGTACTTTGCCAGCATTACACATCACCCTGTAGCTTTTATATGTTCATGGCATCCCGAAAGCTAGTTGATGAATCTGTTTAGCAAAGCTAGCTATGCAGTGAGCCATATCTCACAAAAGTGAGTACATCCCTCACTTTTTTGTAAATATTTTATTATAAGAAGAATCCAGTAACAACCTGTGAAGCTCTAGTGAACTCTATTCCTAAGAGAGTTAAGGCAGTGCTGGAATATAATAATGGCCACACATTATTGACTCTTTGAGCACAATTTGGACATTTTCAATTAGGGGTGTACTCACTTTTGTTGCCAGCAGTTTAGACATTAATGGCTGCATGTTGAGTTATTTTGAGGGACAGCAAATTTACAAGCTGTACACTGACTACTTCACATTGTATCAAAGGGTCATATCTTTAGTGTTGTCCCATGAAAAGATATAATAAAATATTTACAAAAAGTTTTTGTGAGATTCTGTATATTATTTGTGTATCTCAGTATTTGAATCTGCAAAATCTATGAAATTAACCTTCTTGGAGATTTTAGCCACTAGTCGCTGAATTTCTGCTGGGTGAATACAATAGGTGACAACAGGTAGCCTATTTAATGATGATCAAAACTTTGCTGAAGCTCACCCAGAACACACATCATCCTGTAAAGAAATGGTGGATGTGATGTTCATTGCAGAGGTACTGGTAGAAGTAAGATGAGCTGATCACCTTGGCTTCAGAGATTTTTTTCTTTGCTCATGCCATGTTGAGAAAGTTACTGCTGCCATTTTATGTTAGCAGCTGACAGCACCATTAGTACACCAATACCTTAGTATTCCACATTTGCTTTAGTAAGCCATTTCATTTGCTGTTTAACCTTAGTTGGAAATATGGGACAAGTTGATTGCAGACTTATCAAGCCAAATATTGCTGCCCTTTTACATATTGCTAGACCATCCAGCTATCTGTTTTAACCACATAATCTATGCAGTCTATCCAGTAACAATCCACATTACATTTGTAATTGCAAAAATAACCCTTTCCACTTAATGCAATTACAATTACTGAAATTATTAAATTACTAATAATTATATTATGAAATTCTTTAAATATGTTCTGTCCTTTTACTATCTACTGAACAAAATCTGAAGTATTTACAAACAGGGTTTTTTAGTTTGCAAATCCCCCTGACTCTCACTCTGATTGTGAAGTCTTTCTAATCAGAACCACACAGTTATTGTAACTTTTCACTTGTTTCAGTCTGAAAGTGAAGGTAATGTGTTGTGGCTCCTGTCTATCATCCAGTGTATTTACTGCAGTAGCCCCTGGCTTAAACAGCCCCATGGCAAACATTACTTTCTCTAGCATCTACTGATGTTTTATTTTACTTTTTAATATGCATAATCAGTAACCACTCATTTTCAGTAACTTGTATAAGTAAGCAAACCCACCTTAGGTCTTGTAAAAAACATTTTCAGAGAGTGGGAGAATTTGTAGATGTTTTCACTGCCTACCTGTATTTATATAAATCCATGCTTTGAAAACAGTTGCCTAGCCTGCACACTATGATAATAATGAGCTTTTTGAAGCATGATATAATTTTGGGATTGCAAAGGTCTTAGCAATATTCTTTAAAACTTTCAAATTGTTTTATTTGGAGCATTTAGTTACTGATAAATGAGAGCCTAGTGTGTTTGTTAGTGCAAACAAAATTCTTGTTGTAGCACTTTTTCCAAAAACCAAAGCGTGCTGAATCTATTGACTGTGATTGGTTGCTTTGCATTGCTTTCCCCATGGCTCCACGTCTTCTGCTGCTTCAGAAATAAACTTACATTATATTCAATTTCACTCTGCTTGTTGCTTTGATCAAAAGCTGTTTGAACTGTTAACATCTTAGAATAGAGAAGAGGAAGTAGCAACAAGAGAGTAACTTTCTGACTTGCAAACTTTCTTTCGCAATGTCAAGAAAAGAAGACAGAGTAGGAGAGCTGGAAGGAGGAGAGGGAAAGGAAAAGAAGAGAAGAGGGTAGTGTGGGGTGGGGGGTCAGAGAGCTGGCCGCAGAGATGAACAGTGAGAGAGATGGCAAATTGAAAGTGAAAAAAAAAGAGCAAGGGGTGGATAAAGACAGGAGTGAAGCAGAACAGAGACTGAGAGAGAGATGGTGGAGACATTCTCAGAGAATAGCATAAGAGTAGGCAAAGTAATGTGCAGAGCACTTGAGCATGGTGGACAGAAGAAGCAAGGGATGAGGAAGGCATGAGGGAGGGATGAGGGAGGGATAGGGAAGGCGTAATGGAGGAGGCAGGGCGCAGAAAGCCCAAGTGTGGCTCTCTGCCATTCCGGAGGTTGAGTGAAATGTCAGACAGATGAGAGATGGCAGCCATAGGTGGCCCAGAGGACGGCTTCTTCACTCAGGCCGCACGGCCGCACACATCAATCAGCCCAAGGTTTTCCAGCACAGCTCCCAATCTATCTCCTTCACATAAAGAGCCGGCCTCCACTAGCCTCACTTTCACCCTCCCACCCAAATTTACGAGCACCCCACGGCTCGTGTTCTCCATGTTAACATGCTCCTCTGAGGCCTCATAACTGACAATAAAGAGACAAATACACGTGGCCCCATACACTTGATGTAAATGTCATGATTCAGTGCTGAGTAATATTAACGAGGTCGATTTTTCACTGTTACCCTCCTACAGTGTGAAACTACAGCGCTGGACAGATCTTACCACTGTGAACTGTTGGCACTGCAGTGAGCGCTGTTAGCTCAGATGGTTGTAGTGATGTCTGCAGGTTAGATCAATCTATGTGCTGGAAGGATTTTCATTTCACTCTCCTCTATTCATCACCTCACCTCTACTGCTTTCCTCCATCCTTTTAAGGGCTCATATCTATCATACCAATGCATCAAGATTTTATTGTGTTCATTGATTATGAAATGGTTACACAATGTTAAAAGCAGCTTTTCTCAAATGGTGTAAAAAAAAAAAAGATAATAAAAACCTGATCAAATATTAATTACATACATTAAATACTGTACTTGGCCACAGCTCAGTTTCTCATTAAAACCACAGTGTGCCAGACAAAATGTCTATGAAAGTGTTGCATGCTTCAAAGCCCCTCCCATAGTCCCATAGACAGAATGGGGTGATTTATTAATGCTCAGACATTTGCTTTTTGGAATATCAACAAACATATGCAATAAAAAGTGATTTTCCATGCTTAATCTTTCATGTAGTTCCTTTAGTGTCTTCTTAATGCTGTTGCCCTGTCCTCGATCCTCTTCTCCTTAATATCAGAGTTACATCACTGAGCAGGCTCCACACACTGTTTGTATTGATCCTGCATCCTCAATAATGCAGTGCAACTCAACTAGATAATTGAAAATCTGAGAGTACACATTCAGCGCCCAGAGATAACAGTCCCGGGCCACAGTGTGTAGAAGCAATCACTCACTGTCTGCATGGTGTTGTGGGTGAGTTTCATGCTGCAAAATAAACATTAATATTACAGTCTTCACACTGGAAAACAGAGGATTCCCGGGTGGAAATTGATTGGATGCATTGCAAGAAAACAAAGCTTAGGGAAAAACACAGCTCCCATTTCTTTTGAGAGCTCCTGGCTTCCTTCTGCTTCTTCTCCTCCTCCTTCTTTCCTCTCTTTCCCTCTCCACATTTTGTCTTTTTCAGTTTCCGCCCTACAACTCCTAGCCCATCCCTCACTCCTTCCCCTTCTCCCTCGGCCCTGCTGTCATGCTGTCAGCATCAATGGATTCAGCGGACATTTCCTGTACTGTTGAAGGAGAATCATTATTTCAGTCACAAGCATCTTCACAGTAGGGTATCTCCTTCAGGTCTTGCCATGTCCATGATGTGAAGAGCAATGATCTTCAAGCTCCTGAGCCAAGACTGATGCAATTGGATTTATGAAGCAGCACTGTGATTCGTACATTTGTAGCAGCATCGCAGTTCTCTCCAAAGCCATCATAACTGGCAAGAGCACGACTTGACACTGTGGCCGACTTTAACTTGCTTTAACATCAGTAAGCTGGAGAGCCAGGGTGAAGAGGGAAGAGGCTCATCTTTCTATCGCACTCGTTTAGCCTTGAGATGGTACTTTTATTCTGCTGACTACTGCCTTCTCTCTTCCCCTCTGGAGGGGAGTGGAATCCAGTGGGGAAGGTTGGAGAGGTTGAGGGTCTACTGATACCTCGGAGTGATCAAAGTACACAAGCAATTAAAGCAGTAGAAAGTGGAGGGTGGGGTGGAGGGCATATTCTCAGCCTCCCTCAAACTGGTGCAGCTGCTACTTATTGCAGATTCAGATTTACTCTTATAGTATCTCACAAAAGTGAGTACTGGCCTCATATTTTTGAAAATATTTTATTACATAGTTTCATGGGACAACACTGAAGATATGACACTTTGATACACTGTAAAGTGGTCAATGAACAGCTTGTGAAACCGTGTAAATTTGCTTTCCCCTCAAAATAAGTGGAAAATAAGTGGCAATATTTTGTGTGGCCACCATTATTTTCCAGCACTGCCTTAACACTCTTGCGCATGGAGTTCACTAGAGCTTCACAGGTTGCCACTGGAATCCTCTTCCACTTCTCCATGATGACATCTTAGAGCTGGTGGATGTTAGAGACATTGTGCTCCTCCACATTCCATTTGAAGATGCCCCACAGATGCTTAATAGGGTTTAGGGCTAGATTATGGCTGGCTAGCACCAGTCTTGATGGTGTGTTTGGGCTTGTTATAATGTTTGAATACTGATTTGTGGCCCAGTTTCGGAAGGAAGAGGATCATGCTCTGCTTCAGTATGTCACAGTACATGTTGGTATTCAGTGCCGGCAACACTCATGCAGTCCCAAACCATGACACTCCCAACACCATGCTTGACTGCAGGCAAGGCACACTTTGTACTCCTCATCTGGTTGCTGCCATACATGCTTGACACCATCTGAACCAAATAAGTTTATCTTGGATTCGTCAGACCACAGGCCTGTTCTGAGTAAAACATGTCCCTTTAAACCACTGTATGGTCTTGGCCACCATACATCGTCTTATAGATATATGATCTCAAAGGCAGAACAATGGTTAGTCCCATTGACTTTGGGACTCAACCATAGTAAGAATGATATTGAATAAAGAACTAATTTACATTTTTTACAATGATTTTTCAAATGATTGTGTCACTGTGTTATCACACAGAACATCAAATTTTACTGCCTGTCCTCTTTGGGTTTATGTTGATGTGTGGTTTGGTGAGAAATCACTTTGTGGTACTGTTCAAACCGCAGGACGAGCAACAATTCTTTTTTTGACAAAATCTGATCATTCAGTCACTTAACTGAATCTTGTTTGGACAATTATTATAGTTATAGTTGTTTTAAATTAGTCGTTGTATTTTAGCCAGAATTCAGAACTCAGGACTTCAATGGAGAAACATGGTCTTTGCAGTTGTTTTTGCCCTCTGTGGATAGGAACTGGCTTCAGTGTCTGCATTAAACTGTACCTTGTGCTGCTGCTCCTGTGTGTCGTAATGAAGAGGGAAAGGACTGGCCACACGTCAGGTCATCAGTAGGGTGGGAGCTAATGAGGAAGAGGAAACAGGCGAAGGTTAAAGGTGTGTAAAGGTTGTGTGATGTGGAAAAATGAAGCAGGGCTCAGAAGATCAACCAGGAAGTTATCCTCATGCAGCTCGGACAGAACAGGGCAGATATTTTCTGTCCTTTTTCCTTTCTCATTATGCAATAGCAGATCTGACAGAATCAACAGCATCTCATGGCTTTAGCATCACAGCAATTCACATGAATATTCACTTGCATCAAACACAAAAAAGCTAATTGTGGAATGACCTGAATTTAAATTTGCCACACATTTTCACACAGTCAGATGGAGTAACATCCACACACATTAACCTTAAAATAAAATGCCTGTTGTCAACAGTGTTTTTTAAATGGTTCTGAAGTTTGGTTTACCATAAAGGTGGGCTTTAGTTAACATCTATTAAAATTTCACTTATGCAAATATTAAATAGCCCTCTTTAGTTTAAATGGCTTTAGTTGCTCAGTGTTTTTAATCACTTCTGATTAAATTGACTGGTTGTTTTATGTATTACTCCAACATTTAATTTAATGCAGCTCTGTTCAATCAACATAAATGAAAGCAGCAACACAGGTTGCTCTTTCCATTTTAGGTAGGTTTTTACCATACATACTGTACAGTACCATCTGTCATAGCATCATGCTCAGCTGCAGGGTAACTTTAACATACAAAGATGTACACCCAAAGAAGGAAGGCATTTGGGACATATTGTAATGTAAATATTTGACATTTTGGGAACAAGCCAAAGCCTACACTTGTCCGTATTAGATTCTTTTTGCATTGTTTGTTTGAAAGTAAAAACCATACATTTGTGACACTATATATAGTGTAAGCTGCCATTTGATCTTAGTCTGGTAGAGCATTGGTACTGGGAGACACATTATGCTAGAAGCATTTCCCAAATAAATATCCAAACATTCACAAAATTCTGGAAATCAATAAAAGGAAAACAAACCCTCAACAAACAAGTACAACTGAAACGTTGTTGACTAAGATGCAAATTAATTTTTTTTACATTCACTTTCTCCCCTAGTGTAAATCAAAGTTATAATAACAGTATAAAGAACAGATATTTTCATTCACACCTTATAATATATTCTCTGGTGGTAGCAGAAGGGCTGGTGATGCTGTTTCATAAACAGAGGCAGCAGATTGTCTCAGGTAATTTTGGGAGGAAGCTAAAGCAGGTAGCTCAGGAGCAAATCCCTCTGAAGAGGCCCTCATAAATATTCATGCCCCACATTCCTCCCCTCCAACGCTCTTTGACAGAGACGCTTATTAAATTCTCATATACTTTAAAACCACGGTGACATTCAGGCAGCTAAAGCTCCCAATAACCTTGTTAGCTTATGTAAATAACAAGGCAGCGAGCACATCTTTAAACAAACCCCTCCAAGCACACATCGTCTTCCTTGGCACGGATTGGCCTCTCCCTCTTTTACACAGGACAGAGATGAGCGAAATTGACTTAAAGTTACACTTAGACTTTGTTCAGACTTCTAAAGAAGCAAAAAATGGGGAATGTGAGAGTCTGAATGCGCAAGCAAAAGACCATATGGTAAATGAACGTCATTTGTCTTCCTGGGTCGGGTCATGTCTGGTCTGGTTGAAAACTGTTCAAAATGGGTCTATATGTAATTAAATGGATTTTTTTTATGGAATTAGTGTTTAACATTTTGTTAATATTTTAGACCATTAAGACCAATTAAAGATCATTAATGAACTTTATAAAGGGATTTAAATTGTGAATTGGTCAAAAGTTTATTTTAAAATTCATTTACACTGAAACAAGACAATTGACAAGGGGTAACACATATACACAATACACTATATTAATCATCCAAACAAGCTATAACTGTCAAGAATGTTTTTTTGAAGGTCTGCTTACACTTCACCAGTTTGGTTATTAAAAGCAACAATAAACATACGTCATTGCCATCAGAAAATAAAGGATCAGTGCTTTAGTAGTCATAGTTTTATTTGAGCCCTTAGTAATTGCTGTTTTTATTTACCAGCAGGAAACCTCCAGGCCCTTCAGGGCCTTCAGAGAAGCTTAATCATTGCTGTGAAATTAAAATATGTTGTTACCAGAAAAAAAACATGAAATATCTTATAACATTTCAGATGTCTACATTTAACCTGTGACTGCAATTGCTATAAGCATAGAAATTTTCATTATGAAGGAGCAGCTTTCTTCCGTTTTTTTTATTTTATTTATGTCCTGAACTGATAGTCCATTTCTCATAGTCCACTATTTGCTATTTCCTGTGTTGATTTGTTATCTGATCTATTATTGATTCATTTTGTTGAGATATTTCTATAAAATATTATTATAATGTTTTTGCTTTTGTTTGGTGTTTGTTTATTTTTTTCCAATTTTGTTTTGTTAATTAATTATTTTAAATCATTTCTTCTTCTTCTTCTTCTTCTTCTTCTTCTTCTTCTTCTTATTATTATTATTATTATTATTACTATTATTATTATTATTATTATTCATACAGTAGTAGTAGTAATAGTATTTTTTTTCTTTGCTGGTAAACATTTACTGCTTTATTTTTATTTATTGCTTAAGCAACTAAGCAAAATTGGTAAAACTATTTCTGGCATTTAAACTACTCCCATTTAACCAACTACTTTCCATTTAAAAATATGTCTTCATACTGTTACTGTAGTTCTGTTTATTTGGTCACACACCCTTTGGAAAAATAACTTCCTAAATAGCTTCCTATAACCAACAACAAGCTTCTCAACTGGAATTTTTAACCATTGAAAACTTCAAATTTCATAATGCCTTTCAGACAGTCAATGCACCCAGTGCCAGATGCAGCAAATCATCCCCAAAACACCATTAAACCTCCACCATGTTTGACTGTAGGTACTGTGTTCTTTGCTTTGTAGGCCTCATTCCGTTTTGTGATGTGCTTTACCAAAAAGCTCTACCTTGGTCTCACCTGTCCACAAGACATTTTCACAGAAGGATTTTGGCTTCCTCAAGTACATTTTGACATTTCTATGTTTCTGTGTCAGCAGTGGGTACAGAGTGCAGATAGAGCAGTGTCCAGTCTAACAGATTGCAGACAAAGCAGTGTCCAGTCCAGTTTAACAGAGCAGTGACCAGTTTTACAGAGCAGTGTCCAGTTTTATAGAGCAGTGTCCAGTCTTACAGAGCAGTGTCCAGTTTTATAGAGCAGTGACCAGTTTTACAGAGCAGTGTCCAGTTTTACAGAGCAGTGTCCAGTTTTACAGAGCAGTGTCCAGTCTTACAGAGCAGTGTCCAGACTTTCAGAGCTGCTTGCTGCTGCTTCAGTCACTTGTACACAAACAGACACAGTTACAGTGTTGTGTTTTCTTACATAAGTTTCAGATATAGTATATGTATTGATGATTCAATCAGAAATAGTGGTGATTTTGTTTGATTTGCATCAATTGATGCAGTCAGTCTTTCTAATGTTAATTATGTTAATGTTAATGAAATCCTCTAGAACTCTGTAGAACTGCAATAATATTAAAGACCTTAATAATGTCTATAAATGCTATCTTGAATTATTTTAGAAATAAAAAGATTATTGAGCAGCATGTTGGCCCAGTGGTGATCAAATAGGTCTTTGGTTTAATCCCGATTTGAAGTGAGTGTACAAGCTTTCCCTATGTTTGCAGGGATTACCTCTAGGTGTTCCAGTTTCCTCCCACCACCCAAAGGTTTGTGGTTTAGGTTGACTGTCTGTCTCTGTGATGACTCACATCCACATCAGGATTTAACCTGCCTTGGTCCATGGTCAGCAGGAATGGCCTCCAGCTTCCCTGCAACTTCTTCAAAGTTCTTCAAATGATCTGTGATTATTTATTTATCAGTGATTCAGCAACTAGGGTTATAGTTATTGAAAGAGAAGATATAGTTAAGCTTGTTGAGAGTTCTGTGCACATTAAAAACTATATGTGCAAAGTTAAATAAGATATTTAAGAAGTCAAATGACTGGCAAGAGTGTTTGGGATGGTGAACAAATATTGTTCTGTATGTGGAAAAACACATAGGTATAAAAACTACTGAACCACAATATACAGGTTGGGTCATGGAGTAGGGTTATGCAGCTTAAGCATTATACTATATGTCCAATAACCTTAACACCATCACTGGTCCCAACCAATCTAACAACAGAGTTTGATGAAGTAAAGGGGACATCATATAAAATTCATATCTGAGAGGATGTTGGATGTTGGTCGATGAAACAGAACTAGTGACATAACTGTAGTTATTTTCTGTTGAAAGTCTCAAATGAAAATGACAAGTAAAATTGACTGTAAAAGTCAATTTGCGTTATGACTAGCAATGAAAACTTTAAATTGGTGAGTATTCACCATGGCAACCATTCCCAGGCTGTGCACAATGGTTGTGGTGGTAGGTTCTTTGCTGAGAGGAGTCTTCAGTGCTGCCTGATCTTAATTAAACCACAGTGATTGCTTGGAGCGCCTTGCTCTGCTAACGGCCACTTCCTGTCCGGGGGCTTCAAATGGCCCTTATCAGGCCCTGCACACAAAAGCAGAGATCTTCCAACTTAACATCCAGCAAAAACCCAGTCTCTAATGAGATCCAACCCCCTCAAAGCCACTCATAAATTATGCAAATGTAAGGGTGAGCGGTATAATACAGCTTAATTGAGAGAGAGAGAGAGAGAGAGAGAGAGAGAGAGAGAGAGAGAGAGAGAGAGAGAGAGAGAGAGAGAGA
>JBBIGC010000145.1:13374630-13386932 GCA_037576955.1 Lepidarchus adonis
ACTTCATCAGAGCCAGAACGCAGGTGACCACACACACACACACACACACACACACACACACACACACACACACACCTGTCAACAAATAAAATTTACCACTGTACTGAAACCTTGATCACCAACTCCCGATTTAACTAATGAGAACATCAACAACATGCTAATTCTGCTCTTCATGATGCTCCATACATTTTCAAAAGGAGATAGATGTGGCCAGTCCACCACACATACTCTGTGTCTACAAACCCACATACAGTAGTTGTAGCTTGTGCACAATGTGTTCTGGCATTGTCTTGCTAAAATAAGCATGGTCATCCCAAGAAGAGATGTCACATATGGCAGCATATGTGTCTCTAAGATCCTAATGTATGTATGAGTCAATAGTACCTTTATTTACATGCAACTCACCCATTGTACTGATGCATCCCCATACCACCACACATTCTTGCTTTTCTGCTTTTTGTTATTGAGTCATTTTCTGCTTTGGCAATGAGAAGTTGTCGCCCACTGTCTCTGAAAACAAGCTGACATGTCATATGACCACAGCATGGGGTTTCAAAGTCTTTAAGTGCATTTCCTGCATAGTGTTGATGCATGGCATTCTCCTTGCATAATACAATGGCTTTCTAAATTCTCAAAATCTTTTTAATAATATTATGTACTGTAGACATTGAAATACCTAAATTCCCAGCAATCTTGCAATGAGAATTGTTCATTTTGAACGGTCTACTCACAAGGAGTATGTACACACACAAACATGGAAACCACATACAATGCCAGCAATTCTCTCCTAAAAGACTGGGGAAAACCATGCTTGTAAAGTCTGAACCTTTAATGGTTGTAACTTTCATAAAGATTCATGATACGTCACCTTATGCTAATTAACCTGCTTCCAAACTTGTGATAGAAAATATTGTGCACTTATCAATCTTATTGATAACTCTATCCCTACATTTTGTTAAGTGTGATTAATAAATTTGTGAATATTCACAAATACAATGAAGATGGTTAGTAACACTATTGAAAATATTTTGCCATTTAAATAAATTATTACATGAATGAACATTTCACAGATATTAGTTTATATTCAATTTTGGAAAATAGTCAAACCTTAATAAGATGTGAACCCCATGCACATGTGTACAATTGAGAAATGTCTCTATTGCTAGTGAGATTGAAACCTGACTTTTATGTGGAGAGTAATATGCAAATCAGCTAATATACAATGACCTATTCCCATTTATTCTTCTTGTTGTTCACTTTTGCACAACACTGTTCATTCTTCCATCACCCTTGCCATCCTTCTAATCATCGAATCATTTCTCCCCTTAAAAGAACTTTCAAACTTATAATATTGTTGAAACCTGATTCTATTAAACATCCAATAATATTTTAATTCAACAATACTTCTTGTATTCCTGATTCAATCATATTACAAAATCATTCATATGGAGTTTCATTCACTAGCCTAAGTCTCTTTGACCCATTCGATGACACAGGTGTTAGTGATTCGTGATTTCCAATCATTGTGAACACACCACAGCAGACAGTGTACCACAACGAAATTTGTCCTCTACATTTTACCCATCACACGTGCACACGTGGAGCAGTGGGCAGCGATCAACAGCACCCGGGGAGCAGTGAAGTGGGGACGGTACCTTGCTCAAGGGTACCTCAGTGGTGCCCAAGCTGGGACTTGAACCTGCAACCTTCAGATATCAGGAGCCATGTCCTAACCACTAGGCCACCACTGCCCCTCAGTGGTTTATCAAGGCACGATAAAAATGTATCAACATTTCTGGAACATGCCATGTTGGTGTCTACACATGAGTATTTTTACATAATTATCCTGCAACAACAGACAGATGTGTAGAAAACCTGTTTTTGTAATTCACACTCTGTCCCTGCTTAACACTTGTTTTGGACAGTATCTTGTACTTTAAGGCTTAGTCTTTTAAATTTCTCTCTTTTTATCCATTTATAAAACAGTTCATGTCTAATTTAGATTTTGGCCACTCATCCATTAAAACACAGAAGTACCATTGAACTGTGACAAGAATACCTTTATTTTATCAAGAAAAAGAAAAACAATGATATGAGAAAGTAAAAGAATCGAGGGCGTCTGCATCAAATTTTCACCATTGTTTGCCAGTGTGCTCTGTCTCTTATTAGGGACTGAAACTAAACATAGAAAATTACAGAACTGTCTGATGCCTGTTATCATAACATTTACACCAATATGCAGTAACCTTTGTATTTCGATGAGCCTTTAATAAAACCCAATTCCTTCAAGAAGTTACATTTTAGAAAAAGAAGAACAAGCAAAACAAACAATGTCAGGTTTGTAAGATAGTTTTATCATATAGCAGCAGTAAAAAGGTATGAGGTTATTCTCTTCATTAATGCAAACATAAACATTATCCAAAACTAATCACGACGTATTTAGAAAAAATCAAGATAATACTGTTGTCACTACTAGCATTATTCATTAATGTTTTAACACATACAGTTCAAACTCCTCCAGCAAACCAACAAACCCCCAAATCTCTCTCTCAGGTCAGTCTTCTCAGTCTGAGAGTGCCAACGCAAGTGAAGCTGATGAGAGAGGAAATAATATAAAAAGAAGAATAAAGAGCTCTTTCATGTCTGTGCTGAGACACACATTTAATTAGAAAATGTCAACCTTGTGTTGCTCTATGTGTGTTAATAATAATTTTGCAGTGAAGGGCGCTCTGATTTTTCTCTCATCTTTATGTAGCTCCACCTTGCACCTGCTTTAAATAACCCTACAAACTTTTATTTTTTTTATTATTATTATTATTATTATTATTATTATTATTATTATTATTATTATTATTATTATTAATATTGGTTTAATTCTGTAAGCGCAGCCTTCAAACTAAGGATCTCACAATATACCGTATTTTCCGGACTACAAGGCGGAAAGTCTGGAAATTATGGTACTGGTACTGGCAGAACAAATTTAGAGTTTGTATTAGAGTTAAACAGTTTTTTAGCATAGTATTTCAGGTGTATTTGCTTTTCCATAGTGTTTTGTCAAATGTAAAATAGTTAGAATGAGCATGAAGATAATGCCATATTGACTGTGAAGTTGAATGTTAATAATTGTAATAATTGTTACTACAGGAGAAGAAACCTGTTACATTCATTATTTGACATCCCAGATCAGTCTGAGGTGGTGCTACACTATAGTTTTACAGTATCACAAATACATATATTGTGATATATCATTATTGTTAATTATTTTTGCAATGATAATCAGAGAAAATCTGATATTGTGTTTATTCTTATAGAATGGTGTTTATTCTTACAGATTATGCAAGAATGGTTAATTGCAGGTTTTCCGCTGGCAAATGCTACTGGGTATAAATCAGAAAATCAGCAATGTTTCTTTGAGCATTATTTTTTCTTTTCATATTTCTTTTCTTTTATCAGTTTTTTCTCTTAAAATGACATCAGCAATGTGAAAAATGAAGTAAACCCCATGCAAAATGTTGATTTTTTTTTCTCCAACATATACTGTATGATTAAGCAAATAGCTCGCACTCATTAATGCAGTGCCCACAGATATATTATCACACACGCACATTTACACATATATATACATAATGACATTTATTTTCTACTTGTGGTGTTTTCATTTGCAAAGTCTTTCACATTGCGCCAAATTAACACTCCTGCGCTTGATGTGCTTGCCATCTCTTCGTGAAACAACTAGCAGCCCTCGCAGAAGCAAATCTCCCCACACCTACAAGCATGGTGTGACAATCAGGCACCAACATGATGGATGCCACATGTGACCTGGACACCATGTCTAGAGCACAAAGAGCAAATGTGTGTTCATCCACTCTAGAGAGCTTTGCTTTGTGTGGAGTAGTTTAATGCAGTTTGTGCTTGTTTTTAATACACTTTTACCATCCATCTACAATGAAAAGTCAAAGCGTTTCCTGTAACAGCTCTCCATGTGTGTATGTGCTGTTAATAAATGTACATAGGAGTGAAACTGAAGTGTGTTAAAGTGTTATAAATGCTCACAGAGTGAAGTGTTTACTGCAGATGGACCTGGAAGTCCAGCCTAATCCCTTGATCACCCGCTAACCTGTCCAGTTTCTCCTTTAATGCATCCATACACATACAGTCAACACACACACACACACACACACACTCAACAGGGTTAATGGACTGGACCTTCACTCGTCCTTCTCTCCTACACTCTATATCATCCTGTCTTCAATTTAGCAGATGTTTTAATTGAAAAGAGTCTGGGCGTCACACTCACTCACTGGATGGACTTAACAAGAAAGCATAAACAACTCTATCACTTTCTTTTTTCTCTCTGCCTCTTTTTCTCTAACACACTGTATTTCTGTTCTCTTATGCTTACCCTCACTCTCTCTATTTCTATTTCTCTCTCTCTCTCTCTCTCTCTCTCTCTCTGTCCTGTTTGTGCTGTGCATTAATAACTGAGGCACGTTCACTAGCACAGAGGAAGAAACACACTTTAGAGCCGGAAGATGAGAAAGTTTAGGCACGATGATTGGATTATCTACCCCTGCCACGCTCTGTGTGTATTTATGTGTGTGTATGTGTGTGTGTGTGTGTGTGTGTGTGTGTGTGCATGCATGCTTCAAAGTATTGAGTAGCACAGATATGCAGTACATAAAGCATTCATAAGGACTGGGTTGCAGGAGTAATTTACATGTCAAGTAAATCATTAATGACGTGGTCAGTCCTGCACCTTCATATTATGTCGATTGAAACAAGTTGCGATACTGCCTGAATAGCCTTTCCCTGATATCTCACTATGGACGTACAACAGACTAACACACCAGCTTTCCTTCAGGGCTTTCTTGTGCTCTCAGAAATATAATTCACTTCTGAAACTCAGACTCTTTCTCTCCATGCATACATATCCCTAATATAGCAATGCCAGTTTCAACAGTTCATTAGTTATGCAGTACTATATGGTGCGATTTCTTAATCACAGTTTAGATGTGCTAAAAACACACGTGTCCCAGAACACATTGTTCCACATACACAATCCTGGAACCTTCAACGCAAGTATGACTCATAATTGCATAAAATGTCTTCTGGGCAAAGTTGCATTCCATTGCTCCTACATTTTAAAGCCATCTTCAATCACGAGAGCACTACCAGCCAACGCTCATTCTAGCATGGCACAGGTATTGATGAGTCCAATTTTCTTTTCGACTTGAGTAGTTTTTCTTTATTCTTAATGTAGATGCATTAGATTGCAGGCCAGGACTACTGATGTGGTCAGTGTGTAAATTTGGGTGCTGCTGAGCACAGCATTCACCTTGAAATGTTTCGTACTGAACTGAGTAAGCACTATTATGAGCAAGTGTCTCAGCATTGAAGAGTGCGAGCAGTATTATAAAATCCTTCCCTTGGCAACAGTGTGGATGGACTGATGTTAGGCAGGCTAATGTTTTGCTCCTAAATTTGAAATGCATTAAACAAAGATCTGCTGTGGTACCTTGTAATGTCTGAAATGGTCGATCTTAGAGATCTATGTTCAGAGTAGACTAGGATGGGAATCAGTACAATTTTGCTCCAATATTTAATCAGCAACTGATCTATTTACAATGATAATTCTGAGCAGTTTAATGGTGTAAATTACATCAGCCAGGCGATCGCACTCACATCATATTTGAATAATGCTGCTACATGTACCATAATTAAGCAAAACTCCCTGTGCTTAATATTCAGTTGCCTGTTATTTTTCAAAGAGTAGTAAGTTTGATTCATGTTATTTAAATGTGCTACTGAATTTTCAGTATGAATTTCAGATGCTAGTTTAACCCATTAAAGATAAAAATAAATGTTATTAATATTGCAATGTTGCCAAATAAGCACTGGAAATGTGCTCATGTGCTCTTTTAGCCAGTGTAACAGTGTAAGTTAAAGTGAATGCAGAGGAATCAAAATCCATTATGTATATTGTGATTGTTGCATCCCTAGTAAATTTAGTAAACATTTTGTATACTACTGTAAATAGACTTTCTTCTTGGTCATTTCTGTTTGTTCCACAATATAGATGCAATGCAATAGTGTGAATATGTGCTAAGTAAAAAAATACAGGGATATGACAGGAATAACTTATTCCACTATTAATTTCACATTTCTTTTTGCGTACATATTTTGGACAATTCACTTATTTACAAGCATTCGTCCACCTCATGTATAAACATCTACTACATGTATGTACAGTGTGAATGTACAGGCCTTTAAACACACATACTCTTCCTGCCTGAAGGTGAATTAGTTAAAAGTGTTGTGGGGTGAAATTAAATGAAAAGCAGCAATTATCTACGCTTGGGGCGGCTCGTTGGAAATTAATTTGATGAACTCGGATAGTGGGGTAACTTGGATGTTAAGTGCTGAAGCGTAGGCATGCTTAAGGAATATTTAACATGGTAATTAATGTCTCCTAATGCTCTGCTATCTCCCCTCGGAACCTTGGTAAAACGTTCCAGGAGAGGAAAAACATTACCTTCAGCAGCACACCCACGGTATCAAGCTTACTGACAGAAACAGGTTTCACCTGGAAGAATGGGAAGGGAGAACCATGCTAAAATGGAATTCCTAGCAAAACATGAATTTTCAGTTGCTGATATGCTAAAGACAGAAATGTGTTTTCATCAGATACACACTTTCGAGGATGGAGAATTATTACTTCCGTGCTGTGACTTCTTATTTAAATCGTATTTCATCAAAGCAACATAATCTGGAGAGGCAAATACTCTGGTCGTTTTGTTACTCAACACATATGATGTGCCACTGGTCTATGAAAATCGGTTTATTTTAATATATGAGATAAATGAGAAAAAAAACGTACATTCCAATAAAAAATATATATACAAAAAAATTTAACAAAAAAAACAATTATTGGCACCCCTGAATTTCACAAATGGCATTGGCATTGAGCTTTCTATTAGAATACTCTATGAAATGGGTTGAATGAGAAGGCACATATAATATATAAACATGTTCTTTCCAGATTATTTAAAAGCCTTTGATCTTTGCTTGTGAACTATCCTCTTTTGATTACCACACGTTTTAATAGTACAGGAGATCCTCATGTTATTTTGCTGGCTGACTTTTTTGCACTGTGTTTGCATTTTTAAAAAGCTATTTCTATATATATTTCTATATATTTCTATATCTAAATGGTTTATTTCTATATAGTGTACTTCTGTCCAATTTGAGTTGGACAGGATAAAAATCTGCATATGCAAAACATCAGATCTGCCAAAGAAATGTGATCTTTTGCTTCTACAACAGTGTGGAGGCAATACTCACATCTAAGCAGACTGCAAGAGACTACAGCCATGCAAATCTCAAGACAGTCTACAAGTATGTGGCCTTAGCAATGAGAGGAGCAATGCATGGGATTTCGTTTACATGAACATTACTTGTGCATTCAGAGCTGAATCAGCTACCACGTCCACATTTCTGTTATGCTAATCCCAGCATACAGACCACTTGTCAGACGTGCCAAGCCTCATGTCAAGCACACAATAGCCTGTCCCCCGGGAGCCATTACTGCTCTTCAGGGCTCTTCACTGACTGGGACATGTTTAGGAAAACTGCATCCTACTGGTCTCTCTCCACGTTGTCACTGACATCTACACCACATGCTTCATTTGCAAAGCCATCAGCATTGTGGATGACTCCACTCACCCCTCCCACACTCTCTTCTCCCTCCTGCCATTTGGCAAAACATTCTGTAGCATGCGGGCCCACATTGCCAGGATGGGAAACAGGTTCTTCTGCAGTCAACTAGACTCATAAATCAGATCTAAATCAGAACTGTACACTCCCAACCAAACTGCTCTCTCCTAAACACACCCATGCATACACACTAATATAAACTTATATGTACTTTTACTTTTATTTATATACACTGTTACATTGGTTATCCTGTTTTTGTCTATGTTGTTTATGCAAAATTCTGCACAACTGCTGCTTTTATCACCTTATAAATGTTTACATTTTGGCACAGTTGTTTACTCTGCAGCTGGAATACAATATCTGACATAATGCTGTATTCACTCTCACTTGCCATTTGTAGACTGCACTATATGCTGTCCTGTCCTTTTCTAATGTATTATTTGCTCGTGTTCTATTGCGCTTTCGGATTTGTTAATTGTTTAACTGTGTACACACAGATGGTTGATGTTAAACGCTTAATTGAATTGACATGACTTGAAAAATGATGGAAGTAAACAATTTCATTTGCATATTCCATGACATTAATCATGGTATTGCATTGATTCAGTGAAAAAGGAAAATAAAATAGATTGTATGGCCTGTCACTTCATATTTTTACATATTATAGATGACCAGTGAGCTGCTAAGTACAAAAAATAAATTAAATATGAATAAGTATCAACTATTCACCATTGAAAAAACATTAGTCTTTTAAGTAATATACAATTGTTGTTGCAGAAACATGTATAAAATAAATGTAACATGCTAGTTTGTGTAAATGTTAGTTTGAATATATATATATTTTTCAAATGTGTATTAACATATATGTACTGTATTGTAAGAAAAGAATAGCCAATTTAGCCAGGTTATCTGTTTCCCTTCCATTCATATAATGTAGTGAATTTCCACTAGCATTTCCGTATAAATAAATAAATGAAAGTGCAAAAACTATATCGGTCATAATTACCTTAAATAGAGTTAATATGAATGGAACTGAGGACACAACTTCACAGTTTACAGTGTGGTTGCTTATACAGTATGGCCTAGCAGCTGTATGATTAATTTAAAATTGTAATCCGAAGTCCTTGACTACATGCAAAGGTGCAGACTCTCTACTTTTTCTCAAGGTTTTGAATCATTGCCAGACTTAAGTTATCCTTGATCTGCTATTAAACATCATACGTGCCTGTGTTACTCTACTGCAGTAAAATGAATAGAAGATGGCCTGCATCTGCTTCTCAAATGTGGCAATTTGAGTGTGAATCTGTATGACTGGAGATAATAGTTGGCCACATGATACTCAGCATTAGCTTAGTAAACGCTTTACTCTTCATGACTGTGATTTCGACTGGCTATATTTGGTTTGTGTGGGATGAGAATCATTTTGTCTCTTGTCTTAAACTGATCTCTCACTGATATAGGATGAATCAGAAAATGGCATATTTCCAGATTTAAATCTATAATTCTCATTCTTACTCTGACTAATACTGCTCTCTTCCAAATGCCATGTGGACCAATTGTATGTTTTCTAAACAAAGCATGGAAATACAGATAAATGTGGAATCACAAGATTCAAATGCAACTGATCATTTCAGACCAGTGTGGTGGCTTCTGGTAACCTGTTCTCTTTTTGTGACAGTAATACTAACATCCTACATTGGTGAATTTAAGGAATCTCTTGGCAACAATATGTGACAGTTCCTGGATCAACCGATCTTTGTGAAGCTTTCTGTCCAAGTTACCCAGCTAAACTGTCAAAGCTCTGAGTAGCCTACTTTAGCTCATGCTGCGAAGAGAAGTGTTCAAATTGCACAGAGGAAGGGTGGTGATTTCATAAAACTCCCAGTGGGCCGCCGTGTCCTCTCTGCCTGAAGACTGATTGACTGGGCCAGTGAACTGTGGGCACGGTAGAGGACAGGACTTAGCAGGAACAAGAGGCTGTTTACCAGGAAGAGGCTGGTACAAGCAGGTTTATTTGAGAAACTATGCAAAGAGTTTAGAATGATCGTTATTCCCACCTCCCCTTCCCCTGCATTGTGATGGGGGCATATTCCCACAACCATGCTAATAGGATTGAACTGCTTTCTGACATCACTTCTATTATATATTATACATATTGGGGGTTTCTTATTTTGTTAGAGCGCTGGCATGGCAGGCTTTTGTAGAATATAATTAGATCTCTGTAGAATTAAGACAATTTAACCCATAAAGACTGGGAAATTGAATGAGGTCTCATAGTTGAGAATCATACCATGTCTAAAACATATGTACTGTAATGTTACAGCACTTTACTATTGCTTATGTTCAGTAAAGATAAATTGGTCTATATACTGCTTCCTCTGTGCAACCAACTTAATTTCGCAAATTAAGTTTTGCTCCCTACAGAAACCATGTTTGCATGATAATTAAGTATCCATGTGTGAGAGAAGATGAGGAATTCATATTCAATTCAATTCTCTGACGTGGCATATGATCTCCAGTGAGCGCATGGACATGCTGTGTATGAATAATGTATGGAAGCTTACATTAATTTCATACAGATCCAAGTGTCTCCATCCAAAAGCACTGTGTGACAATTAAATAGGCCTCAAAACTGATTACATATTCATCGAGTTGTTGTGGTAGCTCTATAAATGTGCTGGTATTAAGACAGAATGAAAAATGTACGCATTCACAGACTTCGGTACACTCTAATTATTTTCATGAAACTTTTTATTTTACGTGTATACAGTAAGGATGTCTGTCCTTTAAGACTAATGACCAATGACATATTATAAGAATTTCAGCTTTCTATATTTTCTATTAAAATTTTTAACACTATTTGAAAGCACCAGCTGCACTTTACATTACATTACGATAACAATTCAGGAAGACTGAAAAAATAGAAATGGTTCAAGTCTACTTCCTGTTTTCATACATTCAGGTACATTTTTCTTGTAAAAAAGCTCTTACAAGATTCTCATATAAAGTTATCATTTTAGAGATTTAAGGTTTTGTTACCACAGTGAAGATATGAAGAGAAAAAAGCAGTCCTACTGTGACAGAAACGACAGCTATCAAAGTAGTAATGTCATGAAGAAACCATAAGCACTGACTCAGGCAATTGGATTGTGTAAGGAAGCCACTAAAGTGGGATTCCTAGCGGTACCTGTGTGAAAAACAGCAGTGTGCTACTGGAGAGTGAGGAGTGGAGCAGAACACTGGCTGTCAGGAGCTGTTCACTTTCATATTAGAGTCCAGACCAAGAGGCCATTTCCATCACGGCACGCTGCCACAGAGCCAACGACAACAGCGGCACTGACGTCTGTGAGGGGGTTCGTGCCAAGTCCATCCCATCCCTTTCCAGCAGTCTGATTTTCACTTCATTTAACCTTGAGAAGTCATGAGCAGAAGAAGAGATACTCCATTATTATTTAAACTTGATAAAAATACAGTTTAGTTTGCATTTCTTTCCATTTCTTCTTCCAAACAATCAGTAAAAAATTAAAAAAGGTCTATAATATAGACTCCAACCTGCTAATAAAGAAAGTCAAATATAAGCAGAATTACAAGTAATTAGTGAAGAAACAGACTTTAAATAACCTACAAATAAACGTGTCTCACACGTTTTTTTAAACAGATCAACTCCAACCCTGGAATTTGTCCTAAACAGTTAAAGTAGAATTTAAGTGGAACCATGTAACTTCATATGAAATTGAACATATAACAAAAATGTTAAATCATATATTATATCATAAATGTTATTGTTTTATTAAATATGTTCTTATTTTTTGTTTTATGCTAACAGCAGTTAAAAATAAACAGCTTGGTCATTGGCAAGTGTTGACTGAAGCCACAAAAATGATCTCCAAACACTAAAGCACCACAAAATGCTGGTGGATAGGCATTCTTCATTATATTCCTACATCAACCAAAAACAAGCTATGACAAGTATTCTTTTTTAATTTAATGATTTTTGTTTTATAATAACCACACTACTCATGTCACAGATACTAAAGTAGGTGTTTCAAACGTTGTGAAATCACTTTTTTAAAAATGCATTTTATGCTGATTACTCTGAGAAGCACATCAATTGTGAGTTAGAGTTTAATTAAACCCAGTTTTGCAACATTCTTAACTACCTGCTTGAGACAGGATCAACTTTTGTCCCTTCTTCTCAATGAAGATGGAAAAAGTTCATACTAGACCATTCATAAACACAAATTATCTAAGAAAACAACATTAAAAGCCTGAGCCATAATTTCTCTTAGGCTAAAGCACATTGCCATGGTGAACATGAATGTATGAACCTTTATCTTACCTGTAATATCTGATGTAGATATTTGCTTTGATATTACAAAACATTACCAGTTTTAGTCAAAACATTGTTGAGTAACAAATTCACAAATCACATAAAGCGACGATGAATATTTTATAACACAAGCTAATAATTGCTTGTTTTTGGTTTTAGAAATGAGTAGAAAACACAACTCTTGTCACACACACCAGATCACGTGATGTCTAGAGGTACCGGATATGACTCACGTATGAGAGTATTTAAGCAGGAAATT
>JBBIGC010000145.1:13395855-13408164 GCA_037576955.1 Lepidarchus adonis
GTGCCGTGAGTAAACCTCGCTCAGTAGAGCTCCACTTACTCTCAGACTGTTGTGTGTTTGTGAACGGAGCGCGTTGGAGCGTGGTTACCTGCCTCTCGCTTGTTGTAGCGACAGGGTTTTCCATCCACGCCACATTCAGACACCTTCCCAGTCATTTCTGTGTTCGCGCAAAGATCCGCCCCTGGGTACTTCCGCGTTCCTTACACGTGACAACTCTTTCTTCTATCCATCAGTTAAATCATAAAACCGATTTTGAACTGTTAATTTTCCAAATTAAATGCTGTCGCCAAAGATCTGTTGAGTGTGTATTAGCGTTCTCATACACTAATACATACAAAACCTTAATTAATTACACTAAAATGTCAGGTTCTTTCCTGTAGTTGGTAGACAATGTGTTTCTGAGGGGGAGCTTAAAGATCTGAGCTTGTGGCCCCCATTTTCGAAAGGCCACATATTCTGGAAAACTAAGATGCTTATATTTATTTTCATGTTTAGTCTTTCCATGACATGTTAGAACAACATGAATATGACTACCTAGCTAAACCTCCAGCATTAGTCCCACACCCCCGGAGCTGTTTATAACATATTTCCTCATTAAACAGATATGATTATGTGCTGGTGGCCTTCTCATTGGTTCTTGAAAATGCAATGCATGATTCCATGGAAACTAAACAGTTTGCCAGAGGCATCACTATAATTTTGCATGCCCCACTATAATCATGAGAGGAAAAGATGTTAGATTAAGCAATAAAATTTGCTCTGCTTAACTACACAACACAAACATTACAGCCATGTGAATTAATTTCCCACAGTGCCCCAGCATCTTTAGTGATGTCAGTCTGTCGAAGACGAAATGTATGGTTCAGGGTGGAGATAACAATAGGTGGACATGGACATATATTTATGCATTTAAATGCATGTATGTATATATCTGTAGATACATTTTATTGACATTACATATAAAAATGGGGGGGGGACATCCATTGAGAAGAAGTCTCACTCAGATTCAGAAACATCAGTGGATTTCCCCCTTTAAATTAGTGTGTGTCCAAACACAATCAGCAGTATAGGAATCTGATATAATATCTAATCATAGCTTTTGTCCATGCAGTACTTTCTTCATGACACATTTCTTAACCCTTCCTTATTCCACTCTGGCTCTATGCGACAGCAGGTGCTTCATCTGAGAATAATAAAGGTGAGAGTACACACCTGCTAATGGACAGATGCAGTTGTTATGGGGGAAATGCATACAATTAATATGCAGTGTTCATTGTCACGAGAATTAGCCATGTTCAGGTTCAGGCTCAGCACTGTTTTTATGAATGGTTGATGTGTTTGGAGAAGTAATGGTGCTGAATAAGAATCTGTAGGAGGCTTCAGTCAGAGTGCACTGCTGCAGAGCTAGCCCAGAGCTTTGATGTTGACACATAAGCTGAGTAAGGAGAGCACAGCTGGTAAAAATAGAAGCACTAAGCGGCCGGCATGCTATGAGGGACAGTGGAACTCATATCCTAGATGTATGAGTGAGGGAAGAAGAAGTTTCAATCCCTTTGGTAAACATACAGCTAAGGTTAGACCAGCCTGTCTTTTCTGATGAAAGCTTTGAATCTTGAAGAATCTCTCTACACAATCTGCTAACGGTCATATCAGTGTGCTCTGTATACTAGATTACCTGCACCATGTTTAGGCTGAGAGAGTGAGAGAGTGCTTATTGGACCCAATTAAGATAAACCTGCATTACTTTCAATTAGCAGTGAGTTAGTGGCATTAGGCTAAATGAGATTTAGGGCAAATCAGAGCGGAATGGATGAACACTGGCCAGAGGAAAGTGAGTGACTACAAATGAAGGAGGAAGAAAGGAAGAGACAGAAAGAGAGAAAATTAAATATAATACAGTTGACAGCTGTCTAACTGTCTATTGCTGTTGTGCTTTGTACTTCTATGATTATTGCAGTTCAGCTATTTCATACAATGTGAGAACAGTGTCTCTGATATTTTATTTCTGAGGGATATATTCACTGTGAAGCTACATAAGTAGGTCTCTGTGAGAGAATTTCAAATATATTTGAAGTTCATAGAAGAACCCGTGAAGAACCAAAAAGAACCCCCCAATTAAGCCATTCCAGCTTCTTATGTGGCATTGCTCCAAAAAGTGTTTTTGGCACTTTTATTTTTAAGAGTGTAACTGGGACACAAAAGACATGGGGACATTCAGGCAGCATTTAATTTAACTCATCTAACCTCTTTTCTCTCCTTTTCTCTTTTTTTATGGGCCTATTTCCCATTTCTTGTTCTCATTCTCTCCTGTCTTCTTCCGTGTCCGCCTCTGCGCTCTCGGTCTCTGATCTTGTCCTTGACATCAGTCGCCATAAGTCACAATCAAAGCCTCATGCTGATGACGCGTAACTCAGCAGAGGACCCTGAGAACAGAATCCATCCATCACACTGTCCATCCATTGCAAAACTCAGGACACGCAACATGGCTGCCTGCAGCATCGACCAGCATCCTTTAGTTACTGTTCACTCAAACTGATGTACAAAAATTGTTCAATACAGACCCTAGTTTACAAGAAATGCAAATGTATCATTCAGTCAACAGCTTGTTTGAATACAACAGCTTTTTGAATAAAAGGTTTTCCCCAATAAGAACAAAAATGTTTGCTGACCTAATGAGGCCCTACATTGAACTATTACACAAACTTAATATACAGTAACTATTGCAAGGTTGGAAAAGCTTTATAAAAAGTCTGGCAGACATTTAAAAAGTTGTATTCATTGTGTAGTGTGTTTTCAGTAACAAAAAAAGTATTTGTCAGAATCAACCTTCAAATTGGGATTTGGAACAGAGAAGAAAGACAGCTCCAGATTCAAAAGTCCAGATCCAGCTTTCCAGGCAACCATAATTATGGAGATTGGAATCACCTGAAATCTGACTACTTATACCCCCAAACATATTGAAGTCATTGTAAAGTATTGTTTTGCCTGGCATTGCAAAATCCAGCTAAACTCTCTGTCTCATTTCTAACACAAACCTATAATATAACAAGTAAACAAAATTCAGACTTGAAATCCAACACCAAATGGCCCTGTGTGAAAAAGCAATTTCTGACTCAATCAACCAATTTAACAGTATTAGTTTCTAATTGACATCAGATAGATTAGACACACCTATGTGTGATTGCTGCCAGCCCAGTTGAATGTATTAGAATTAGCTTCTGCTAAAATAGAAGCTTTCCAGCTGTGTGAGGTTGGCTAAAATATCTCAACAAGCATTGCACTGCTTCAGAAGAGAAAGTATTTTAGGTATATTAGTCTCAAAGGGTTTAAGGGAAGAGCCATTATCACCAGATAAAGAAAACCTGAGAAAAGCGAAGAATCTTTCTAGACATAGCAACCCTACCAAAGTTCCCCCAAAAGCACAGCAATAATGCAGATGGACATATAAGGAACTGCAAAAACTATGAAACATCAGGAGGGGTGCAAGCACTTTTTCCCACAACTGCATAAGTGTGAAAGGTCACACTGCTAGAAAAGATAATTTTATGTAGTGCAATTGATCCATTTTTAACATGGTGGCAAATTTCCAAGCTGCCTACATTATATTAACCACAGCAACAAAACATTCTGTAAATCTTGTCCTGCCATGTTGCTACAAACATTTGTGGCTTGACCATGGTTAGGTTCTACAGTTACTAAGTAACTTTAAAGTAAATAAATCACATGATGTCTAATTTACACTTCCTCTGTGTGGGATGAGTCTGGAGCACCCAGTTCATTTAGAGAGAGCAGAGAGCTTTTCTCTGCACCTATCACACGCAGCAGAAAACGACGACAGGGGGAGAGGAGTCATTACCAAATGAGGGTAATCTCAGTACAATTACAGAGAGCAGTCATTGTGACTGTGTATGAGCTACACAGGGCTGTGGGTAAGGGAGCATGGTGTAGAAGCCCCTTTAACGGCAATAATGGTTTATAATTAAACTAACACATCTCGATGAAATATGCAGGGGTATGAATATTAATGTCTGCTTTTAGAGGCAAATGGTATATTTGAATAATCCACCATCTGCCATGTCTACAGCCCATTCACTCTGGCTAATTAATGACCACGTTAACTCTTCATAAACTAGTTTCAGACACAACGGCATCATTATTGTCATCTTTTTATTCTTCTGCCGTTTTTTTCTTTCTCAGAGGACGACAATTCAGAGACCAATGCGTTCAGCTCAGGACAAACCAATCAGGCCAAGTACAGCCACAAATTAACCCAGAAATCTGTGAAATAGCAGCTGCTAGCTATTTCAAAACTGCACACAAAGTGCTGCCATAACTGGACCGTAACAGGTCAAACACAGATCAACAGTAGAAGGTAGAAGATCAAGTGGAGAAGGCTGATGATAGTCTTAGAACACCAGAAAAAAGTCTCCTTACAGCACACAAAAAAAGTTATAAACAAAAACGGAGTGTGCCTTTGTTCCCCTAAAAAGTTTCTCCCATATGGGAGATTAGTGTCTGTTTTGAATCGAATTTGAAACGTTTTCTTAAGTTTACTGTACTGTAGCTAAATATTGATTTTAGTTTTGCATCAGCAACTCCGGACTCTGACTTAAAGACAAAAAATACTGGTTGAAGCTACTGGAGTTGATTTATTACTGTTTTGAATCACGGTGGTGTTTACCCCCTCCAATCACAGTCGGGGTGTTGTTTTTGTTTACTACATATATACAGTTCTCTCCATTATGTTTGGGACAAAGACACATTCTTTGATTTTTCCCTCTCCTACTCAGTGTAAATATTTACAAAATGCACAGTGCAGACTTTAAATTAAAGTTTTAGTTTTACAATATAGAAACAACACTTTGTATATAGTCCCCCAGATTTCAGACCAATTCATTTTGGGGCAACTGGTTTCAAAGGTGTCAATCACTCATATGTGTTTCATTGCTTCATTAGAGCAAAGATAAGATACCTAGGCTTACTTCTACTATTTGGAGTCTGTAGTTATTATTGTTCAACATGAGGGCAATTAATTCTGAGGTGTATAGAAACATGTTATCTGCTCAATTTCTAGTAAATACCTTCAAACTTATTGGACAGCACTTCATCTTTCAACAAGACAATGCACAATGAAGCAACATGGGAATTTCTCATGGAAAAATGGAAAATCCGTGAATGGCCAAGCCAGTCACATGATTTAAATCCAATTGAGCAATCCTTTCATATGTTCCATGTGTATATCTGCTTCTGTCCTATCTCTCACTGAACATTTTACATGGGTTTTCTTTAAGTTTTTAAAGCAGTAGTGACATCCCATTAAAACCACTATAGGTCTGTATCTTTGTAATGGTAGATAAACACTGATGCTATCAAGTGCAACAAATGTCTGCAGATCCTTATTTTTCACCCTAGAGGCCTTCATCAGTTGTCTGAAATACAGCCAATCCACTCATCTTTGCTGGACCCTCAATCTTAAAGAGAGGAACAACAGCGTTTTTTTCCATTAGTATACTGTCTGCCTGACTGATGACTGACACTAATCTTTTTGCAAGCCTTTCTGGAAAAGTCTTATGGAATTGAACAACTTATGGAATTCAATAGTGGCTTATAATCAGGCCTCACTGAACTTATAGCTGAGAATTCTGCTGTGAACAGGTAACACAAACCATCTCTTTCCATCAGCAATTAAGCTTGTTCATTGTGTGAAAAGTAAGGTGATTATTAATGTGTTTCTGAGAATGTTTCAAATGTCATAAAAACTTTATATTATGACTTGACCGTTTCTGTAAAAATCCTCACAACTGTGTACCTAATAATAGCTGTAATAATAGCTCCAACAATAATGAACCACCATGTTCTATTTATGAAAGCATTGTGCAATGAAAGGTAATGTGTGGTCAAGTCTGAAATTAAAATGTGTTTGAAGTTAATGAAGAGCTCTCCAGATAGCAGCTGTGTTTTAAAGAACTCTCGCACCAAGGAGAGAACTCACTACAACCAATATATCTTCAGAACAGCCATTACACAGCCATAAATCAATTAACAACCTTTAACATTAATTTTAGTTCATACAGGAAAACTCCTCCTGTAGCTGTCTATTAAATGCCACCAGCACCATGCCCACACATCCCATCAGTCCCTGCTTCCTGGCATCAGCACATTCACACTTAATGGGTTCCGAAAGACCGATATCCAGCGGATATACACCATTACACTCCATTACAGTGCTCACCCTCTGTATGCATGCATGCGTGCGTATGTGTGTGTATGTGTATGTGTGTGTGTGTGTGTGTCCACCACTTTCTTGTTACAAATTAAAAGAAACAACAAACAAGTCTTAGAGCTGTCATTGCCACAGGCGCTCTGTAGGAGAGGAGAGACAGGTGTGAAACAGAAAAGAACACTTAAAGGACAGGACATCAATGTGATGCCCCCCTCCCCAGTCCCCCAAATCCTTCCACATTCTGTATGAACAAAACCACTCACCTTCATCCACTGTTTCAATTCCATAACGCGCCAGTGATTGGCAAACTAAGATTCTTTTAAAGACAGCCTTATTTAACAACACTGTACTGCACTGTCTCTTTACACATCTCATGATTTCAACAGTCATTTATGTAAAAGTATGTAAACCCTAGTGGAACCTCCTTATTTGTACTGACATCTTGATCCCTTTCGTCTATTCACACAGGACAGAAACAACAAAAAAAGATCCTCTTATTACCTCTGTAATACTTCTTAGACAACAATAAGATCAGATGGAAAGACAAAGGAGATAGCTGCTCAAGTCTCCTGCTGGTCAGATGGTTTTCCTGAGCAAAAGACACAAGCAATCTCACATCTCCTATGGAGAGTTAGTAGAGATCTCAACAAAGTCCCACTCTGTGCTCTGATTTGCCAAGATAATAGGAACCACCATGTTTATCTACAAGCAAACTAAAGCCAGGAATCTAAATATGAACTCAAGCATTTCTCATCCAAGGATAAGAACCTTATCAGATTTAATGCTGTGAATAATGATTATCATTTTTCAAGTAATCTTTTCTTCTATTATTTGGAGTTTTAGGAGAATTACCATTATGTCTCCTGAGCCACCAACAAGCAACTTTTGAGCAATAAATCGTCAGATCAGTGCAGTGCAGCAACTAAGATGTATTTTGGCTCATTTAGTGTGTTTTGCCTGCTTCAGATCATGACACAGCATTTCAATGGGACTGAGCTCAGGACTCTCACTTGGTTATATTATTAAAAACAGAATTTCACCACAGAATCTCTGCGGTTATGGAACATTGTGATTCTAGAAAAGACAACAATGTGAACTACCCAATCTCCTATTAACTAAGCAACACATCTCTATCCTCTATATATTTCCATCCTGTTTTACTCCAGTGATGGGAAAAGTACATTTTTATAGTGCTTGTTTAAAACTGCACTGCCTAACTGTGAAACTTTATGTGCACTTATTCAGAACGGCAGATGTGTGGATGAGGAGGCCAAAGCTTTATTACACATTTTAAAAACTATAGTCCAAAACTGTAGTCCATAGACTTGGTCCATGAGTTCAAATACAGAAGCATGTCTAGAACAGTCATTAGATAGTATCGCAATAAAAATACATAGTGGTGCATCAGACAGTTTATGATTTAATTTATATAGAGTTTGGGCAGTCTATATATACAGTCAAACCTCATTATTTCACCAAACCTGGCTCTCACCATGTAAGGCTGCAGGACAAATTTCCTTCCATGTTATTTACCTCGTTAAGCCGCCAACCTTGCCTCTCGCCACAATGTGGAAAGTGTCAGGGATATATAGGTGTATATGGCTCACCAAACTTGTCAGTTGTGCTAATTGTATAGGTCACTATAGGTTGGTGGGTGGGCAACAGTATGATAATATGATAATAACAATATGATGGACCAATCACTGATGCAGCCTCTGTCTTAATGGTGTCTGGACCAATCAACACCAGAAACCCCACCGTTTGACTGACGGCTGGTTGGTTGGTCCTGTCCACGCTCCACCTCTGCTAGTATGACCAGCTTCGATTCTGAGTTTGTATAAATAAAGAAAATTAGCATATGACGCAGCAATAATTGGACAAAGATGCAGCAGGATAATGCTGCCGCTTTTACTGCTCGATTTCATCAGCATGTTGCCAGGTGGCAACACTCTCTCAGCCAAAAGCTAAAAAGGCAGAACGTCTCAGGTGAGTAAAAATGCATATGGGGAAGCATGCTGAGCTTGAAGTGACACTGGAAGTCTGTTTTTCATCTGCTAGATTGCAAAATGTGACCATTATTGATGCTGTTTTACATGAAAAACAAAACAGCTTGGAGTTAAACTAGGATTTTAACGATTTTCAGAGGAAAGGCCTGAAATTATTTGTTAATGTGAGGAAACCCACCAATTAATGGATTAATGAGCTACAATTCTTCCAAGCTGTTCAGTACTGATCAACAATTACTGGAATCATTTAGTTGCAGTTACTGCTGCACAACTGTGTCACAATAGATTCTGGTGTTTTCCACTGGCAGAAATGTAATTTTGGATCATTTGCTTAATAAATAAATGGTTTAATATATTTTTGTCTCATTTGTATAACTGTGTTTTCCTCATCTACTTTAAAGTAGAAAATCGGTTGATGATGTCTTGAACTTTGTACAGCATGGAGGTCATTTCACTGACTGCCACATATCTCTTTCAGTTCTTTTTAGAAAGAGAGGGAGATTCTTGTGATCTTGGCATGTTTTCGTTACTTGGGATATAGAAGAACTTGAGATGTGGAGTTCACTTCCTCCACTCTGTCTTTCCTGTAGACACACCAAGATTCCACAGATGGCCCTGTGTCACCCATCAACAACAAAATCCATCAGAATAATGTGACATCAGTCTCTCTCACACACATGCATGCACTCCCAGTCCACTACTGCAGTGAACCATCTGTGAGCCAGAGCCTGATTTATATATTCAGAGATAAGCATCTCTCTCTCTCTCTCTCTCTCTCACACACACACACACAGAGAGAGAGAGAGAGAGAGTGAGAGAGCCTCCTCTTTCCACCTTAGCGAGCAAGAAATGGGCTGGGAGTAAAGAGCTGGGTCCTCTGTCTTCATCTAGGCAAAAAAAAAAGATTCTCAGTCTACTGAACAACATTTCTCTCTGTTTCACTTTCTGGAATAGGAAGATGCAGAGATAAATAATCAGTATGTCTATCTCACATTCTGAAGGCTTTCACAGTAAATAAATTAATAAATGAATAACAGCTGTGGGACAAGGACACTAACACTGGTCCAACAGCACAGGAGCAGAGAAGGCGCTAAGAGACATCACACCCTTCAACTCTGAAACAATAACCTCTCAACTCACAAGATGAGCCAAAGACAATTAAAAACTCTTCAGAATTCCATTAATTTGGGAAAAACAGATCTGTTCACCTGAACAGGCACTTATAATTAAAGCAGCTTAATTGTGTCAGTAAATTATTTTGTATACAATTCAAATGTAAATATAATTGTGAATTAATCTGTACTTCTCTACAGTTAGATTGGTCATAGATAAACTATTTTCAGAGGAAAGAATTGGGGAAATGCAGTAGTCTTAAAATACTGGCTGACAACCTATTTTATTGTATTGCTACAATGTTTGAAAGTATGAAGAAACTTCACAAGTCTCATCCTAAAAGCTGTATTATCAGGTAATTGTTGTCATTATGAATTTGCATTAGACCGTCACAATCATCCATAACTGCAGAAATGCTGTGGTGGAAATTTTTTTTTATAGTCCTGGGCTCAGTCCCATTGAAATGCTTTTCTAATATTTACTGATGGAATTCAACTGCACAGCAGGTTCTGTGGTTCAAAAATATAATTGTCTGCATGCAGGGCTATTGGGCTTCTGTCCTTTACATTGCTCACAAGTGACTATCATCACAACATGCAAGAGTTTGTGCTTGACTTATGTATTATATTTTCTAAATACTGAACTGAATTTCTGCAATAGATTGTCAACCTGTCCAGAGTGTTTCTCTGCCTTTGGATTGATGAGCCCTAGGTTGGGCCCCCATGACCCTATTTACGACAAATGGCTTGGATAATGGATGGAAGGGTGGATTGATGGATGAATGAATGGATGAATTTACTATGTTTTCAACACCACATTTACACGGAACAATCATAGAGTAAAAAAGGTTTAAAAAGTAAATGAACTTTAGTAGATCAACATTACATCAACAGCTGTTCAACCATCAGCAAATGCAGTTGAATCAATATTGGATCAGATCAACGTTCGACAAGGTTGATTCTCCAACACTGAATCAATGGTCAATGCAACAAGCTGGATCAATGCAAACACAACGTCAGAGATATTGTTTTTTTCTCAACAACACCATTTCGGTCAAAGGTTGCTATCTGGGATGTCCTTTTAAAAAGAAAATCATTCCCGAAATAGGAGAGTTAATACACAAGTCAAACTAAACAATGTGTAAAGTGATTGGCTTCATTTTGGACTGTTAATAGCAGTTGCGTTTATTAGAGAATGTACAGCTGTATACACACCGCCCTGCCTCCTACATAATTATTACTAAATTATTATTAACACATTCATAAAGCAAAGATGTTTTAAACATTTATTATGTTCAAAATGTCAACTCCAGTGTGAGCCAAAATAGTAAAAACAGTAAAAGTTAGACTCTGTCATTTGTGTTTAAGGTCCTTATGCCAGTCTCTGTTGCTTCCTGCACTCAGAGCTTAGCTGCTGAATTTCTTGAGGCAAACATGATTCTGTATCAGAACTTTATACTACTTTATAGCTTTGAAATCCCTGATTGCAGCTTTAAAGACCTATAGTAAGCAGGCTGTATTTTAGCATCTGGGCATGTGTGTGTGCATGTGTGTGTGTGTGTGTGTGGTGGGGGGGATTGAAGTCACAGGAGTACAGAATATTCCCTGCAGTCATTTCTTATCTGTAATTGTGCTCTCAGACAGAGACACATTCAGAGTAATTAAACATCAAACATTGAATACTAATCAAAATTAATTAAACACACATACACACACACATGCAGAGCTCAGTGTTTCCCTATACGAATTAACAGCCTGACAAAACAGTTAACCATTCTGTTAAAAAGTATTATGGCACTCTGAATACATTAGAGACACTCTGTGTGAGTTCATCATTAGACTATTTACAGTCATTTTATAGCACACACTCTGTGTGTGATCTAGTGCCTAAGATAAGTGAGGCTGCCATAAGGCATTTACAGAATGTGAGATATCAGTAAACGTATAAGTTTACCGCAAGCCACACTGCACAACATGGAGGAAATAAGCTCATCACATCAAGTTCGAAACTTGCCTATTCCAATACAGTGCATGCAGATGCATCACTGTGACTGAGAACAATGGCTAATGTGGTATTTATATACAGTCTCGATCCAAAGTTTAAGACCACTTGACAAATTACAAAAAAATCATATGTTGCATGGTGGATCTTACCAAGGTTCCAAGTACAGCTTGGAGTGAGACTAAACATTTTTGAGCAATTTATTAAGAACGCTTAAACTGAAACATGCCCTTTTACTGGTGATCAAAACGCAAACCTCCCCAAAGCAGAAATGGTGAAGACGCCACACGAAGGGCATCTACTGTCTGGAACTGTTGTACATTAACACTAAGAGTATGATCAGCAGTAAAACAGCCTTTTTTAGTTTAAGCGTTGTTGTCAATAAATTGTTGCTCAAAAATGTTTTGTCTCACTTCCATTTCTTCTTGTAGCACGTTGAAGCTCTACTTGGAACATTGTTAAGATCCAACCATGCAACATATTTTTTTTGCCATTTGTCAAGTGGTTTTAAACTTTTGATCTATAAATATACACTGTATGGCCACCAGCATTACTGTTGTAAGAGCTGTTAAACAATCCATACAGATTACAACAACTTAAATGTGAAACTTTATTTTTTAAAATTATGTCAGATTGCTCTGGTTTCCTCCCACTGTCTAAATCAGGGGTGCCCAAAGTCGGTCCTGGAGGGCCGGTGCCCTGCACAGTTTGGTAGTTCCTTTCCTCAAACACATTCCCTGAACCTGTCAATTAATAAGTGAGTCTTACCATCTGTGCTTTATAAGGGAAATCACCAAACTGTGCTGGAAACTGGCCCTTCAGGACCGGAGCTGGGCATGCCTGGTCTAAAGGCTTGCAGATTAAGTTGAATTGGTTTCTCTAAATTGCAAGTAGGTGTGTGTGTGTGTGTGTGTGTGTGTGTGTGTGTGTGTGTGTGTGTGTGTGTGTGTGTGTGTGTGTGTGTGT
>JBBIGC010000145.1:13419502-13430431 GCA_037576955.1 Lepidarchus adonis
GTGTGTGTGTGTGTGTGTGTGTGTGTGTGTGTGTGTGTGTGTGTGTGTGTGTGTGTGTGTGTGTGTGTGTGTAAGAATGGTTTAGACAGGCAGTGTTTATGTCGTTTATTATCAGCTTTTTTGATAGTTACTACAAACTGTTTTGGGCCTCCACGGAACTCTGGAAATGTTAACCAAACAGTGACAAACATGTACTAACATTAATTATTACTGTATTAATATTATCTGTATTGATTCTACAACTATTATATACATTTCTCAAATGTCTCAGACTTTTGCACAGTACTGTATAATACCATTAGAAAACTATTGACTGTGACAATGCTCAAGTGTAAAATTCCCCAAAAATAAGCAAAGTACAAAAATCATACTGCTTTTGACTTTCTGTGGAAAATGAGTTTATTAGCTCGTCTATCAGTGTCTGTTAGTTTGACAAAGACAATTTAGCAGCTGTGTTTGCTGAAGTTGCAGTTGTCTGATTTTAAACTGTCCGAATGAAACACAGTGCCAGCTGCAACAGTCAGAATGTGTGTGCAATGCATGTGAACACAGACTCATTGGGCAGCTGTTACTAAACAACTGTTCTGCATGCTCTGTTAACCCTGCAGGGGAAGAGCCCCACCCTCCCTCACCATAAACTGAAGCTGCCCCTCCTTAACACTCACACCAGTCAGAGCTCTCACGTGCACGGCTGTGAGCTGTATGTTTTAATATCAGCAAAGCGATTCAACAGTTACACTCATATAAGACCTTCATGTTCACTGAGCATTCCTTCAAAGACATTCATCTATTGTAAATCTAATTCAAATCTGTGTATACATATATATCTGTATATGTATGATTGGACTAAGACCTTGAAAAAGTTGAAGGTTGAAGCCTCCATTGTTTGCCATACAGACAATGCAAATGTATAGTTTTAACACTCTGACCCTTTAGGCAGATGCTGAAGAAGCTATCCATCTTTCTGGGACAGAAGAGTCGGACCAAGGACCGAAGCACAGTTTTGAGAAGTGGAAAACAGGAGGTAAATTTTACAATAAGCTGTGCAACATTAGACTAAAATTAGAAACACAAACATCGACAAAGGCTAAACTTAAGAGGAACTCTGCTGCAAAAATAACAGGATGTGGGTCCTGTCACTACAAAGATCCAACCCATATACACCAATGACGGTAAAGGATCTGGTTTTAAATTCAGAAGAGCTGACAGTAGAAATTCACTGAATGGAAAAGTTAAATGTGCAAGATCCTGTATTACTCAACTCAGGCCTGTTGTTGGGACATTATGCAAAACTATAAAACTTAACCCTTCAAAAGGCAAGAGCATTTTGACAATTCTGCTTGGAAAAAAAGTATTTTTACAAATTAGTGATAATTTCATGACTATTGATTATTTCATACAGTTAGTCCTCTGTCTATGACATTGTTTTTTCACTGCAAAGTATGAGGGGATCGGCCATAGAAAGGCCAAAGAGGCCGTTATGAACTTAATCTGACAATCTAGACTTCCAAATTCTTGCTTTGTGATCCAGACACGTGAGGATTCCCGCTTTTCTACGCTGCCAGCAATGTTTGAATGCTTGGCTGGATGCCAGTGGAGTTCCACAGCCTCTCCCTGCAGCTCACACTACTCACATGTTCAGTCCACGTGGGGCACGAATATACAAAAACAATCCAGCTTAGTTCTGCGCTCCCCTCCCAGAATGACTACTGTAAATATTAAAACAATTCACATCTACCAAACAAAACATGCACAAGACATTCTACAGCTGCTGAATGAATGGCTCCACCCAAAAGATCAGCCTGGAATGTGTGTGGGTACATTCACGACAGAAGCATTTGAAAAGAAAAAGAACACAGTGGTTGTGCTCACCCACACATACGAAGAAAATAAGTCACAGAAAAAAAAGGAAAGATCAGTTCATCATCATTTATTCCCCCAAACACGGACTACAGCCTTATTGCAGGACCACAGCCACTCACACACTGACAAACATGGCAAAAAGGTTCTCAATACAGCAGTTCACACATATGTAAAACGCTTGCATTTAGAATGTGGGTTTAATTACATCATTTATGTAAATTTTATTAAAAAAAAAAAACCAAACAAACAAATGGTTAGAGGTTTTATTGCTGAGCTTTTTGGTGAACACTGTGGTCATGTCTCACTCGCCGACCAGCAGCAGTCAGCCAGGCCTGTCCTCCTGAGCAAGAAGTGTTACAGTTCAAAAGCTGCTCCCCAACAGTCCCACAAGTATAAATGAAATCTCATTAAAATACAGAGAACAGCAAATATAATCTCATGCCAGACAGGAGACTGAAGAACAAAATTGGCAGTACAAAGCAGCTAACCAACCCACACACTGCATTCACCACAACTCTCCACTCCAGAACTTTATAGCCAAAAATTACATCTGCTCAACTATTAAAAACACTTAAAAATTGTAAAATAGCCTTTTTAAATAACCACTGATAAGCTACATAACGGGATTGTACATAATTGGCAATGAACAATGAAACAGTGGCTGCTTGCATAATAATCTTGAGTAATAATAATAAGAATAATATATACAATAATAAAAAAAACTTGCAGCAAATCAAGATGGCTCAAAAGGGCAGGGTGGGTCATAACTGGAGCAGAGAAATGACTGAGGGGTTTATTATATATTTAAAAAAAAAAAAAAGCACTCAAGTAAAAATGCTAAGTGCTTTCAAATGTTTATCCACACACAAAAAGGGTCACATAACGTGAGGGAAACTGGTTGAGTTAAGGCAGTACTGTTAGGCAACACATAACTGAGCAATAGGGATCACTTTTAAAGTCGCTGTGGTCATGTGAGGGCAGCGTGTGAGCGAGTTGAGAGAGTAAACCTAGATTCTGTGATTGTGTGCCTCAAAGATTTTTAAGGCGGACGTACATGTCTCTCTTGCTGCGCTCTCCCGCCCATGTACGGCTCTTCAGGCGAAACTTTCTCAAGTCCTCCTTAAAATCTTCATGATGCATCGGCCTATATTCCTGGGGCTCACACTCTTTCTGCAAGCAGAAATACGCTCTTCATTAAAACACTAACCCAACACCCATGGTATGAAACACATTCCAGTAAGACTTCAACCCACCTTATGAAGAGGAAAGAAGTCCTTGTATCCTCCCTTTAGAATGTAGAGTTCAGGGTAATGAAGATAGGGATATTCGTTTAGATCACGATCTCGCTCGCGAACAAATCGACACATTCTTGGTCCTCGCTCCGATGAAAACTCACAGTGGAACACCAGTAACACGCGTTTCTCTGGGCACTGTGGAAGAATGGGCTGTGCGAAAAATCTTTCCTCAATCTGGTCCTCCTGGTGTAGGTTTAGGGCACCCTGGAAGAAGAACTTAAGTTAATGACTGCAAACAAGCTTTTAATTCTTAAGAATAAATTGAGACATAATTCGTTAAGACACTACTATTCACCTTGATGTGTCCTCCTTCAAATTCATATGGATAGCGACAGTCAATGACGAACAGTCTTTCCACCATGTCACTGAACTGCCCATTTATTGCTGCAACCATCTGATACCACAAAAACACAGACATGAGCATGGATGCTGGGCAAACTCAAGAATTTTTGATATGACTAAGAGGTCAATGCGGACACCAATTACAGCAAGGTTAGTTATTCGACTTACAACTTCTGGAGTGATGTATTTCAAGTCTTGATGTTTCCCATTCACTGTTGGCAACGCGGGAGGCTACAGAAAAAACATTAAATAAACGTTTACTGACAGAGGCGGGTTCAAATGAAAAGGAAGTGATGACGTCCTCAGGGATGCTTTGTTTATTGCTCAGTTTTCTCCCATTCATATATACGTACTAAAATTTTGGATAATTTAATGAAAAGATCAGAAATTCACCTTGGTAAAATCTCCAATCACATTACTGGGGTCATTGTCCAACAGTCTCTCAATCTCTGAGTGATTAAAAGATTTTGAACGCTGCATCTGAAAGAGATCAAAATCAGAAACGGTTCCTGAAATGCCCCAAACTTGGATGTGTTAATGAAGAACATAGTGGTCCTAACCTGATGAAGGATGGCTTCATCCTGCTCCATGGCTGTGACCTGTGACCCTGCCACACTGCGCCTTCTCTTCACACGGACAGGCGTGTTCTCATCGCGAGGCCTATCAGGCCTCTTGAGATGGGGACGCACACCTGTGGGCATGGAGGGCGAACGGAATAGTCCACGTGGTCGACATCGTACAGGCTGGTGGGAGACGACAGACAGAGGCAAGGGTTTAGTTTACACAACATTGTAGCACTACAGATGTGTGTGTCTAAGTAGAAGCAGATATTGATCAATACCGAGTTGGGTGCATCCATGCTTTGATCAGCCACCAGAGGAGCCGTCAGCAGACTGGCCATTCCTGTAGGCACTTCAGAGTCCGTCTGGGAATGGAGGGGAATAGGGGGTTAAAACTCGACAACAAACCATAACCTATTCACATTTTAAGGGTGGCCCACTCTTTACTGCGAGGGTGATTTAAGGTATAGTGGACATGTCATCCACTTTCACAAGAAATTAAGTGTCTCACCTCTACATCATCAAGTACATCCAGAAATCCATCATCATCATCATCACCATGAAAGCTGGAAAGCGACACGCGCCGCAGTACAAAGGGGCTGCTGCCATCTGGTGAGGCTAGTGGACTAAATGAAGGTGGGGAAAGCTGTTGGGAGAAGACCCAAAGTTACTTCTCAAATCAGCATCAGAAATTCATTTTCAGAAAACTATCAACGATTTGATGTTTTACCATTAGAGCAGGAGCAGAACTGGGACGGCAGGCAAAGGCTTCCTTTCCCTCTCCAGTTGAACGCAGTCTGCAGCGAGATGCAGGTAAGGTGGGCTTCTTAAATTCAAAACTCTACCAAAACACAAACAAATGTTAGACATGCATTCCACAACTGCCATGAACCAAATCAAAAGTATAAAACACACACACCTCATGCAGGTTCTCTTTGTTAGCCAAACCAGCGGTCTGACTGAAGATTCCATAGCGTGGCAGATCAGAATCTTTACTCTTCAGATTAGGACTGTGACCCAATAACTGCAGCTAGAGAAAACAGAAACAATAAGCAACTGTAGTTGCAACAGTATTGTCCCAAGCTTTAGCACCAGATAATGAATAAGGGTAATAAAGTAACTGGAAACATTATTAACAATCAAACAGGCTGGGGCAGGCGCATTGGACATACTTACTGGTAGTGAGTGAATTCTGCGAATTGGCATCTTTCTGTAAAGGCAACCAAAAAAAATGCAATAAGTAATTTTAGACAAACAAGCATCAGTCTAGTTCATGCTGTAGATTTTTTTTTTTTTTTTTTTTAAACTTACTCGTTGATTACTTTTGTTGCATTCTGTATGGCCCTCTCAAACCTATTAAAGAAAAGAAACTGTTGAGAAAAACTGCTAGACACCAGTCTGATATTGCAGACAACCCCTAATTAAACTAATAGCACACAGACAGTGCATAAAAAAAAACTCTTAAGACTGGCCCACTGACTACACTTTGGGGGTCCGGCCTGCTTCGAAGCCCACCTGTATGCTAAAGAGCTCTTGGGGGGAGAATGGGGATTGTGTGTCTTCTAATCTACCATATGCCCACACGACGCTAACCCCCACTGCATACCCCCTTTGTCAGAGGAGGGAGAGTGAATGGTGTTCTGAACGGGGGAGGAGGTGAGGAGCGTGTGGCTCAGAGCAAAGGAAAAGAGAGAATTAGTGAGTTGAATTGGGATGGAGAAAGGGAGGGGTTTCCATTCATTACCCCAAGTCCAGGCAAACAAGCTGTACTGCTCTATTGATGATCATGAAGTGTGCCAAGCCCAAGAACATAACTCCTTGGACAATATGTACACCTCTGCATGGGGCACCAAAACAGCTGCTAGACTAGCTATGGATGAATGGGGATCTTTCTAGCTAATGGTCAAGCAAGCACAACACTTGATGCTCAACCAGCTGCTGCCTAGGTATGCATCTTAGCATAAAGATGATATACTGCAAATTTTTAAAAAGGCATACAATTTTCTGAAAGGCTACATTGACATCAAGGAACATGCTAAAATATGTGGAGATGTGTCAATCTGTTAAATCTCATATCAGATGTAACCTTCTCCAGTTGTTCTTTACGGTGCCACTGCATTAGCCACAGCTGCGGTAGTGAACATCAGTCCACTCAACACATGCTCACTTCTCTGAACGAAGATCCAAAGGCATAACGCACAAGCAGCTTGCTAAGCGTGAACTAATCTGCAAAATGACGCCAAACTCTCCCAATGACAAATCCTAACAGGGATTAATTCATAATCCTCAAGCCACGCTCTCCTACACACAAAAATCAGTGTCTATACCAACTTACTTCTGCTCTGCCTCCTCGGAGTCCACGGGGCTAGGAAAGTCCAAACCGAGACCTAAAACAGGATTGATAAATTGAGAAAAAACATAACAGCCACGATTACATACCATGCTCCCACGTGCGCAGAGCTAATAAGTACATGTTATCTAGAACATGCATATGACAATGTGGAAACGGTGGTTGTCTTCACCTGCGTCAGAAGAAGTGTCCGATGCGAAAGAAGGAATCTTTAGGACAGGCTTCTTCCGTTTAGGGGTCTCACATTGCCTAATACAAAAAGAAAATATTCAACCCAATGCGAACAGTTCTCATACCCACAGACAACAGGAAGTGAATTCTGCAACTAGCCACCTAGCGCCGTTACACAGAGCTAACAGCTCAACAACATGCTAAAAGAACGCGCTGACAAAAAGCCTTGAAACATCGATAAATTACGAATGTGTGTATATACACTCACCCCCCAAGAACTGCAAGATTATCCATGTTTAGTGTCAGGTTGGTGACGGGAGACAGCACGGTAGCGGTTTCGGAGGTGAAGAGGTTTTTGATGCAGGGGGAGCCCTTAGCCCCAAGCTCGGGTAACGACGGCCTGGAAAGCCTGGGGACTGAGTCGCTGACGGGGCTAAAATCACTCACAACCTGGTCGATATCCATGTTTGCTCTTTCACTGAGTGTTAAAGGTAGCCAAATGATGACAGAATCCAATCAGTACTCAAACTCCAAGCGTCGAAGTTAGACTTTAGGAGAGGCGAGCAGTTAGCCAGCGATGTAGCGGGTTAGCAAAAGACAGCCACAGCCATACAGATGTACATCAGAGCCTTTTCCTTCGTGGAAGTGAAGAGAAAAAAGGTTCAGGACAGCGCATGATGTCGACGCCTAAAATAGTACTGACTGCACAAAATAATAAAAAAATTACTTTAAAGGCCCATCTTCTTTGATCCTTTCGTGTCAGAGAGCTGCCGATTTTTGTGCACTCTCTCTGACTATTTCCTGAATCTGCTGAAAGAAAAGAAAAGCAGCCTAACTCTTATTTATGTTCAAAATGTGCAGCCACCGAGCGGCAACCAGAGCGACCAATGAGATACTCAGCTACGTCTGATCTGTCCAATCAGAGCAGCGAGTGTTTTACTCTGTTGTGTTCTTAAAAAAAGTGGGCCGACTAAAATATTACAGACAAGAACCTTATCCAGTCAGAAATCAGAATACGTGTGCACTGTGTCCAATGAGGTGCTTTGTGGGCGGCAGCAAAGTATTCGTTTACAAAAGACAAGGGAAGTAGTAAGCGTTTTTCCCGCGGAACATTTCAAGCAAGCAAAAGGAAACGCCCACAACAACATTCAACCAATAGTGCAAGAGAAACGCGGAATGTACCACAGATCTCTTTAGCAGGGTATATTTAAATACATTGTATCGTTTGCAATAATAAAAAAATAGTTATTCTAGAATATAGTTATTTGTATAGTAATGTATTTAATTTTTAATACAAATAATTTAATGCGTATTTACCAGTTATCCAAGCATTCTAACATCTTAAATAAAATGATTTTTTACATAAGGTCCTAGCACTTCTTGAAAACTAAATATTAATTACTGAAGTTTAATGGACATTGTAACTTGAATAATATTTATCATACAGAATTATAGTATATACTAGGTTTGTAATCTTACTGAACTCTTAATTTATGTATAACTCACAACATATGTGATGATTAGAACTGTTATAACAGACTGTCTTTTAATTGTTCTTTAAATCCTTTCAGTGATCACTGTGATATTAGAATTAATGCAGAACATGAATATCATAGCAGCTGAAATCATCTTCAGTGAAATAGAAAAAGGCTTAAGAAAAAAACTGTGTGCTGGAGAGGCGCACGCGTCGGTTGCTAATAATGCTAATAGCACTTCAAACAAAGAGCTCACCAAAGCCCTTTAAACATGAGTACTATATCAAACGCACTGCTACAAAGCCAGAGTGTTCTTTCATTCAGTCCTCACAACTTATTGTGTGATAGTGTGTGCATGTACCAGTTTGTTACCACCGTTTTAGAATACACTTGCTTTATCTTGTTTTGTATAAGCTATTAATTTCCATAGCATTCACAGCCTGCTATCAAACATCTTTGAGAAAATGAATGAGTTCACTAGAAGAAGCGTTCGCTAGGAGTCAGAAATGACTGGATATTAAATTAAAGGTGGGTTGGAACCCTTCCCCCTCCCCATATTGCAAAGACAACCTACTGTTTCTACATGTCATGGCAACCACCCAACTTCCCACCACAGCCCTCTTAAATACTTTTACTTGTACTGATTTTTGAGCAGAGCACATTTAGTTTTTTTGAGTAAAGTAACCTGTTTTTGAGATATTTTTTATTCTTTTACTTAGTCTTCACATTGAGTTACAAATGTTCTTTCTGTGAGTTATTTCATTCCATTGTGTTAGTTCGGCACGTAGACCACGTTGTCACTGTTCACACCACTCACTTTAGAACTTTAGCATTTCATTTTGAACCAAAAGGTTTCAATTATAGAAACCAGCACCTAACACAACTTCACTTTCAGTGCTGATAGACTGTCATCAGACTATACAGTTTTACATACAATTCTCTAAGTTATTCAATACATAATAGTTTTCACCTAAGACTTTTGTACCCCAGCCATTTTGTGGCTACATTTCTACTTGTGTCGTTATCATACTGAAGTAATCTTTTATAACTCCAGCCACCTCTATAAATCAGTGACACATTCTCCCTCCAGAAACAAACATTCTTTACTCTTTTAATCAGACAAACCAATGTTCAAGTAATACAGACAGACTGTTGCAGGAGGAACAAGAGAACTGTGCAAATAGTGAAGTAGAGGCCATTTATAAAAGTGGAGACATTTGCAATTGTTTAGAGATATGTCGCTATGTGGAACTAAATATATGACAAGACAATATGTGAAAAAATATGCGAACATTTCATGGTTTTAATTTATCAGTAAATGTGATCTCATCATAATCTAAGTCAAGGGTATTGACAAATATAGTGCCTAAATAACACAACCATAAACAACTGTCTCATAAACAATGCTGCTAGAGAAAAAAAAAGTATGTGAACCCTTGGGATTAATAACTGGTTGACCACCCATTGGCAGAAATAACCTCAACCAGTAGCTGTGGATAAGACCTGTCCATTGTTACTGAGGAATCTTTCTCCATTCTTCCTGGCAGAACTGCTTTAACTCTGTTATATTCTTGGGACATCTCATGTGTCTGGGTCTTTTCAAGTCATTCCATAGCTTCTCTATTGGGTTGAGATCTAAGCTTCACTCAAAAGGTGGATTTTGTTTTTCTGAAGCCATTCTGTATTGAACTTTCTCTGGTGTTTTGGGTTGTTGTCCTGTTGTTTCAGTGGATGCACAGACATTCTCACATTGTTCTGGAGAATTGTTTTATACATTTGGGAATTCATCTTCCCCTCAATGATTGCACACTGGCCAGGTCCTGATGCAGCAAAGTCGTTACGAATCAAGATGTTTTCTCCACCATACATTACAGTTGGGATGATGTTTTCATGCCATTTTTACACCTGACGTAGTGCTGAGAGTTCTTCTCAAATAATCTTAATTTCATCAGTCCACAACATATTGGACTGTCAACGTATGGTGTCCTGCCATAGACACCCAGTTTATTCAATGTTTTATTAACTGTAGACTCATGAATACAGAGATTAGCCAGTTTCAATGATGCCTTCAAATCTTTGGCTGCCACTCAGGGTTGTTTCTTTATCTCAAAATAAGTATTTGTTGAGTTCTTTGTTGGGTCATTTTGACTGGGTGCCCCCTTCTTGGTAAAGCTGCCACAGTCCCAAAGTGTCTCCATTTGTACATCTAGTAAATGGGTGAATGTAATCCTTTCCAGCTTTATGTAAATTAAATTCTTGATCGAAGATCTTCTGAAAGCTTTTTTGGTTGAGGCATGGCTCACATAAGTGCATTCTTCTTGTGTGGAGCAAATTCAAACCATTTTAATTGTTTTTATCAGTAAAAGTAGCTTTGGTCCACACCTCCAAACTAATTTCCCGACTCCAATTAACTTTAAGGTTATTAAGATTATTAACTCAAGGGTTCACACACTTTTCCAATAGCAATATGAGTTGTTTGTGGTTGTTCTCAATAAAAACATCAAAAACTCAGATATTGTGTTATTATTTTAGGGACATTATATTGGTCAATATCCTTGTCTTACATAAAGATCAGTTCACATTTTATGACAAACTAATTCAGAAAAACATTTTTTGCCACTGCATTATGGCTGAATTTTGTCTTGGTTATACAGAGCTGACAAATTCTTCAAGAACTCAAAACAAGTTTCACTGGTCTTCCCTAACGGATTTCCAGGGGCAAGCTCAGGCAGTTCTATATGAAGCTGTTGGCTTACTTGAGGGTTTACACCAGACTGGAGAGGCTTGTCAGGGTGGGATTAAACACACACACACACACACACACACACACACACACACACACACACACACACACACACACACACACACACACA
>JBBIGC010000145.1:13470012-13481505 GCA_037576955.1 Lepidarchus adonis
ACGGTTTTGCGCGTTCATAAACGGTGAAACTTTTCCCCTGTAAGGAGAAGTTGAGAGAGAGAGAGAGAGAGAGAGAGAGAGAGAGAGAGAGAGAGAGAGAGAGATAGAGAGAGAGACCCGTCTTTCGCACCACGCTTGCTGTATGTTGTTGATAACAGAGAGAGAGAGACCCGTCTTTCGCACCACGCTTGCTGTATGTTGTTGATAACAGACGGCGCTGGGCAGATGTTCATGTCTGACGTTAGAAGTGTACTTACTACAGATCTGCAGTTCACACTGTCAGAAAACCCACATCTTTTACCTGTGAGGACGAATCCATTCCCTCACATCGCATCATTAAAGAGTTAATTGCAGACTGTTTTTGACGGCGGGCTAATTTCCTCATTTGGCAACAGAACAATTTCCGCCACGTTACGATTTTTGTCTCGAATTAACCCGCTTAAAACCAATGACGTGATCATACCAATAGGGGTCGCTGTTAGAGCGAGTTCATCACAGTCCAACACCCAACTACAGGTGAACATACAGTCTTACAAAGTAAACCATCGCAAACTGTGTTGTCTAATTAATGCAACAGCACACGCCGAATTTAGCAACAGGGCCGCAATGTGCAGAAAGAGGTTTATAAACGCTCCGCCGGATTTGTGAACCCCTGGTGAGCGCGTGGCTTTGACTTTACCTGATGAAAACGAGACTCGTCGAGTTTAAACACGGGGTACCCTGTGGATTCCGCCATGCTGGGGCAAGGCAAGCCCATGTACAATGCGTGGATATCTAATATAATACACAACAAACACTGAAGTTCACTGTGCCATGTGCGCCTCAAATACACCATGTGCCCCCTTGAAATTGGTCCGGGCTTCGTTGCATTATGGGTAGATTAGTTTTTAACGACTCCACGCATACAGTTTATATTGTTTTATTATTAAAATCGAATTTATTTTCATTGTTCATTTAACTAATTCTAAAACATGATCACACATTAAAAATTTCAGATTCGTAGATGTCACACCAGACCATGAATGCAAACTGTTGCTTGCTTTTGTGTGTGAATTGTAGTCTGTAACAGTGGGGCACATAGTTATTTGTAGTCCAGCATTGTGCCAGTGTTTCTTAGAACACATTTAATTAATTGCCTAGATATTTTGTGATATACTTGTAACAGTGACTTCTTTTCTATTGAACATTAATAATCAGAGATGTTTTAGGAGTGGGCATGTTAGGACAATTCATTGGGTCCAGCACTGATAGAGGTCCATTAGAGAACACCATCTAAGAGTTATTATATTGTTATAAAATACTGTGGGGCTGAGGTTATACTCTTTCATAGGGTCCAGAATGTCTAGTGGTAGATAGCTTCAATAGAGCTGGAGCAATATTTTAGTCATCATAAATATATCAGATGTTTATTTTCTATACTGCTGACGGTTTTGATATTGTGCAGCCTGCTCTATTCGTATTGAGAAACAGCTGAATTGTTGTGGTCCAACTGCCAGAGATGCTCTTTGCTATCCTTCCCAGGGAAATGTGTGAACTGCAGTCCTTCCAAGCCGGCATTACATTATGAAAAAAGCACAAGCAAAATGCCATCCCAAAGTGAAAAGAGTTTATTTTGTTGACACAGATGCAAAAGGACAGATCAGAGAATTGAACTTAAATAGTCTCTGACTGCACATCTTTCAATTGTCTTTACAATAATCAAACAATTGCCCCCTGTGGACAGTCATAAGAACAATCTGTACATCCCAAAGAGAGCACCTCAGAGAAACACTGGAGAGGATTCAGCAAAATAAAATAACAGTTCCAGATTCCTGAAGAGCGGTCAGTTCTTATGCTTTATGACCTGTAAGGTTCACCTAGACCTGCCCCTCTCCATTAATTCCTCCAAAAAGAAAAAGAAAAAAACAAATCAGGGATGAGACATTTTGGCCAGGGAAATAATTAAAACAAAGCAATGTGCAGTATTTCATTCTAAATAAAACATATGCAGCTTCAACTGAGCATCTTGGATCAGAAACAAAAGTGTATGCATGGTAAACTATGTTTTAGTTTCAAATAAATGATCAGAGGTTCTGCTACAGAAATGTAGCTTTGCTTGCTTATTACATCTGCAATTAAAAGCGCAAAAACAAATCTGTTTCTACATTCATTCCCATTGACACATTCCATAACATCAAGCCAAGGGCACTTGTATCTCCTAACTGGACTGCAGACTGCACATAAGGTCCCACAGTCCTCTAGCCCTCTGCTCTATTGCTTTCTACATTATTACTGACTTCTAAAGAGAACACCTGATGAACACAATCACCGTGTGTGAGAACAGCATGTTGGAAGTAAAAATATAAGGTAGAGAAATCCCAAAGAAAAAAAAATGGTGCCACTAAAGAAAAATAAATTACATTTTGTGAGCAGAACAGTAAAAAAAGAAAGAAAAAAAAAACTAGCACAGAACTACAAACATTACATTTATATAAATGCAGAAAAGCCTGAAAATACTTTAAAGATATATGAAATTAAAACATTTATAAGAACTGTAAACTTCAATTTCTGACCTTAACACAGTTGTTCCATACGAGTCCAGTTAAATATAGTACAAGCCCAACTCACACATGAGCACAGTCTAAGAGACAGAGATCGTATTCAAATGGGAGGCAGGACATGTGAATCATTAAGTGCTTCTAATTATATCAATAGGTCTTTGATGGGTTATTCTTTGATGTATAATGTTGACCTCTGATTCTTCTAGCTGGACTGGACTATGAAAATTACAGTAGCGCAGGAATACTGTAAATATCTTAGGTTCAGAGACTGAGCTAGTGCAGTGTGTATGTGCATCTATTTGTGTTCACTCAATACATTACCTATGCTCTTAAGGAAGAACCATTTCCAGTGTGCGTGTGGTTTGAAAGTGCTGGAACATAGGCCTCTACCACACAACTACACATGGTGCTACACTGCAAAACACACTGATAGTGGCAACATTAGACAAACATCATAAAAACACTGCGGGGACACTGACATGAGCCAGAGCCACGGCCGTGCAGGACACTGACTCGGAATTATAGCAACTTCAGGCATTTAGTATTCCAGAATAATGATTTTTATTTCTACTGAATTTGCCCAAAACTCCACAATGAGGCAGAAACATCCTATCTCCTCCCCTGACGTAACCTAACAGTCTGTTGGTAATCAAGTTTAAATGCGCCATCCCTTTAAATGGCACTTCAAGGTCAGGCGGCAGAGCTGAATTATGATGGTTTCAGCGACAACAGAACAGAGACATATGATAAGGCAGCATTTGGCATTTTAGTCAGAGTGGCATATACGTGGTAAGGACAGTACATATCCTGTTCATTACACCTGAAAGCACTGGCAGCGATGTGTGTGCATTTGCTTAAGCAGGGAGAGTGAGGGGAGGACATTGACTGACTGACAGAGATGGGGAGTGGGGAGCTAGCATGTTAATGCGTGCCTTTGCTCTTATGCTAGTCAAGTAAAGTGCTGAAGACACGACAGGAGGCACAAGCAGATTCAGAACCGGCCGATTCTGCTTCAATTCTTACATCTTTCTGTCCCTTTTTTGTCACACTTTATCTCTCGAATCGGCCTATTCAAGCAGCACGTTACATGTTAAAATGTGATAGGTCCCATTAATGTGATGGGAAAGGAAGAGCAAAAAAGAAGATTTGGTAAAATGTAATATTTTGATCATCAAATTATTTATAAAGACCATACCTCTCTTTAAACGATCGGCGGGTTTGGTAACTAGCTGGACAGTTGCACCACTGAGGCTTCTGTCTCAAGAAGTGACCATCACCTGATAAGACTTAAGTTACATTTCTCCGATCAGGATAGACTTTAGAGAGGTGAGGGCACCCTCTAAGCCCAGCCAAGTTAGGGGGTGTACCTGTCAAATAGGACCCCACACAGAGATCCACATGTATTTGGATACAGTTAAGCATGCCAAATATACATCATCTCCTCTATGCCTGTTCGGTAATGCCGGTTGCTGTACTCTACATTTACATGGTAGCAGTAGCGGTGCAGGGCGGCGACATCTGCTCAAAGTTTGGGGAGGGTAAGCCTAGCACTGACCAAATCACTTCATCTTGGAGCGGACCTGCAGCAGTGTAGGCGTTTGCTCCATGATGCGGACAAGCAGAGTGTCAATGTAATCCTCCAGATCTCTGATTAAGAGTTTCATCTTCTTTATCTCCACCTCCCTCCTCTCTAGTAACATCCCCTGGTGCTTATATTCCTCCTTCTCTTGTTGGAGCTCAGCATCTCGCTGCAACAGTAAGGACACCAGCTCACTGTGATTCAGATGGTAGTAGGAGCCTCCACCTTCCACTAGGGGCTAGGAGAAAGTGAAAGAGCTGTTAGAATAAGAAACATGATCTCCACCATCTAACCTAGTGCACCTATGGAGCAGTTGACAATTGAATGTGAATGGCAAACCTATGAATTGCATCAATGTGGTAGGAGTGCCTAATTAACTAAATCAATGTAGGTATTAGCAATATTTTAAAATTAACACTCCATACATATTCTGGTGGACCAGATACCAGCCCTGTTGAAACACATTATTTACACAATTATTTAGGTTAAGTAGATTTATTAAATTAAATTGTATATAGAGAGGTAATTTAGGCCCTTCTCTATATCTACATACAGCAGGTCTATAGGGTGGGTTACCTTTTCCATAAAGTGTAACCAGTGTAAATTTGTGGTGAGAATATGGAATGCTGGAATTCATAAAACATTTTTATAATAATAATAATATTAGAATATTCCACACAAACTAAGGTGTCAGGTGCAATATTTCTTACGGATACATTGCTATGCTCTGATTTGACGTACTCCAGAAATGTTAGCTAGTGAAAACCAGAGAACCATGCAGGTACATAACATTGGCAAAGATTTTAAAACATTCATAATCAAGTATTTTGCACAAACATGTCACGCATGTGCAAAAATTGGCTCTTGCATCACTTATGTATTATTTTTATGTATTTTATTTAAATATTTCTTATTTAAAATAGTTGATGAATAAGGCTTATTGACATATTTCATGCAATGTTTTGCTTAATATAATAAAAAGATTTAGGGACTCCAGAGAAATATCAATCCATGTTGAGCAAGATCAGAAAATACTTAAAAATGCATAATCTTCTAGCCCTCAGAAGGCCTTGCATGAGAAGCCATCATGTTACTGTTAAAATATAGACACATAGATTCAAGAGATGCAACCTGAAAAAAGCCAGCAAAAAGAAAAGCCATACATCAATGTAATACAGAAACACTGAAAGACACGATGTGAAAATACTGTGAGAGATGCATGTGTTGCAGCACCCTCACCTTCACTGAAACATGACTGGCACAGCTGATTAAAATCTAAAGTACAGTCATGGCCGAAATTATTGGCACCCCTGGAATTTTTTCAGAAACTGCATTTCAACTCCACAATTTCTTCTGCAATTACAAAGGTTTTGGTATACACAAGTTTATTTCCTTTATGAGCATTGGATCAACACAAAAAAACTGAGGAAAAAAAAAGCCAAATTTGACATAATTTCAACCATAAGTTTTATAATAAAACTATTGGCACGTTTTTAAAATTGTGGGTAAATTGTTTTATTTTAAGCATATGGTGTTCGTTTAAACTCACGTGTGCCAAGAAACAGGTGCTGTGTGTGTGTGTGCCTGTGTCTATGTGTCTGTGTGTGCGTGCCACACCAAGCATGGAGAACAGAAAGAAAAGCAGAGAATTGTCTAAGGAGTTAAAAGAATGTCAAAAAATCTTGAAGCTACTAGTCCATCTCCAGAAATATTCATGTTCCTTTGTGCACTGTGTGCATCATAATCAAGAAGTTTACAACACATGGCACTGTAGCTAATCTCCCTGGACATGGATGGATAAGAAAAATTTATAAAAGACTACAATGCAGGGTAGTCCGAAGGGTGGATAAACAGCGCCAATCAACTTCTAAACAAATTCAAGCTGTTCTGCAGACTCAGGTTGGAACAGTATCAGCTTGAACTATCCGTCAACATCTGAACAACATGAAAAGTTATGGCAGGAGACCCAGGAGGACCCCATTGCTGACACAGAAACATAAAAAATCCAGATCCAAAATCCTTCAGGGATAACGTCTTGAACAGATATTTGTTGAAAAGCACATCATTCGACTGTTTACAGGAAACTGAATGAGGCCTACAAACAAATCAACTCAGTACAGTCAAACAGGGTGGAGGTTCAATTATGTTTGGGGATGTTTCGCTGCCTCTGGCACTGGGTGCCTTGACTGTGTGCAAGGCATCATGAAATCTGAAGACTACCAAAAGATTTTGGGGCGAAATATAGGGCCCAGTGTCAGAAGGCTGTGTCTGCATCAGAGGTCATGGGTGTTCCAGCAGGACAATGACCCCAAACATACCTCTTAAAAACCCAGAAATGATTGAATACAAAGAACAGGAGAGTTCTGAAGTGGCCAGTAATGAGTCTGGATCTAAATCTGATTGAACACTTATGGAAAGATCTCAAAATTACTGTTGGGAGAAGGCACTCTTTAAATCTGAGAGACCTTGTGCAGTTTGCAAAGGAAGAATGGTCAAAAATTCCATCAAGCTTGTTGATGGTTATAGGAAGTGATTGGATTCAGTCCTTCCCAAAGGGGTGCAACCAAATATTCAGTTGAGGGTGCAAATAATATTGTTTGGCCTATCATTTTAGTTTTTTTATGAAATGTCAAATTTGCCTTTTTTTCCTCTGCTTTTTTGAGTTGATCCAATACACATATAGGAAATGACATTTGTAATTGCAATAGTCTTCTGGGATAAATGGTGCATTTTCTGGAAAAATTCCAGGGGTGCCCATAATTTTGGCTACAACTGTACATCTGCTTATGTAAGTAAACAGACATTAAAAGTGAAAATAAATATTTTGTCATCACCATTACTAATAACATCAAGATTCCTAATGTACTCCTACCCTCTTTTCAAGTTCTTGGTCTCCATGGTGACCCCGGCCAGGATGAATGGTGGACTTTAGCTTCTCCAATACAGAGCGACTTTCTGACCTCTTTTCATCTGGGGGAGTGAGTGGCTTCACTGGATGTGGGCTGTAAAATTACAACATGGAAATAATGAAAATTGTAAAATTATTCAAGATCAGTAACTGCTGAAATTTTTGTTAGGTAAATGCTTTAAGATTAATATTTGTGCATCCTAGGGAGAGATTGCATAGTCCCTAGAGCCAGTGAAGAGAGAGTCATGCATGTCACAGTGATTAGATGGTCACAGTGATTAGTTTTTATAAATCAACCAACAAAAAAATTAATTGTTCAGGTTAATTCCACACCGTAATGCTAAATGAAAGATTTGACAAACTGTGTTTATTAAGAGAATAAACTGGTGCATCATTCGGTATGCTGGAAATGATCCACCACTCACATAATACCTGTTTACTGCAGGTCCTATACAATTTCTAACCAGATATTAACTGGGTTAAGTAGGCTCACAAATAATGCAGAGAAACAGTTTCCTATTGTTGTAATAATAACCCACAAAATATACTTATATAAAAAGTGGAGCTGAGAAAAGTGCTGCCACCACTGCAGAAGTAAGCAAGCACTAGTAAGCATTTGCATGGAAACATAAAATATGTAGACACAACGAGTGAATCAGGAACTGAAGATGGAAAGCAAACTCAGAAAGACTGTCACTGTATAACACATAGGAGTGAAATTGATGTGGGTTCATTCCACACTTAATTTTACTTTAATTTACTGCAAGCAATACAATATTTCTTTACACAGATGCTGGTTTTGCTTTCATAAGGACACTTGTGATTTACACCTTTAACACCATGAGTGAAAAGACAACGTTATAGGTGAACCTGGTGTTTTTATATTCCAAGCTAATATAAGTGAACGTCATGGCATAATTGTGTACTCACTAACAAACACCACATATAAACTCCAATTACCACTGAATAGGATGTAAAGAGTAATGCAGATCTGATGCATGCAGAGTCTCATTAACCATTATTATCTCTTGGAAATTCTGTAGTACTATATATGATATACAGAATCTGCATTACCCACCCACACCCACTCAGCTTTATTTCTTATCAACCACCAACCATTTAACCTCACCTGTTGAGAGGAGAGGGCACCTGATGCGTTTCCTGGGGAAAAGGAGCATGGAATACGGGTCGGGTATTGGGAAGAGGGGCAGCAGCTAACACGGTACTTGGTGATGAATTTGCTGGAGTAAAGGACATTACTGAGAATGGTGATAGCGGTATAGCATTTAGGCCTGCTATTACATGTGGTGTGGAGGAGGCTAGGGGTGAGAGGTCAAGCAAAGGAAGAGGAAAGTTCAAGTTGGCATCACACCCAGAGGGCAGGGGCTGTTGGTCCAGGCTTAAGGATTCAGGAAGAGGTGCTTCAGCTGTAGAGGGCCAGTGTCTGAAGCTGTACATGTACGGCTTTACTTTGTTAGTAACATCAGTACTTTCTGCCTGTGTATCCATTTTTCTGCTTGAAGTCTCAGACCAATCAGGACATAATACCATTTTTGCCTCCATGGGCATAGGGTGTTTAATAGAATGTGTGTTGACAGTATGCATTGCAGTATCCTGTGGCACAAAATCATTCTCTAGGAGTAAATCTGTTGTAACTAGGTCCTGGGTAATGCTAGAAGTTGGCTCAGATTGACAATCAGAGCCACATACATCTTCAGCAGGAGGATAACAATTCTGGTCCTGAAGAGCATGTGTGCAGCTCTCGTTATCCACCAAACATCTCTGAGCTTCTAAATTCAGAAGGCCTTTTTCTGGCCTTTCCAAAACCTGAGTGGTATTAAGCTTTGGCAAAATTTCTTCTTGTAGCAAGTAATGATTAAACATCACACCAGGTGATGTAATACTACAAGGTATGGTCTGCTTTATGGGGTCACAATTTTCTGAAGTATTCTTTGAAGCACAATATTTTAGCATGGAGGTTACACATGGTAGTGAGTTTGAGGTATCATTTTGAAAAGAATTTCCAACATTATTTGGCCTTTCAAAGTGCTCTGGACTTTTGTGGGAATACTGTACTTCTGTTATGCTCCGCTGGGACAGGTCATTTACTGGCAAGGCCACCTGTGATGAAACATCATTTTCAATGGCTTCTGGAAAAAGACCATGGTCTGGCTTGGCTTCGTGAAAGAGCTCAGAGATGGACAGGGAATTGTGCTGTGACCTGCATGTGAGGTACTGGTCAGAGTTTGCACTTGCGTTCAGGCTATAGAATAGCAAGCCAGGAGACAGGGGTGCCATGCTCACATTGGCACTAAGAAGACAACCTACAGATAGTGTCTGTCTGCTGCTGCACAGTGTCTCTACCTCTGGGTGTCTATTCTGACTGCTGGACAGAACACTGACCTTGAGGCTGCTCCTAGATGGATCAGGTTGCCAATCATTGATTTTCTCATTTTTCAAAGGCATGTTACTAGAGAAACCTGTAGAGGAAGTCACAATGACTTCAACATTATTAATCGATGGGTCTTCTTCAACAAGGTTAACTTCACTCTTGTCTAAGGACATTAACTCTGGTTCACATGCAGTATCTTTCTCCTCTGGAATGGACACTGCTTTTAATTCACAGTCACTAGTGCCCAAATAAACAGACAGATCTGTTGCTGTATTGGCATGAACTGAACAATTTACATGTGTTCTGTCTTTAAGGAAAGTCTTCAATTCTACATGTCCTTTATCTGTTCTGCTGTCAGCTGCTTTGAAGTCATTCATTCCTATTTGTGAGGACTTTGGTACCCGAAGGTCAAATTCTTGCTGTGAGGTTGATGGCAGGTTGGGCATGATAATGGGTTCCAGGATTTCAACAGGCACATGTGTCTTGAGAGTTTCCACAGAGCATTTTAAAAGTGCAGGGTAAGGACAGGCTAGTCTGTTCAGTTCAGAGAACTCCATGCTTGAGTTTTCAGGAAGGGATGAGTCAAAGTCAGATAATGAATTTTCCTGAGAAGCAAACCTATTAATGTCATCATTGTACGTGTAATAAACACCATTGGTTTTACTTTCTACAGTTTGAAGAAGTGAATGAGAAGAGATTACATTATCTCCAATTAATGTGCATGCTGGAGTAGTATTACTTAACAGAACATTGTTAGATAACGTAGGGCCACCCTCAGCACAAGGGGATATTGGGACAGGTGGTCCAATAAATGGAAGATTTATTGTTACATTCTTTAAGATCTTCAAGGGCTTCGGTGTATGACTTATGGCGTTGTCCCAGTGAGAATAATTCTCAGATTGGAAAATTATCCGATTCCTGCAGTGATAATCTAACAGGTCAGCTTTCTCTGGATTTATAGCCATTTCTGATGCTTCATCCACCGAGTGCGCCTTTGTATTCCCAACATTAACCAAAGCTGGAAGATGAGTGGGGCTCCTTGTATCAGAAGGATGTTCTTCAGGTTGGCAGTAGGCTGAGCTAAAGAGAGAGGATTTTGCAGGAGTTAAAGGATTACCTGTACACAGCTCTTGGAAGAAATAATTCTTCTGTGTTAAAGAAAAGAAAGGGTTGTTAGGAGAGCATTGGGGTGAATGGGTTGGTGTGTTGGTGAGTCATGCCCTGTGAAAAGGAAGAGCAAGGGGTGAAAGAGGCACCATTGTGCTAGAGCTAGAATCTGCCTGATGAGGAACCAGCTGCAAACAAACAAACAAACAAAAAAAAAAACCACACATACATACAGTCCTCACCCTTAATGACAACATCCCATGTCCAATTAGTTTAACATTTAACCACTACATACCAGTGAAGTAGATTATTAATTTGTGTTCATGTGCCATCAGTGCAATACCATATTGAGGCAGTGGTGATTTTACAGAATAGAATAAGAAGCTTTGTGAAGTTCTAAGCAACACGGGAAATCATTCAAATGAGCAATCATTAGCCTAGTACCACCAGTTCAGTAACAACAAAGACAAGAATGTGGTTCTGTAAAAGCACTGCAGGTGGTTCCACAAATGCCATATCTGAGGATAAACTGTGTACATTAGTGATAGTCTGAATGAACTAGGCCACATTTGTTATATACTGCAGCACTGCAGAGTGGTAGCACTACTGAGGTAGGAAACATCATAATGATCATCCAGCCATATCAGGGAAGAGAGAGCAGCAGAACCAGAGAAATCAGCCTTAAAGTAATCTAGGTCAGTGAAATACAGTTTCTTTGTCCCAATAATGATTTATACTTCAACTACCTGTAAAAATGTAAACACACATGCACGCATGCACACGCACAGTGGGCAATGTAGAGTAGCCAATCCACCTAATCTACAAGCCTTTGGACAGTGGGAGGAAACCAAAGCACCCAGATAACACTTGCACTGGGTGGATTCTAAACAACTAAAGTGTGTGTGTGTGTGTGTGTGTGTGTGTGTGTGTGTGTGTGTGTGTGTGTGTGTGTGTGTGTGTGTGTGTG